>VXAD01000580.1:376-414268 GCA_013399195.1 Dicrurus megarhynchus
GCTGCAATGTGAAATCCCTCCCACAGGCCAAGCAATCTTCCCACAACTGCCTAGTGTGGGTCATTTTAGTTCATGGGGTTTAGTATTTTACAGATCAGCTGTTCTGGTTTGGAAGTGAAGGCTCTCTTCCTCTATCTCGAAAAGCAAGGGTCATCTCTCTCTGTTCGAGTTCCTCACTAGATTACAGCTTTTCAGTACCAAGTGCTCCAGCATGAGTGCTCGTCTTCAGGGGCTGCACATGGATCTCTGTGCCCCCCATGCACCTCATGAATTATAGGGAAGCAGTTTGTTGTATTGTAGTCCTCGCCACGACTTGCAGGAGAATCTCAGCTCCAGCGCTTGGAGCACCTCCTCCCTCTCCTTTTTTCCCTGACCTCGGTGCCGCCATATTGGTTCTCCTCACGTGTCCCCACTTTTCCTTTTTCTCTGGCTTGGAAGAAAGTTGGTGTCTGTAAGTTGTAATCGAGAGGTTGATCTCGTCCGGGCTCCGCATCAGGGAATTGCTCGCCGTGTCTCTCGCTGCTGGTCGTGTGGTTCCTGCCGGCACCGCAAGGCCGGCCCCGACTGCGTGGTCCTGGCTGGCACCGCACAGGCGGCTCCGGCCTCGGGACGGCCTCGGCCGCGTGGTCCCGGCCTCGGGAAGGTCCCGGCCACTTGGCCTCTGGCGGCCCCCGGTGTGATGGAGAAGAATAAAGAGAATTTCCTGCAGTTTTTCCTTTCTTAAATATGTCATCACAGAGGCGTTACCAACTTGTCTAATTGGGCTACTAATCTGCCCATTGTCAGAGCCTTCAGCGATTGGCTCTGTGCCAGGCATAGTAGAAACTTCAAGCAGCTTGCTCCCCCCACCAAAAACTAGACTGTTTTTAAACTAGCACAGCATCATGAAATGAAGGTGAGATATATGATTATATAAATAATTACATTACACTTAAGGTCTTTTTTGAAACTGGCTAATTTGCTTCTGTTCATGTTTCAAAGCCACCCATGTACCAGACAGAAATGTTTCAGTTATTTATTTATTTACAGAGGAATACCAATCAGGTACAAGACTTGCAAATTGTTTCTGAGTTCATCACTTTCAATTAAAAAGAAAAAAAAGCTAAATGAAACATTTCTCACTTTTAAGACCAAACTGATTTTTATTGTAACACTTCATTATAAAATTGACCTTTTTAACAACAAAACCCTCATAGGCTAGTATGTTTTAGGTTTAAAAATATGTTTCTCTCTTTTAACTTAAAATTATTTGGGAATGGGCTTGTTTTGTCTGGGCAAAGAAATACCCAAAACGATCTTTTTGTCAATTCCTTCCAAACATTTTTTTCAAAGCATTTTTTTTCAATGCTTTTTATTTTTTAAAGTTTCTTCAGCTTCTTATGAAAAAAAATTTTGTGAGCTTGGTTTTTATTTTTAGGTTAATCAGTCTGATTGGAAAATTGCATTAACTTCTGTGAAAAATTTCCTTTCGTTATGAAACCAGATGAAACAAAGTGATGCAGCCTGAGGTTTTATTCACACTCAAACTGGAATGATAAGGGAAAAACAGAGGCGAACTGGAAGAAAAGTCATAGTGGATATATGCATAAAACTTGCATTGAGTTAAAAGAAACAAGGCCCTGAAAAAGATTTAAGACAAATCTTGTCAAATCAGACTGATCTTTATAATAAATATACTCAATCTTTTAATGTAATAACCATCTCATTTCATGTTTGGGGAAGTTGGGGTTTATATTTTGGAACAGGTTCCAATGTCATGCTTGGGCAATTTTTAGATTTGTTGCAATTTGGAAGACTCTGAACTAGGCAGGGCTGTTGAGCCCAGCATAAACAGCATCAGAGCTATCAAATCTGGAAATTCCCTTTCAACAGAAATAATTCAAAGTTCAGGAACATTACTGTTACATTCAAATTGGGTCAGTTTGTCATGAGAGAGCTCTAAGAGAGATTATATCATTTCCTGACATTAAAAACACACATCTGAGTTCTTTGATGATAGCGGAGTTGATCGGTTTCAGAGTGTTTCAGCATTTTGGCATGCCCGTAACATGAGGATATATCATTAACGCTGCAATAAAAGAACCAGGCTTAATGAAATGTAACCTTCTGGAAACTCTGATTGGGAAGCAAAGCATTCACATCTTAATACTTGCCTTTTTTATCTAGCAGGGGAGTTTTGGAGGCTGCACTGGTTGTTCATACCAGGAAAAGAATTCTTCTTCTTCATTAAAAAAAAAAAAAATCAGGTTTGTAAGTGAAGGCTTAACATTTGTGTTTAAACGTTGTGTCTTCAGAGAAGATATATTGCAATTCCTCAAATCTAAAAAAAATTCCAAACACAGAGTTATAGATGTAAGACTTAAAAAAAGTCCACAACATCTGAATGTTGAATTTTTCTGATTTGTTTTGGATATCTGTCTGCAATTTTTACTATATTGTTATTTATTTCTAAATTGGTGGCTTTAGGTAGAAGTCTATTTATACCCAAAATGAAGCAAAATAATAGTTACTATATTGGAATGCAGCAATATTTACCTGCAATTTTAGGAGAAGGTAGTTGGGTGCATGATCTACAGCCTGCCTTTAATTTTCAATTGGTTCATTAATCTAAAGTATTCTAATTCTCCAACATATTAATTTCACAACAATTCACAACATGATATCAAATCAATTAGGAAAGCTAGTCCAAATGGATTCAATTGCATAAATGAAAAGATATGTCCATACTTTTGCTTGTGTTTATATGATGTGTCTCAATCAAAACTCTTCAACATCTGCAGGCATGTAGTTATAAAATTCCATATTCTACATATCTGTGTCTATTAATGTTCATGCAAAACAACATGTACCCTTTCTTACACAAATTATCTATAATTGAACCATAAATTTTTAGTATGCAAATTTTTTTCCCAAACGATTGATCCCAATGGAATAAAGAATATTAACCTTAATTTATTTCCTTGTTCCTGACATATTTCACTATATAATCAGATTGTTTTTCTTTAAATTAATGTTGTCTCCCTACTGGTTTTTTCTATTTGCAGGTATTAATGAATAAATTTAAATTCTGAATCACAGGCGTTTAAATTGGCTGAAGGAATAAATGTATAGCTACATTCATAAATATATATATATCAAAACAGTCAAAGGCTTAGCTATAGATTATGTCTTGATGTGTATGCAAATTTTTCATTACTGTTATTGGGAGATAATGGGGGTGTTGTGAGGGCAGAATATGTTCCAGGCAGTATCCTATAACATGTTTTTTCCTACTAGCCCCATTTTTCCTTCTTTGTATGCTGTTTGCTACAGTAATGCAGCATTTGAATTAGAATTTTAGGAACTTTAATGAAAGCAATAACAGAATTTATACTGATGCTTTTTTTGCCTTTTCTTTTATACCCCTTTTGTATACCTTTTTATAGCTTTTTATATTCTTAGTGGTTTTTAGCCTACATTCTTAGACTTATTATCTTAAGCTAGGAGACTAAACATCTTAGAAGCCTTGTAGTTAGGGATCAGAGAGCCCCAGACACCAAGGTCCTCTCCAGAATAGATTTTGTAAACTAAGATAGAACCATCCAGGGGAAGGTTCCTTGGGGAGGGGAGCTCACTCGAGCCTCTCATTGGGGAATCTTTGATAGGTATGCTAATTAGTAAGACCTATAATGATATACCCGATCGATTGTGTGTGTGCACTGTGGTGTGCATTTCAGTGCATTCCACCTGGACGTGGTGCACCTAAAGATCCTTAAAATAAATACTGAGGTAAAACCCATTTTTCCCTTCTAACCATGTTTGACTCTTGATTTTAAAACCAGTAAAAGGCATCAATACCTCTATCACAACAAAAAGATTTTGCACTGAAAAAAAAAAAAGATTCAGTGCAAAGATTTTTGTACTGAAAAGCCAAAGGCACAGACCAAAGTAATTTAGCCAGATGTTGATACCTAAATTGCAAATATCCATATTTAACCAGATGAAGCTCTCCTGAATTTCTATTTTATGATTAGGACCACATAGAATGATAACAACAACAACAAAAAAAGGACATGGTTACTAATAGTGGTGGTGGTAGCAAAGGGACATTGACACCATGATGGTGGTGCAGGAAGATGTTCATGTGGCAGAGAAAAGCAGTTATCCTGTAGGCAGGCTGCAAACCTGACAGTTGAAGGCAAGAAATAGATAATGTTGGAAATTTTTCTCAGGATGTTTAATTCTTATTATGAAAAGTTAAGTAAAAGTTCCCCTATGTTGCTGAGCTATTCATAATTTTTGTTACCACTCTAAAAATCCCTGTTTCTTCTGCCTGAATCCCAAATGACCCTTCTCTGGGCTTTCATCACAGCTAGCGCCAGGAGTCACTGAAGCATTTGCAGGTTCAGAACCTTTATCTGTATAAGAACCAGAGCCAAGACAATTCCATTATTTTGTTAGTGGGTAGTGATTTCCACACTTTTAACGTCATTTGGTTGTGCCTTCACTTCTCTTGAGAGAAAAGGAGTGAGAATGCATGACACTGAGAAAGATGTTCCCCTCACAGTGGAAAAGTCAGTGCAGAACATCTCACAACCCAATTTCAAGAAATGAGTTGTGTTCCCATTCATGCTGGGATGTGTGTATAGCACGGTGACAAATGAAGTGCTAAGTAGCTATGCTTAGCCAAGGAAAAGGGCATTATTGTTCTTCCCTGTGAAATGGGTTAGAGGAAAATTATTTAGAAGAAACATCCAAATAGAACAAAACAAAACAAAACAAAGCAAAGCAAAACAAAACACACACACACAAAAAGAAGAAAAATAAAAAAAAATAAAACCCAATCCCCCCACAAGCCAGTAGGAACTTCTCTAATACTAGATGTGTATCACTGGTGGGTACACTCACAGTTCCCTTATTGTGTGTCCCAGTCATTACTAGGAGACAAGAGGATATGCACTTGGAAAGGGTGGATCTGCAGACTGTAAACTTTTGGGTAACCTAAATGCATATTTTATCTGTTGACTTCTAATCAGCTTCAGATGACACACACATCTATTTAATTATTTTTCAAGGTGAATGATTTTCCTATCAATTGATGATTAATAATCTCTAATTGGAAAAGGAAGAAAATGTAAGTGAAGTTAAACACACCCTTTAACACCAGAAAGGATCTCTG
The DNA here is from genome assembly GCA_013399195.1 of Dicrurus megarhynchus. Taxonomy (NCBI): domain Eukaryota; kingdom Metazoa; phylum Chordata; class Aves; order Passeriformes; family Dicruridae; genus Dicrurus; species Dicrurus megarhynchus. The sequence continues at coordinate 5,535 of VXAD01000580.1, forward strand.
GTATTGAAATACTGAGGCACTTGATCTGCATACAGCATAAAGCAAAATGCAAATAGATGAAATAAAGTCACATTGATTCTAATGATGCTTAAGGCTGTGGTTAAAAACATGCTGTTATGAGGTAGTACTGGGTACCTTTATTTGTTAAAAACACTATAAAAGTATTACTGACCTTATTTAGGACTGATCTCTACAGCTCTATTAGATGCAATAAACAAAGAATTAAAAGTAAGGAGAAAAAAATAGAGATAATGGTAGAAATATTTCATCATTGTTTTGAATGCTGTAACGAACTGCAATGTGTGCAAGAAACAGTGGGATAGGTCCTGGTACAACAGGATAATATAATTTATTTGGAAGATGTGCCAAGGGAAGGCGGCATTCTCATAGAAAAGTGTAGATTTGGAGGAACCAATTAGAGTTTTAAACCAGTAAAAAAAATGCCCATACAATTTCTTGTATCTATGCCTTGCTTTGGCCATTTTGTTGCGGTCCTGGGGAAATAAGTGTGTTTTGCTTATAATAGGTAGAACTTTTGGGGGATTTTTAGCTTGTGTTTCCTCATGAGATCTTGATCTACTAACTGTGGCATCAGTCTCTAGGGCAACAAATGCAAACAAGCTACGGTAGTCTCTTGTCTACAGTACTGTCATATTTCATTTTGAAAATTATATGAAAATATTTCTCTCACAGAAAAACAGCCCTTTCATTCCCTTATTTGTGAATTGTATGCAAGAGTGCTCCCATTAGACATCAAGTGAAGAAAATGTCCAAGAGATAATGTATGTGTTTATACCCAATATCTCAACATTGTTCAGCTTGAAGAATTCTTAGTGTGTTCTCTGGGCTGGAGACAGATGTTATGTGCAGTTCATTGTGTAGAATTGGGCTAGATCCCTTTCAACATATTGAAAGGATTATTCCCACCTTTTATTTATGCAAATAACAATTTTTTGGGTTGCTGTGTCCACTCTCCAAAGCTTACGGAAAAAAATAACAGGTAGAGGATGTGATGCTTTTTATTGGATTATAGTGTATAATGTCTGGAAAAATATTGTTTTCCTGAAAATAAATTATTTCAAAATCTTCAAGTCTGCACCAACCAACACTGATTCCATTGAGGCAACATTTTCTTCCCCTCCTTTAGAAAGGCTTCTTCCTGCATGGGCTCCAGCCCTGCTCCAGGAAAATTTTCTCAGCCCAGAGCTAACTTCCAAGGATTTATTTGCAAGGTAGGAGATGATTCAACCCCCACACCTATTTCTTTGAGTTGGTTCATCTCAATGCCTTGTGTCATAGTTTAAATGGTGTATATTTGTCAGCAAAACAACCCTCAATAATCCATCCCAAGGCGCTGAAGAAGGGAAATAGTTACTGAAGCACTGTTATGCCTTCAGCAAAACTCCACTAAAGTATGATAAAATAGTTAGAAGAAATTTTATTAAGACCATGATAACGACTAAAATACATTCCATATTTACTGGTGTGGATCTTCTTGGCTGAGCTACGGGGAAAAGGACCATCAAAATAGATAAAGTCAGCAGTGCTGTGGGAAATTGGTACCACACAAAAACAAAAACTCTCCAGTGCTATGCACCATGTGAGATTCTGTTGGATGCTTTTAGCCAAACAATGGCAAAATATGCATATCCTCTCTTGTAAATCTGTCCACAGTTTGGGCTCACTTTGCAAGAAGGTAGGATTTTCACTGTAAGCATGTCTACAGGATTGAAGAAAAACACTTTGCCAAACTTAGGTGTTGAGCAGGACATGGAAAAGGAAGAGCCTGAAACCATTCAAAATATACTTAAGACAGACTTAGTTAAGAGTCTAACTTGTCCATCATATATGTACACATGCCTTGCAACATGTTTATTTTGAAGTAAGGTGGTTAAAATTTTACATTAAAACCCTTGTTTTATGATATGCACTTAACTGCACTGCATTTCTCACTTGCTATTTTCTAAGTTTTGAGTGCATGATTTTGAAATGTCAGGGTTCTTTCAAAAGGGTGTCTGTGCATGAAGGAGAAAGAGGCTAATTTCCTAGATTTTTAATAAAGAAAAAAGGAGAAAAACGAAACATAAATTCCATTAGGTAGCAACTGACTGGCATGCACAAGTACCCTTTCGGGCACAGCAACCTTTGCAACCACTGCAGAAACCTCTTGTCTCTTGAGTTAGTTTTGTGACTTCTGGGTGATGTTCCCATACTTTCTGCTGAGAGGCACTAGCAGATACCAAAATGCATGTTTTCCCAGTGGAGTTGCACAAAATGCTTCCTGGTAAAAGTAGGATTTAGGAACTGTGAAGCTGTTCCATACATCTGTTCCATTTTCTCTGTGTTACTTGTCCTAGTATATGATGCCACATCTGACTGCCAAACCCTCGCTGAGCTGAATTTTCTCCAGTACACACTGGATTGTATCCTCCTTCAGAGAACCTGAGCTTAGCAATCAGCAGGGGAAACACTGAGTTCACGCAAAAAGACGGAGAAAGAAAGAAAGAGGCACTTCCTGGCCTTGAGAGCTGGCAGCAGGCAGAAAAACACAACCAGTGCGGAAGGAATTTCTAAGCATGCAGCTGCCAACTGCCTCAGCTCTTGTCTGAGCATGGACAAACTCAGGGGCTTTTTGAAAGGCTACAACTTAGAGACAGAAATGGCGTGCAACATATCCTTAGTCCATATTTCACTTTCCACCTGTTACATTTTGAGTCTCTACCACACAAAATAATATATTCAGTGTTACCCCAACAAACAGGTGTAAGGTTTCGTTTTCATTTGTTTGAAATGATTGATCACTGAGTGTTACCTGAGTGTCTTTCTGAGAAATGGGTGAGGTATTTTGAGTGACAGTGTCTTTAAAAATTCACTCTAAGACAGATAACAAGTCTGGAAAATTTTAGCCTGAGTGGTTACTGTTTGACAGAATTTTAAGACACTGAAAATAAAAATTTATTAGGAGTGTTGGGAAACTTCAAATTTAGGCAGTGTTGCCACCTCTATTAACAGTATATGTGAAAATTCAACAGCGAGCTACAGAAAATAAGACTCATGTATTAGAGTGTTGGTCTATTAATATGCATATGGAGAAAGAGAGAAAATAAAATGCTTCTTTCCGTATTTTTTTAATGAGATAGAATCATACGTTAGAAAGAAAAACAGGCATACTTAAGAAATTAAATTGAACAGAAATAGGAACAACTCTGGGTTTATACATTCCCTTGACAAATCTCTCAAGTTTTCATGACTGTATAATCCAGCTCCTGTCACAGTTTTCTGCCATGGCATCTTTCAGATGATTGGTTTTGTGCATAGTTATTAGTCTGATGCTGCTAATCTCTCATTTCTGAAGGAATAAACTCAACTGCTTCTAGCTGAATGCTTATACTTTCCTTTAAAAGGATGTAATTCAGGTGGCTTAATGGGAAAGTGGGCGATCCAGATTTAAAGGCAATGTTTGATCTTTTGTACATGCCAGGTGGTCTAGAAACTGGGCAGTATATGGGCAGTATTTTCCAGTTGTATCTGGAAGATGACTAATAATATTCAGGTTTAGTGCTTCCTGTTAATTAAGAAAAACGCTTGGTGGGATTTCCTTCACCTGTAGGGTTAAAAGCAATGCATGTAGGCCAACCCAGTTCTCCACCTGTGGACAGGGTGTCTTGTCCCCACAGGGGACAGGTTTCTATCACAGAAGGATTAACCCACCCTTTGCAGCTGCTTATTTTTCCCTCTCGATGTACAGAGAGAACGATCTAAATGATTTGTGCACACCAGGCACACAAGATGGCTACACCTAACGGAGATGAGACTCAGGCTGTAATAATTGTCCCTCTTCCTGCAGGGATGCAGCTTACATAGACATGAATGTTTTGTTGTCTTCTCAGTGATTTCATCAATTATTAGCAGCTCAGGTTTATTTCATCCTGGCTTAAGAGCAAATTCTGAACAGATGTAACAATAAAAACTTGGTCTTCAACTATGCAGGATACAGGTGAACCCCGGTTCTGAGTCTTCTCTTCAGCATTTTATGCTTTTTATTACAAGACATTCCTGACTTACCTACTAACATTAACACAGCTCTACAAAATTGTCAAATCTTGCTTGTAGACTTTGTCTGTGGCTTCAGCCAGAAAAAGAAAGTGATGTGGAGAAGACATGTGAGTAAAAAGTGTGCCTTTTAGAGTAAAATGCTACTTTGAGTGTGTTCTTAATATTCATGTGAAGCAACCAAAGCACAGTAAATATGTGAGTATTCCTACTCATTCTGATCTATGACCTTTATTTTTGCTTGTTTCCAGTCTTTGGAAACTAATTCTTCACATGAATTCTTGTCAACAGTAAAGAATCGTAAGCACTTTTGCTTTCACCACACAAGAAACACTACAGCTTGTCTTCTTTTCCAACTCCCTCTGCAACCTGTTCTGGTTTTGGATATCAAAAGACTAAGCATCTCTTCCCTTGTTGATAGCAGCCTTATATCCCTGGAGTCACTGTTTTTTTTTCCATTGTCACTTTTAGATTTTCTCCCAGTACTGAATAGCAGAGGAGCTTCTACCACGAGAAAGTCATGATCCCTAGCTGGGACCTCTGGGTTTAGCTGTAGTTCAAAGGCTTATGGCATCTTTAGACAGAAAGAACAGTGGCACTACCTCTTGAGAGAGTCTTGGTGATTCAACCTCCAAATTTCCTGCAGTCTATGACCCCTCTTTCGTTCTCCAGAGCACAAAAGACCTGTGACTGCCTTCCTTATGTCTCAATTAAGCAAGCTTTAAGTCCAGAGGCTGATGAACAGTTGTCATCTGTTCTCCCCTCTCACCATGTGACCTCTGAAACACACCCTGAGAAATATCTCTTTGTTCTTCAGGAGAAAGGCATTCTCCCTGGTTGTCCTGGGCTTTTTAAAATATGCCAGCAAAGAGGGAAGGATTTCTTCTCCATTTTTTCCTTGAAGTTATGCGAAAAACAGAAGCATTTACGGTCATAGTTTCCTAACAATACTTCCCACCTTACTTTCCCCCAGAGATCTCTCTGTCCACTACTTTTCTCGTCATATGTAAAATGAAAAAGAGGGGCTGTCTGTGCCTGATTCATTCTTTGAAGTATATGCCACAGCAGTGTAATAAATAACCATAAACTGAGTGTCGTTAAGATGAGAAATCAATCCACAGAGGCAACTTCTAGATATTTCTAGAATAAGAATCCAAGGAGGAGGAAGATTAAGTGGAGAAGTGAAGAACTTGGCTGTCACCTTGCCTCATGTTTGTTAATTGAACACAACTGTAAGAAGAGGCAGCATTCAGCTTCAGGGTTCTTTCCGTGTGGAAAGCAAAGGTGAATTCTCTGATTCACTACAAAAGCTCTCTTCTTTCAGTTGGATTATTGATTTCTTTGACATATTTTAAGCATCTCTTTCTAGCTTCCGCTTTTTTCCTTTCCAGACTCTGCCTGCCCTCCTCTGGTCTTTCCACACCTTCACAGGCAAAGAATTGAAATGCTGAAATATCTGAAACCCCGGAGATACTATAAGAAGAAAGAAGGTGTGAATAAAATGAAACTGGTTAAGGTAGTAACGCTGAATATAATGCCTGGGTTTATCTGAATATAAGTAATGTGAGGAGTTTCTATCAAATTTAGGATCAGTGGCCTATTGTCCAGGCAGATTTTTTTCTCCCACCTTGTTTGGGCACCTCAAATGTCTCATGACGAATGACTGGGTCTGTGTGGGCAGAATGTTTATTTCAGGAAAGAACAGTGAATGTGCACTTCTTGGGTCACAGTAAAGTATCTACTAAAGTGCATATCATCCTGTCTTTTTAGACTACCTTTTTCAATTTTAAGATGCATGTGAAAATTTATAATTCAAAAGTTAGTAGAAAAATAAAAATCAAACATTATTAGCATGAAATCGGGAGAGAGACTTGTTCTTTGATTGTGATGTTTTCTCCTTCTCCCCCAAGTTACAGATAATTTCAAAAATTCTGCTGGCAATACACAGGGAAAATATCTTCTTAAGTTTGTCAATACATTTCTTAATTTTTTATTTCTGCTCTTCCTGACCATGCGGTGTAGCTGGGCAGGGATAGAGCAAGAGAGAAAGAGTGAAAATATCCACAACAATGGGGCAGAGCTGTATATTTCCTATCTGACTTGTGATGACAAATGATGTTTCAAAGTAATCAGTGCTTGGAATGGACTGATACATACGAGAAAAAGACAATGTATCTTAGAGATTTCTGTTAGTCTTTCTTAAATTTTAAAAGCATTTACTTAACTTATTCTTTGCATGCTATTTTAAAATATTCACGAGGATCAGTGATGTTCAGGGAGTTCGTACTGAGCAGTTGGAAATCTTTCGTGACTGATCTGATCTGACTCACCGTGTCCTCCTCGTAAGTGCAATGTTTGCCATTCCCCAGGGATACCCTCTTTCACAGGGAAAAGTGTAAGAGCAGCACTTTGGAAATGTTATGCAGAAAGACTTTGCATAGCAGTTAAGTACAGTGCAATGTGCTGAAAACACAGCCCCCTTGATGCCACAAGAAACCTATCACAGAATTGTAGAGTGGTTTGTGTTGGAAGGGACCTTAAAGATCAGCTAATTCCACCCATGAGCAGGGGCACCTTCCACTAGACCAGGTTGCTCAGATCCCCATCCAACCTGGCCATAAACTCCTCCAGAGATGGTGCATCCACCACTTCTCTGGGAAACCAGTGCCTTGCCACTCTCATAGTAAAGAATTTCTTCCTAGTAGCTCATCTAACTCTATCCTCTACGCTATTTCAATTTAAAACTTTTTCCCCTCGTGCTACCACCACACTCCCTGATAAAAAGTCTCTTCCCATCTTTCCTGCAGGCCTCCTCCTAGTACTGGATGGCCACTATAAGGTCTCTGGAACCTTCACTTCTGCAGTCTGCATGACCCTAGCTCTCTCAGCCTGTGCTCAAAGGAGAGGTGCTCCAGCCCTCTCATCATCTTCATGGTCCTCCTCTGGACCCACCCAAGCGAGTTCATGACCTTCTTGAGGTGGCACAGGACCCCAAAGTGGTAGCTGGAAGTCAGACTGGATACTTTACTAGGAAACTGTATTAAGTAATTGAATAAAATCCTAAGTCTTCAGTAGCTGTAATACATTTCATCCCTAGCTGGCATGTACACACCTCAATATGAGGTATTTTCTTCAACCGAGTCCTTTTCTGAAGGGCAAGTTTAATAAAATTACATCACATTGCAGCAAAAGTTACCAGCTTTTCCAGTATCTGAAGTTAATAGTTTCTTAAATCATCCTTTAGAAATTTTCCAGACCAAAATAATTTGTCTTAAAACCTTCAACATATTACTCAAACAGTTTCTCTCATTTAAAGTACTGTGAACTTCCTAACTAAGGCAATTTCTTTGTTTTTCGCTTTCACATTTATAATTTCACAGTGATGTGGTCATAAATTAAACATCTACAAGTGTTTCCAATCTTTTCTGATTAAACTTTGTTATTTTTAGCTGCATATAAAGGTCTGCAACCAGCTTAAGCCCTCTTCTAGATGGCATGAAAACTACAATGAATGCCAGTCTCTGACTAGATAGTTTTTAATTTGAGGCATATTCTGTTGGTGATGAGCATGAGTAAATTTCCCATTAGTTTGTATGAATCACTAGTTTATACTGTAACATCTTAATTTCACATCAATTAATTGTGATTATTGGTTTAAGATATTCATGTGGCAAAAGGTTTTGAGTAAGATGAGTAATCAAACTGTTTTGAGAAGCAGCTGTTTTTTCACAGTTGACAGGAACTTGTACTTTTTGTGTGAGAGGGATTACAAAAATTTCTGTGATCGTGCAGGAAGAAAAAGATCCCCCGTTATTTTTAAACTCATGTCTACTGAATTGAGTGCTGTATCAGTGAGATTCTGCAGTCTGTCTTCTCAACTAATTCACTAAAAATAATTAAAAAAAATAAAAATAAATAGGCATTGAGGGAGAGGGGGAAAATACAGAGGGAATTAGAAATAGTGGGTTTTCCTGTGACAGTTAGATATCAAAGGCCTCCATTACGCTGAAATAAATGGCTGCTTTGCAATTGTATCTTCTCTCTGTCAGCAAATAAGGGAGCAGTAAATACAGTGTGCAGCTGATCAAACAAGGAAAGATTGTATACCTAACACTTGCTTATAAAGGTAACTGAGACTTATTCCCTATGTGCTCATGCCTGGTACTGAAGACACTGAGAGTTACCAGTGCCTGAGACCATGAGAACTAGGCTATAGAATCATGGAATCATGGGATAGTTTGGGTTGGAAGGGACCTTAAAAATCATCTTGTTCCAACCCCCTGTCATGGGCAGGGACACTTTCCACTAGAAAATTAGGAAATGTTTCTTACTGCAAAGGACATGGACATTCACATCAGTTTAGAGGGAGTTTTCAAGGTGATTTCATTAGCTCATGTTCAATAGTCATTCTTTACTTACCTCTCTACTCTAAGCATTCCCCTCTATGAGACTGGTGACTGCTCTAGGAATGAAACTGGCCCCTTTTTGATGTCTCAAGTGCCCAGCTAGAGCAGACAGGGAACATCTGGATCATCTGCTTTACTAGTTGTGTGTACTCCACTTTCACCCTATTTTCCTTCTACCTAAAATTCACCCTGTCTTTTCATTTGATCTTCCTACTTATTTCCTCCCTGAAGGCTCAGATTTGCATCCAGTGAAGCCAGTATGAATGTTATATGAGAAAGTTTAAGCCTTTAGACTGTGATTTAACAAGGTACTTCAGCACATGCCTGGCTTAGCACACAAGAACCTTCTCATTGAAAGCAGCAGAAAGATTGCTACTGGCCTAATTGGGAACAAGAGCAAACTATGAACCTTTAAGCAGCTGCTGAATTCCACTGCAGCCATGGCTGTATTTCAGTGATAGGCTGGGTGTGAGCTCTGTGAACAGTTTATGATGTGCTTGGGAACCTTAAGAATGAAAGCACCTCTATGCCAACTGCACCCGGCCATGGAATTTACTGGTCTAGACCATTTATCTGTGGGTCCACAGCCACCAAGAAGCTTGTAAAAAGGAAGAAGGTATTTTGCAGAACAAATTGAGAACTATATCTCCCCAGACTTGAGGGTAATCAGTGAAAAATATTTCTCGAGACTCTCCAGAAAAAATGGAAATTATTTTCTGCGTCTCTATCGCACGCCAGAATAGGATTTTAAAGCACTGCCTGGTACACACATATCCATGCATGCATGCATGTTTAAATATAGCATATTACACGTACAGCTCCTGAGTCTAGCAGGGCAAGACTAGGAATAATATTTCTGAGTTTGCTCAGATCTCTGTCCTCTGATGTTCCAGAAAGGAAACAATCACTAGCGTTTAACAATAAATTCTTGGAAAAAATGCAAATGATTTGTTTTATAAAGGTCAGAATATTGGCACAGACGGATGAATTCACCCACAGTCCTATCTTACTCCTCTGCTGTAATATTTGATACTCCTGTAGGAGGTGTTTGATACGTAGGTGAGTGTAATATAGTCATAGATACATTGTGCAGTCTGTAGGGAAATGGCTATGACCTATGTGAGAGACAAAAAATGTGATGATAAGTAGGAAAACACAGTGCTTGTTTCTGTAGGTTGGTGTGATCATCTCACTGCCCTTTATACTCAGGTCAATTCGTGGCCCATTTAAAGCTGTGAGATCCACACCCCTCCATTGCCTTGATCTTGTACCCACTGTAAAACATCATAATCCATTGGATGCCAGGGAAAATATCTATGCCCTAATTCATAGTTTGTGAAGGACTTGTACTGCTCCGTTGTGACTGCACTGCCTTTTACCTACAGGAAATTGTGAGCCTGCAGCACTGCCAGTGGAGCATCCTGGTCATCTTCCACCTCAGGCTGTTCCAAGAGACAGGCTGCAACTCATGACATCTATCCCAAGCACAGGCAATATCAGTCTTACACCAGCTACAGTCCCGTGCTCAAAGTACTCAATAGGAGGACGGCTTTTGGGAGCCATTTAAAATGGCTTTGGTGTAAATGGGGTATGGACTAGTGGCCATTTAACTCCCACTCTGTGCCTTTCCCTGCACTAGGCTCTGGGTTAAGTGATTCAGAAATGCTGTCGTACTGTTATTGCTGCTGCTTACCCATAAACCCCTAAAAAGTTGTAGCCTAAACCAGTCATTCAACAGCTTCTGCCTTACTCATTGAAGACTGTTCATGCAGTGCACACAAGAATGGTGTTAAAACTCTGACCAAGATAGGCTGCCATGGCTTTAGGGGATCACACAAGACACTGTGTCCATAAATAAGCTATTTTTCTTAGAAACTTAGCACTCTGTGGTTATTTATCTAAGATCTGTGCACCGTATCTGGAAAGCAAAGCTTCTTCTTTTAAAGTTGTAGCTGAGGTCTGCATGCCATTTATTTTAAATCAACACAGGAAAACAGCTGAAAAGAATTTCTAATTTAGGCTTTTCACTCTAAACTTTTAAAATAATACTTTCAGTCCTGCTTGGCTACATAATTTGGCACCTGTGCGTACCTCTTGCCACAATCTCTTTAAAATACCTTCCTGTTTGAGCCTATGGTTACAATAATTCCCATGACATCTGTGTAAGCAGCCTGAAGAGTTACTTTTCTTGAAGAGTTTCATATGAGGTGAAACTTCCAACAGCACTAAAAAGCCTTCAGAAGAAGCAATTTCAGAAGCATCACATAAGTGAACAGGCAGACTTATTAGAAAGAAGACATCTGTGTTACCTTGAAATGTAGTGAAACTCTCCTTTTAAGGGTTACACTTTGACACCAACAGACACAAATCGCTCATTGGTCCAAGAGCTTGTATGCGGAAATTACTAAAGTCCTGCTTCCAGCCTGCAAGTGAGAGCTGGAGAAGAGCAGAAAGATTGCTGTCCCTAAAGGAGGGTATCACTTCTGCAGAATGGTTAGACCAAGGAAAGCCATCTGCAAACACTGAGTGTTTTGTTTTTTGAAACAGCAGCAGTCATCAGCTGGGGGAGGTTGTGGCCTCAACTCTAGAGCAGAGCACTGTCTGATTTGGTCTTTCTCTTAAAGCTGCGCATAAAATGTCAAGTGCTTTAGAGTTTAGGAAGTGTTCAAGGATGTTTGCCAAAATTTGGACAGAAAGACATTGTCTTACTGCTTGTTGACTTTAAAGGGCACACCTAATATTTGCTTACTGGGTAAAGAAAAGGCTAATATTTAAAGGTTAATTGGCTTTACAACTTTATAATTTGGAAGGGATAGGTGTTAAAGAAACTATATTTGCATGTGGGGATGGGAAGGAAAGGGACTATAAACTCAGAACAATTCCAAGTATCTGGGCAAAGCATAAGCAAAGTCTTAGAGTGATGCTGATGAAAATGACTGAGCAGTTGAGTTCCTCTGCTGCCTCAGGAACACCAGGAGAAATAAGAGAGCATCCTCCTGCATCCTCCCAATCACCTAAACTGCTTTGAGAAATGCATTTGCTCATTTCCTCATTTTCCCAATATACCACCTAGCTAATTCTCCCCATGGCCTCTTCAGCCAGCCTTGTGCATTTCCATAGGGTCCCAGTTGAGACCAGTTGATTGAGATTAATTGTGTCTCCCGAAAATCTGTTGTTTCTTTGGCTTGCCCCAGAATTCTCAGGCTGCCTCTGATCATTGTTGTTCAAGTTTTAAGGCAGAATATTTTACTTCTGCAGCATGTCATGTGCTCTTATTTTTAGCTTGTTTGGGCAATTCCTAAAGTGTTTGTTTCTAGTTTAACTAATTTCTTAATAGCTGCATCTGTCGGGTTGGGGCTCAGTTCAGGAAAAACAATGACTGGATTTTATTGTTTATGAATTCTCTAAGTGCATGGCTCTGCACAGATAACTAGACAGAAAGTCACAATTTCAAAACACTATTGCTAGATGACTTAGGCTCTATTCCAAAAATAATTAGGCACTTAGAAAGCTGATTTTCTATGAAAATCAAGAATAGGCAGGAGACCTTTGACATGAGATCTCAGGCTCGGAAAATAAATGTATGAATATTTGGAATTTTACTCCTGACTATGATTTAGTAAAGGGCATCTTGTAACCTACTCATTACAAGTAGTCCCATTAAACTCTGTTTACCTCACCATGAGTGAACTGGGTTATGACCTCAGTGGGGACACCAGCAGTGAGTAATTGAAACAGATGGACAGGATGTTAAAAGAGGGAATATTATAATTGTATATGACTATTATCTCAGGGTCTGCTTTTGTTCCTGTATCATCAGCCTGGTAAATATTATTACTGTTTAAAGTAACTAATAGAAGATAAGTTGGCTTGGTGTGCTTTTCACTTTCTTATCACTTTGCTAAAGTGTAGTTACTTGGACTAAAATTGTTTAATCTCTTTCAGGTTCTTTGTGGATATTTTTGTTTGGTTTTATTTCCTTTTGGATTCTTTGAAACTGTGATGTGGAGAAGGGGGATAATTGAAGAAGAAGAATGGGGATAATATTTTTTCCTTCACCGTAGAAGTTTTTTGCTGGGAAGCCATTTTGATGGGAGTCTTTGGCCCTTACTGGCTTTGAAGCAGGGAATAGAAATTTGGCAAAGGATGGGCTTGCTATCTTTTGCTGTCTTTGTAAAAACGTGGCCAAAACATGTGTGTCTGAAAAGAAAAGTATTCCACAAGCTGAGACATTGTTTAAGATCAGGGGAATCAGCTCCCTGTCTTGGCAGAATAGGCCCCATCCCAACTGTGAACAAGGACACCCATTACCAGAGCTGCAAGGTGGAGCAAGACTTCTTTGGAACTGGTCTTCCTTGTATCTTGTTCCCTGGGACCATGGTGGCAATAGTCATGGAAAATTGGAAAAGATTGATTTTCTCTTCTGTCAGAGTTCCCTCTGCTGATGCCACCACTGGGACTGTGTCCAGCTGAACCAAGGGTATGAGTGGAGGTGAGAACGAACTGTCCAGTGCCTCTGTCAGGGGGAATAGATGAATCTCATTAGGAAGTCTCAAACGTGAGAACATTGCAACTGCATTGGAGATTCATCCAGAAATCAATCTACTTGCCCAAATCAGTGTCCACTTTCCATCAAAATCCCCAAATTAATTTTTGCCGTCGTATTTAATTTTCTATGCTACTCTCTTAAGAGTGAAAGAAGAAAATGGACTCTTCACTCTTCAGAACTTCAGGGAAAACCTGGTCTGAAGCATTTGCTTCTCTTAGCTGGAGTTTTGCCAGCTCATCAAAGCTAATATCCCTCCTTCTGCAAATAAATGCCAAGGGATCTTTAACTAGCTAAAATGACCAGCAGTCAGGACCTTGATTTCTCACTTAATCTGAAAATAGCACAGTGTCCCTTAGCACACTGCTAGAACATTGGCACTGTACCAATGGAGAGAATATAGTGCCATTTACTTAATCATACGCTTCCTGCAGCTTCTCCTACATTTCTAGTTGAGTTCATCACAACAGCTGGAGAAGGGCATTGTAGTTTCTACATCTTGTGGTAAGGGAATTCATGCTTTCTTTGGTAATTGTTTGTAGGGCTGTTTCAGATCTTTTGGATTTGTTCACTCAAACGTTAATACAGCAAACTCTAGTGGTCAGTATGGTGCAGTGGAAAGGAGTGAAAAAGGCAGTCCCAGCCTGTCTGCTATGATTTATCCACAGGTGAAACTTGGACTCCATCCCTTGTACTTGTTCTACACCACAGACTGCTGTTCTTAGCACAACTCTTTAAACTAAGACCTGCACCAACAGAGAATAAAGGCTGAGCAAGATGTTTGCAGGAGTCTCAGTGGGGTGTACCAAAATCTCTGCAAGTAGTCATAGGACCACTGTACTAGCAACCTCTACGAGTGTGCCTGCAGAATGCTTCATTCCCACAGCTCCTAAGGAATGGATGGGAAAGCTCTAACCTTGCAGACTGGCTCATCCTTGCTATAGGTGCTAAATCAGAATTAACAGAATTTAATAACTTCAAAGTATCATTTTGATATATCTCTCATCTTGAGGTACTCATCAGTGGATCACAGTAACATAGCTGGGATGAGCAGTTCTTAAAACAGCTAATTGCTGTGTCCTGCAGGAAAGACATCCCAGTGTCAGTGAAGGCTGTAGAGTGGGTGCAGCAGGGAGCAGAATGTTGTGGTGGAATTGGACACAATGGGAACATGATGCCAAGGGCCAACTTCCTGGGTTTGCACAAAGACTTGTGACCCATTTTAGCAGAGATCTGTTTGGTTTTGATTTTAACTGGCAGTGCTAAAGTGGGGGGGAAAAAAAAAAAAAGCTATAATGAAAGCCAAATATTCTGGTATAAATAAGTATAATCCTGTTCAAATCAACAGAGACTGGCTTAATTCAGAGGTAGACATCTACATGGATGTCAAGTAGTTCTGTCCTTACCTCTAATTCATCTCTTGGAAGAAACAGCAATAGGATGTCATGTCACTGTTAACTAGAGTCTGAATGTGATGACCCCACATCTGCCTTTTATTTCCTCATATTTCTGGGCTGGACAGTGCAAGACAAGTTCATTCCAGGAAGGGCAGGGTGTGGGGAGCATGGAGGCTGGTACAGTTTCCACCTATTTTTCTGCTTAGCAGCTAGACCTGCTCTCACCAGCACTGCAGTGCAGGGCCTGTTTTCCATGGCTTCCCACTTCCAGCACAGGTAACCACACACTTAAATTTCTTAATGCTTCTACTCTACACTTGAACAATTTCTTCCCATGGAATCCCACTAGCACCAGTAAAGTTTTTATAAGGATATCCTGAAGCCTCAAAGCACCACTGTGAGTAGAAAAGGAAAATATTTTTATGCCCAGTTTACAGACAGGGAAGTAGAACTTCTTAAATTACTTCCTCAGCATCATTGTAAAACTAGGCTTACATGAAGAATGAGTTAGAATGAGAGCACAAAGGTTTTGTCTTCCAGCCCTGTATTTATTTCCATGTTTCTCTTTCTTTCAAGAGACTCCACAGTATAATTAAATTAACAACAAATATGATTAAGGTAAGTGGTTCAGTTAAGGTTTTCTGGAACATTATATATAGAGACTGCTTTCAAGTAAGAGTCAACTTTTTCTTTCTCTTTCCTTTTTTTTTTTTTTCCTGCAGTAAGCCTCCATTTCCTGCTTTCTTTGAAAAATTGTACTACGAATTATCAAGAGGTCACATATTCTAGCATTCAGCAGGAGCTGCCGAACCTGCAGTAAATATTCTCTTTAAAGTAACATCTTGCGTGTTTCGCTTCACACATGGCCCCTGGAGCTTATAGGTCATGCACAAATACAATGGTGGTCTTTCATGACCACAAGAGTTTCTAAATTGCTGTGTTGTGCATTCTCTCCATCTGTGTGACTTATTCTGGTCTTGTAACTTTGCAAAGAATAGCCCTGGCATATTTAGAATTTTGCAATTCACACCCTCTCCCCCCAAATGTGAAATGAATTGGTTCACAGCTCTTTGCAGGATTGCATGTAATTCAGTTTTGGGGGTCACTAATGTTCTTAGAGGTCTTTTACAAGCTAAATTATTCTATGATTCTGCATCTACTCTTGGTCATGCCCAGTGTCCATCTAGCCCAGTGACCTCCTGCTAGCAATGTCCATGCAAGGAACTATTGAAGAAAGTAAGAAAAGGGCAAATACACCAAGTCTCTGCAACCTCCCAGCTTCTAGGTCAAGTGAGTAATTGTATAATTTTCTGATGTGAGCTGCATTGCACCCAGAACCATAGGTATGGCAAAAGAAGGTTATAAAGAATGGATTGGGGGTAATTTTGATGAGTACAAAGCACATGTTTTCAGTTTCTACTGTATCAAAGCTGGACATGGAAATGATTGATTGACTAAGAGTAAAAAATGGAATTCACAAAAGCTCAGGCTCTTCCTTTCCGTGAGGTTTTGTGGCTACAGGGATTCATGGCTACAGGAATTGGAAGACCAGGATCACAAGAACTAAGAAAATCTATGCAGATTAAGAACTACAGTTTTTTTACCCAATATTGATATATGCTTAAATCTTAATTTTTTTGTTCCCCCAGAAAGAGTAAATGGAGATTTCTAATTTTTTTATCTTCAAGTTATTAATACCAGCAATGCATTTAAATGATAATTAAGTCACTGCAAACTCCTTTTGGTTCAAGGATTTCTAGCACTCATTATTCTGAGTGCTTATAAGAATAATCATTGACTATCTACATCCTACCTGAGCAGTGAAAGGTCCCACACAGGCCAGTGTTGATCCTGACATCTTGTAGCTGTTTGTGGGACTTTTAAAGAAATGACTGGGGACATTTACAAATGAAAAAGCACATGGATCCCAGCAGATTAGTGCACTGGTCTCTCACTTTGAGGTTTGGTATCAAAAGAACTGAAAAACTTTAAAAATGCAAGTGAAACCAAGTCTTACTTGGAACCTCAAAGCACCAAAATTTGATCTATTGTTATGTCTTTTTTTCTTTAATATTTAGTGCTACATACACAGGAAAAGTTTGCATGTTGTTACTGCAAATTCAAACCCAGTTATCAGATCAAAGTGTGTATCTACTATGCAAATGTGATAACGATAAGATCATGAAAATGCCATTTAGGGTTTTTTCAAACCATGTTCTTGGTTTCCCATGTAGTACTCTATAGATCCACAGTGGGCCTTTTCTGAGTTCACTCCAGCAAAGAAATTGTCCACAGCACAGGATTCCTACAAGGCCTCAACAGAGATCAAGAAGTATACTTCCTGGAGAAAAGGTTTATAAAAGCTATGCATTAAAGAGGTTCATGGCTGGTGAAACTCTAGATATCTAGTTTTAAACCAGGTAACACAAAAAATGCATTCCCCTTGTAATGTTATCGAAAATCTGGCCACTGACTTCTTACAAGTCTATCAGGAGATAGGACTATTGATAAGACTAGTAATCTGATTTCTTTGTACTGTTTAATTTCCTTTATGTCTCTCTACATAAAAACAAGTATTTCAGAAGGGAAGCCCTTTATTTGAAAACTTTGAGTCAGGAAGAAATCATTGCTTTGTGGTTAAGGTACTATATTTGTTCAGCACTAGCAATGTCCAATAGTGTCCACTATTTTTCTTCTGAATTTGTTCAATACCAGTTTCTCTTAATGTGACTCTACAAAGGCTTCTTTGGACCCAAGTTTTCTCTCTACAAGAAATTCCTGGTGGGAACTGCATTCTTTGTCTAAATAGTTTCTCTGTGTTCTTACTCAAACCAGTCCCTGTCATCACTCTCCTTCATCACAACAGAAATTGCTTCTGTAGCATCATGTCTGCATCTGTTCTTTCCGTAGGAAGCCAAAAGATAATGACAAAGGCTTATCAACATTGCTTAAAAACAAGAGGAATTCTCCTTGTTTCTTCCCTGTCTTTCTAACTCAAGTGTCTTCTGAGTTGCTAAAGTTTCACATAATTTGTAAGATGGCCACATTTACAATAAGTGAAAAATTATTCTTTGTGGTTTAAGTTTTCAGATCCACTCTTCCTTCCATGGACAACTGGAAGAAGTGGTATGGACTGCAGTTTTCTTCTCTTTGTTTCGGAGGACACAGTGCTCACTTTGCAATCTTCAGTTTTTCACTCTTATTCGAAAGGAATGTGCAGCAGCCCTTGTGTACAGAATACCAGCATAAACAGGTCCCTGGAGTCATCACAATGGTCAACATTGTAGATGTACAGCCAAAGACCTACTAGTGGTTTAATTCTAACTAAATGAGGAAAAAATAATTTTGGAAGCCTAAACTTACAGCTCACTTTCAAATGAGTGGGATACATCCCGTCTCTTTGAGAGCCAAAATTATAGAAAATCTTTTAAGTTTAGATTTATTTTGTATGGTAGTTTCCTAGATAGATCAGACATTTCAATCCTTTTTAAATGTTTCACCCTTATCCTTTCATGTGTTGGCCAAACAAAGCCTCATGAAACAATTCTGAGTTTGCAAACTGATCAAAGAAGCTGATATTGATTTTTTTTGTAAAAACAGTTTGTCTGTACGAAGCCAAACTGGCTTTAATTTCAGTGTAGCTTGAATAGTGTTCCTTGTTTAGGGAATAGAAGTTGAGTTTTGTATTTGACCTTCAATGAATTCCAGGTGAATATTTTACAGTTTTGATGAATATTGAACATTTTTGCTAGCAGTAATGCCTGAAAGGTGTTCTTTTATAACTCCATACCATGCTGGCTCTTTACAGCATCAGTTTTGTGAATGCCAGAATAGACTCAGTGTGATCTTTAACATCTCTGATATATGATGTGGAATAATGGTATGATGCTGAGAAATCTGATTGACAACCTGAAACAGTCAATCAGGTACACATATCTGTCTGTATTTTTCTCTTTAACATCGTCTTGACTTCAATCTGCCTCAATTTGTGGTGAGGAAGTTCTGCATTGCAGCTTAAATAAAGCTTGGTTAAAATCAAGTGAGTAAAATTTTGTCATTAAAAATGGAGGACTAGCTTCCTAAAACACAGGAAAAATGTGCATAGATTTTGGGGAACGGTTTTGGTTCAAAACTCCAAAATAAAACCTGTGTATTGAAAATAAGTGATTTGATTTCAGAATTGCAGTGCTTTACTTACTTAATTTAAACAGAATTCCGATAATAATAAACTTAGTAATATCAAGCAGTTTCAAACTGTGGTGAAACAAAATGTTCTGCATTTAGTTCACTTAAATGAACTGAATTTTTTTCACAAAGTTATTCCTTGTAATTTTTTTTCATGGTGATTCAAACCAAAATCGTCAGAAATTTTCAAAACAAAAATTAAATAAACCCCAAATATTCCCTCAGTTGTAACACTGAAAAAATTTACCACGAACCAAAAAATACAGAGTTTTATGTCAGGTTGCTGCAAGAGAAATAGATTTCATGTACAATGCATAGTAGTGTGTGGGTATTTGTGAGAAGGAAACAATTAACTCACCAAGTGCAGCTGCTTAATGAGGCTTTTTAAGAAGCCCACTGTCATAATATTTATCTCATGAAGTGGTTTTGTTTACAAATTATTTAAGAATAGCTTTTAGTATGTTTAAAGTTATTCACTGATGTATTTTTTGTTTTAAAGAATGATAGGGTTCCTCATACTACAGATTCCAAAAACAAGGGATAAGATTTATGAAATGGACTAGTGTGGAGTGTTTTAATATTGAATATGGGCCTTCTCTTTTATTACACATTTCCTCTGTATATGGTATTTTATGTTGCAGCACTTACAGCAACATTTCTGCTTCTTGTTTTGAAGTCAAGAACAGCAGTACCTAAAACATATCTGATTAATCCCAGCACAATCATCCCGAACACCTCAGCCAGTTGCTTATGTTCTTTAGACAGTCAGTGGAGAGAAAGGATTATCTCAGGAAGCCAGGGATGAATGTGTAGAAGTGTAGACAGGGAGCTGCTCAGAGTCACCAACAGCAAATGGCCAGGAGCATGTCCCCACTGCATGTCCCTGCGACTCACGACTCACCACTCAGTCCCTGCAGCCCCTGCACCCTCTTCTGAGGTTAAACAACCTTCATAGCAACATCCCCACTGTGTGAAGGGGATGTGACACCAGTGTCCACTTCTCTCATGGTAGCTTAACAACTACTGAAACAGGGAGACCTTTGGTATGCAGGCATGTTGATGTGTAACTTCAGCACTGTGGACTGGCCTTCACCACCAGGCTGTTGAATATTTGGGAGAATCAGAAGGAGCAGAATTACCTTCAGCATCTCTTGTTGAGATTGATTACTCAGATATGCACAGACAAGGTTTGAAGCAAATGAGAATTTGGCAGGGGCAGGGGAGGGAACAGTAGTTAGAAAACAGCTGAGAATAGGCAAGCATGACATTCTGGTACCTGGAAGTTTGTACATCCAACACCCATTTGATAAAAGACAGATGCTGTGGGAGGGAGAGAATATTCTTGTATCTGAGACTGAAAATTTCTTTATTCCTGTATCTGTTGACTGAAAATCCTGGTCCTATGGAGCAAAGTTAACTCCTTGCAATGGTAAGAGAGAGATATAGGATGGAAGGATTCAAAGCCAAAATGAGGCTAGAGAATGGAAATTAGAGAATAGACTAGGCTAGAATAATTTAAGCTGGAAGGAAGATACAGTGACCATCTAGTCCAACTGCCTGGTCATTTCAGGAATGACTAGAACATGTTATTAATTACATTGTCCAAATGCCTCTTAAACACTGGCAGGCTTGGGGCATCAATCACATCTCTAGAAACCCTGTTTCAGTGTTTGATCACCTTCTCGTTAAAGATGTCTCGACCGCAGGAAGAAGAACTCAGCACCTCCATCTCCCCCTCCCCTCCTCAGGAAGCTGTTAGAGAGACCTGGTCACCCCTCAGCCTCCTCTACTCCAAACCAGACAAGCCCAGAGTCCGCAGCTGCTCCTCACAAGACATGACTTCCAGCCCTTTCGCTGGCATTGTTGCCCTCCTTGGGATGTATTCAAGGACCTTCACATCCTTCTTCAGTGGTGGGTCTCAGCCCTGCACTCAGGGCTCCAAGGCTGAGAACAGTGGGATAATCCTCTCTTTATCCCAGCTGGTCATGCTGTGTTGGATGCACCCCAGGATGGGCTTTGCCCCCAGAGCTGCCAGGGCTCACTGCTGGCTCCTGGAGAGCTGCTGCCAACCTGCACCCCCAAATCCCTGTCTGCAGGGCTGATCTCCAGCCACTGCTCTCCCAATTCATACTTGTGCCCATTGCTGCTGCATCCCCCCTGCAGACTATGGCATTTGATCTTGTTAAATTTGATCCCATTAATCATTGCTCAGTGCTCCAACCTCCCTACCACCCTCTGCAAGGGGGACCACCTCCCAGTTTTGGATCACCAGCCAGCTTGCCAGTGGTGCATTCAATTACACCTTCGGGTTTTCTACTCCCTCTTCTTGCACTGAAGAATGTATGCCTTTATTTTGCCTTAGCCTGTTGTGATCAGTGGAGTAATACTGATTTATATGCAGGAGAGGTACTGTTAACATTAACCATGTAATGCTTCATGTAATATCTGGGACAATTTATGAATCATTGACTAAATGAAAGTAGAGTACAGCTAGATTGACCTGAAACATGTCTGTACCCTGCAATTTCAGGTAAATAAGTTTTGGGATCTAGTTTGCTGGACCTGTGACATCTTGGAGAAAAAACAGTGCCTTAATTTTAGCTTAACAGTGTCTTCTCTTTGGAAGAGTACTAAAGTTCCTCAGCCCTGAGTAAAATGACTTCTCCTTCTTTCTGTACATTTGGCGAGGATTTAAGACAGGAATTTTCTCCCTCCATTATAATTTTTCCATAGCTACTTTGCACATAATGGTGTTTCGATCTGAGAAAACAAAGATTTAAGAAGAGACATGAGAGGAACATGACTGCGTGACTTCTTCTATTAACTTTTTTTGTGCTAGGACACAGTTTCTTGTTCTCAAGATCTTCAAAACAAACAGAAAGTCAATCCATTGAGAAAGGTTATGTAATAAAATCCAGATCTCTTCCCTGCTTTCCCCAATATAAATGATACTATTTTCTACAGAATAACAATCCCGATCTTAATATGGGAAAAAAGACTCCCAAAACAGGAAATGCATGTTTCACTTGCTCTGTTAAGGCACTTTAACAGACAAAGATGCTCAAAATCTGAACTGATGAGTTTCTTTGGCAGTGATTATCCCACAACAGCATTTCATTAAGTCGTGTGGGGGATTTCCTCTTTACTTCTGCTTCAGGCTTACTCACAGATCCCACAGATGCAGATCTCTCAAATGACAGCCTTTTTTTTCCTCTTCCCAAACCTCCAAGAATTTAAAGATTCCTTTTTGAATAATAAATTTCCCTTTTATTGTGACTCAGACTTATTCAATCCAATCCAGCCTGTGCAAACACACATGCAGCTTTAAATTAGCATTTGTGAACAAGCTGGGTTTCTTTGGCTGTTTGCTGAAACTTGGCAGTTTAGTTCCTTGAGGAAAAAGAAAGAGAGATTCACGTCTATTTATGGCTTGATTTTCAGACATGCTGAGTACCTCCTGTGGACTTTGAGAGCTGTTCCTCTGGAAATCAGGTCACTGATGTGATGCTGGAAGGAAAAAGAAGTACTCTGATTTTCAAACACAAGTGTTTATACAGTTTGGGGAAGAGAATAAAATGAATAAATAAACCTGTTTTAAAATGTCTTGTTTGGAACTATGACTGAGCTCCATATTTCAGACTGAGTTCACAACTGAAAAATGCCTGTGTGCACAAAAGCACTGACAGTCACTATTTTGTAGCATAACCAGAATATGTCTTGCTTCTCTCCCCAGCCAACTTGCTCGTAAATCACTAAAAGCTTTACTAGTGCATGTCCAGCACTGGCTGGAGAGGTTCTTGTTCTCCTACCTGCCTCAGGTGCCTGTTACTGCCTCCTGTCACAGAGGGTCTGATGCTGGTCATCACCAGAATGCCACGGCCTTCCTAGAGAGAGCGTCCTGCAAAGCGAGTGATTTCAGCTCTTGTGATTCAGCTCTTTGTGAAATCACCTGAGGCAAACTCAGGGACAGAGAGACAGGAGCTCTGTATGGCAGTTCCACAGGCAGCTTTTATTGTCCAGCAGTCTCTGAGACTGAGAGACCAGAACCATAACTCCCTGGTTTTGGGGCAGACTCAGGGCCTTTTTATGGGAAAGGCAGGGGGTGGGGTAGAAACCATTTAGCCAGCTGGGTACAAGGTATTACCGTAAGGGAGCAAGGCGTGCTGGGGGTGCTTCACTTGGTCACTGTAACCTGAAGTTGCTTATCTCTGGAGAGAGCCCTTTTGCTATCAGGCCTCTTTCCTCCAAGGGAGTGCCAAGGGCTCACAGCCCTCCACGGCCTCCAGCTAGAGGTTCCTGTCCTCTCAGCACGGTACAGAGCAGTTGCTCAATGGAAGCAATCACCAAGTTATTCAGTCTGAGTAGACCAGCTAATACATTTTATAAAGTAGCTCTTTGACTAAAATGCAGTAGGCAGTACACATGTCACCTGCTCAGCTGTGGGATCTGACCAGGCTGGTGTTCTTCACCAGAAGTAATATCTTGTCTTACTTAGTTTTAAAAGGCCTTTTCTTAACCCAGAATTTTTTTCTCTGTGGCACCCAACATTAAAACACAGCAGCACAGAGAGTAGTTATTATAAATCCAAACTACTAAAGGTTTTTAAAAAGGAGTGTTTTCCAAAACTTATGATAGTCTGTTCATAAAGCAAACCTAAAATTTAGGTCCCATCCCTACTACATATAATCGCATTGCAACAGTGCACTGGTCCATTTCTTATTAAGCATTAAAAAAGTTGTATATACATTGTAGACTTTTATTCCCTCAACATCTGCAAAGGCAGTGTTAAAGGTGAGGTTTCCAAAGGTACTTGAGCTCCCAAAGTGAGAATTTCGGATTTTTAAGGATATTACAGTTTTAGTTAAGTTGTTTTGTCTAACAGACTTCAATTAAAAAATTAATAAACAAACCCAAATCAACCTATATTTTTTGGAAATATATAACTTTTTTTAGCTTTTCTATAATTGGAAGTTATTAACAAAAGCGTGGTGGTTCTATACATTTTCAATGTAATTTAGTATAGACATATTCATGCAAAATAGGCCCGGCAATTTCTGTTCTTCATTAACTCTCAGATACCCTTCAGTGTCAATGAGAATCAAGTATTCAGACCTCTCCAATACCTCTAAATTCCTCAGTAAATATTCAAATTCTGTGTCTGCTTTTCTAGGTCAAGTTCCCTTAAATGGAACAGGAACAATTGCTATCAAGGAAAAATATTGGAAAAAAAAGTGAGTAAATTTGTTGGTTTGGATCTCCCTGCAGGACAGAACGAGGATAATAATTTCATTGCCAATAGATGCCAATAGAATAAAATACCTTGTGAATTGTTTTTTATTGATTAAAGAAAAACCAACACTGTCCCCCCAACAAACAAACAAAAAACAAACAAAAGAGCTTTTTTGCCAATTGTCTGCAAATATGCAATAGTTAGGATTTGGAATAAAAGCCCAAGTAGGTAAAACTGCTTCTGAGTGTCTGACCTGCGTCCTAGTCCTGCCAGGTGGGTTTGAAACAAATTTCATGAAGTAAGGGATGAGTGGAAGAGTAAGCCTTATATTTCTGTCATATACCTATGGAAGATATAGCATCTTCCAAAGCCTTTTTTGTTTAGAATAAAAACAGTGTAGAGATGTCTTGTGGAAGTTGCTTGCAAAGCTCTTTAAACAACATTATGAGAACTAGAAAACCTGTTGATGACAAAAGAGGAGTGAGATAATTTAAGACAAACATTGTCACACTGAAAAGCAATTTATATAGGAAGATTAAATAATCCACCTGAAATTTTCAAAAGCAGCAATTTTTAAAGCAGAAATTTCAGTAATTACAATCTGAGCTGGATAAACAACTTTAAAGATACAGTCTCTATGTATACAGGAAATTTAAAAGATTGTTATCCAAACCTCCTCTGTTTCTTTTGTGCAAGAGCATCCACAGTAGGTTGGACTGGTCCCTGCCCAAAGAGCTCCCTTGCACTACACAGCTGTGAAGAGATCAGAGGAGGGCAACAGCAACAGGGATTTACT
The DNA here is from genome assembly GCA_013399195.1 of Dicrurus megarhynchus. Lineage (NCBI taxonomy): Eukaryota > Metazoa > Chordata > Aves > Passeriformes > Dicruridae > Dicrurus > Dicrurus megarhynchus. The sequence goes on from VXAD01000580.1 coordinate 30,148, forward strand.
GTGCATGATATCTTACAGATGTAGCAGTCCAAACAAGAGGTCAAATAAAAGTAATTGGGGGAAAATGAGTATTGTTTACGTTGTAAAGACACCAATATCTTGATCTTTAAGCAATAAATCAGATCTTTAGCTACTGATACATTTTAAACCATAAGTTACTTACATCTGTTTATTGGCTAAAATGGTTTTGAGCCAAACTCTGCATTTCTTCTGGCTTCTGTCATTGTTTCTTTCCAGGAAGACTTTTGGCTGACTGGGCGACTGATTGGTAAGAATGAAAATGCAAGATGCATGTAATGACAGGGTTAGGAGGGCTGGGTTTTCCTCCTGGTTTTACTCCCAGAGTCTATGTGATTTTGGACAATTCAGTGCAGCTTCCAGTGCTTTGTTTCTCTTGAAGATGAAATTCCAGATGTTTTTCTTGAAATATTTCCAGGCATAAAACACCTGGCAATACTGAACTTCCAAGCAAGTTCCACTTTGTAATCCAGTTTCAGACAAAACTCCAGACAAAGCCAAAAACCTCTCTCAGCCTAGTCCATACTATATAACTAGAAAACATTTCGATTCCACTTTATTTTTCAATATGAAACAAACAATAATTCCTAGAAATGTTGTTCTCATATCATATTACAGTTATGGCCAAATAAAGAACATAATTCAAACACAAAGACTGAAAGATGTCCTGAGATTATTTAAAACAAAATCGTGTCTCAATGTTTGAAAGTCTCTGCCCAGGCCTTAAAAAGGCTGCTAAAATTATTAACTCTTTCCAAAAGGTCTAAAACTTTGTCACACTTCTTGAAGTCTTTTCTGCTCATGAAATCACTTATTGTTGATGATGGCTTTTTATTATTAAATGTTGAAGGCCTCAAGAAGCAACTCACGTCAGGTTCAAGAGGCTGGATGTTATCATACAGAAGGGAGGATTTTCCTTTTTATGGTATATATTTTTAATATCTCTTCACCTCTCAGGACCTGTTTATGGCCTACTTGAAGCTTTTCTCTTCTTTCCTCAGCAGAGATGGTGTCCTGCATCTTAATACTAGTGACTTTCTCTCACTGCTCTGCTCATACTAACTCTCAAACATCTTTATATATATGCTCTTGAAAATTCAGATATACCAAAACCCCTGCAAGAAATCAATCAATCCAAACATGATGTTATACTTGCTTTCTTCATGTGAGATCTGATTTTGTGCTGTTTCTTTTCCTTGTCCCTTCTCATTGCAGAGGAGTTGGATTAGGTGACCTTTAAAGGTCCCTTCCAATCCAAATTATTCTATGATTCTATATCTCTTGGGGAGTTAAAAATGGTAATGTATTTTTCCAGGCATAATATCTGTAGTTTGTAGACAAACCTTCAGCAAACAAGTCTGCCTCACCCTGAGCAGTGAAACAAGGTGTTAAACACCATAGTTCGAGGTATGATTAAAGAGTTCTTCCTGCATCCTTCCAGGGTGGTCCTCCCAAGTCAGCTCAGGAGAACCCCATCACTTCCCTGGATGGCCTCAGGGCCCAACCAAGCTTGCTTCTGCCGAGGTAGAGCACGGTTATCGGTCATGGCAAGTACTGCTCATCATTGCAGATGTTTATGCTTTTTCCTCACACATTCTGGTCATTAGTGAAATAGTTCACCTTTTTGCTATTTGCATTGAGATCCCCAGGCTTCACTTTAATGCTCACTGAAAAGCAGGGAGATAGTTCCAATTTATATCATTCTCTGAATACTCAGGCAGATTTTTGTACCAATTACAATCTCTTCAGCTAGAGGTTTACTCTAAAAGACCCTGGGACAAAACACTACTGCTGACATAGCAAACCTAAGTAATTTGTGCAGGATTAGACATAGGCAAGAAAATTGTGATTAAAAGCAAAACAAAACAAATCCCAAAAATTTTAAGTGCACCAAGATCTTAAAATAGGAGTGAGGGAAAGAAAGGAATTCTATGAATCCTAATAATAGAGCAGGAAGTTTTGAGGATTATTTTTTTTACTTTTGTTTTGTAATTATAGATCCAAAAAACAGGTTTTGAGTTTCTTTTCTTCTGGAAGGTAACAAACAGAACCATTTACACACTCATTTGGTCTGGTTTTGCCATGTTCCTTACTAATATTTCTGTGCAAACCCTTCCTCTGAATATCTCCCACGGTTTGAACTACCCATCTACAGGTGGTAAAATATTTGCTGCTTTGAGATATAGAGTGATATTGCCCGCTCTCTCCACCCACATGTCTATGGGTTCTGAAAACCAGTCAGCCAAAAAGAGAGGTTTGTTTGTATGTCTCCAGTCTCCTCACCCCTACAGCAGCCTACAAAGAAAGGAAGGGTGAACTGACCTTCTTTAAGTGAGCAGTGATGTAATGGTGCTTGTTAATAGAGTCTCAGGGGTATCACGATTGCAGGACTTTCCATTAGAGTTCCTTTTCTGGGTCTTCTCCAAGAAACAAATCCAAATGTAATCACCTCATGTGCTGCAATGGAAACAGCCCCAGAGTATCACTCCAGTGTATCGAATCAGGGAAGCCTAGAAAATTAGCAAAATTATGCTGTGTGCTTTAATAGTGATTTCCTGCAGAACTTTTCTACATCTTTCACTGCCTTACAAGAGTTCCTGATGTTTTTAAGATTATACCAAGTTGTTGGAGAGGACAAGAGAAAAAATGCACATAAAATTTTGCGAAATAAAAGGAGAGAAAAGGTAGAAATAACAGATTTTATGAGGTTCCACTACACTGTTCCAGTTTCCTGTTACTGCAGGCAATAAGAACTCATATAATCCCCTTCACAAATTGAACGAACTCCACCCTCAATCTCCTTCAATTACTTTGTACGTATTTTGGAAAACTGTTCAAGAACCTCACTCCTGTGAATAGTGGAAACTTTATTGTTATTAATCTGTCACTGTTCAAGACCAGATTAGTTTTTGTCTCTGTCAGTTTCAGCTGTTTTTCTACATTTTACTAAAACAGTTCATTGTCTTCGTGTAATCCCCTTTATTTTTTTTATTTTCACCTTTTAAGTGTTCTCATTCGTGCTGTTTCCTGACTTCATGTCATCGGCAAATTTTGCTAGTCTCTTATTATTGTATTTTTGTCATAGTCTCTAATAAAAATACTAAGTAAAATGCATTTCAAAACTATTTCTAGAGGAACTTCCAATTTAACACAATTCATGAGTTTAGAGTCTTCAACTAACTCCTTACTGGATTTAGGACTCATTTATTAATTTCTTTGTTTTCCAGTTTAATTTATGGCTTCCCATGTGACAATTTACAATGTTGAAAGCCAAATAAATTTAATCTACCAAAGTTTCCTAATCCAAAAATCATTCCTCTTTAAAAGATATGGAGCTATTCTGGCTCAATCCATGTTTGGTAAATTCAAGTGACATCTCTTGCATGATTTTAAATATTTATTATAAAACACTGCATAGTTAAGATCAAACTAACTTTAAAATTATTCTCTTACTCATTTCATATTTTCTCACAAAATTGCTCTCAGGAGAAGAACTTTAAAGAAGAAAAGTTGTGTTTGTCAGTGATGTTTAACAGGTGGTAATAGAATGGACAGAGGGCCTCATCCACAGTATGTGTAAGTCAGCTGGAATCTTTCCACTGACTTAACAATCTGCAGGTCAGACTTACAGTAGTCTAGAAAATCACCACTTCTTTTTAAATTTTGTTATCAGCAAAAACACTGTGGCCCTGCTCCTGAGACAAACAAGAAATGCATACAGCATTATAAGACAGAACAGATTTTTTTTTGCTGGCTATTTAGTAACTAATTTTCCCATCATTATTTCTAGCTAAAATTTTCAATATTTTTAATGAATACATTACACTCGTATGTTGATGAACTGTCTAGTCTGAAAAAATTTCCCTCTTTAACTTTCAAGACTGTAATTTCAGAAAATATTGCTTCTGGACTTCATGTATTAATAAAGAACAAAACAATTCTGGGATTGTGGGATTATGACCAAGTTCTTATGGAGCAGTCATAACAATAATAACACTTGCTAACAGAAGATAGTTTTATATTTTTAAAGAAACATTCAGTAGCTAATGCAATAATTTAGGGTCAGAAATTGAGTTATATCATTGATTAATAAAAACATTGTCATTTGCTCATGTTTAGGGCATTTAGGTACATCCATAAGTAGTGTTTAGAACAGGCATGTTTCCTTCAAGGTTGATGTTAGGAATTTTGTATTGCTCCCTTAAGCAGTTAACACATGGCATTAAAACAGCCCATAGTCAGAAATTCCCTGAATCCTCAGCCCAGTGAATCAGTCCATGTTTGAAATCATGTAAAGTTCACCACATCATTCTAGTTACAGAACCAAGATATGATACAGGTCTTAGCCTGCCAAGCTGAGAGGAGGTCAGTGGATGTCAGGCACCAGTTCTTCAGAAAAATACCAGCTCTTACTGCCTGGTGTGTTCATTACCCCTGTGTTCATTTCATCAGGGTTAAAACTTTTGTTTTTCCAACTCCTCAGATTCTTAAAACAGCAATACGGGATCTTTTTCCCAGCTACTGGAAAGTTCACACTCTTGGAGAAGTACCCTGACATTGGTAAAATAGGTGAGACACATCTGAGCTTGGACAGCAGCAAACCCCAGGAGGAAAGTGCAACCCCTCTGTATTATAAATTGGCAAGTGCGGGTGCCACTTGGTTTAACCCTCGTGTCTCTGTTTTTCGTACCTTGGCGAAAGGTTATGATTTCCAGCAGGATTTCCCTTGGTCCATCTGCTAGCTCCCAGAATTCAACAATGAGGTCATTTAGGTCCTCCTCTCACAGTCTGCCAAGACCTCAATGTCTAAGTTTACCTGGGATAAACTTTGCCTTCAGGCTACAGTCTAATTTTTTAGACATTTAAATATTTCAGTGACCACTTTTAAGAAGTGCTGAATAGAACAAGGCAGATTTTTGTGGAATGAAGAGGCAAATGAAATGCAGATAATAGTTCTGAAGTCTTAGATGTTTCCACCTTTCCTCAGATCTGGTTATGAAGCAACAAATGGAGACCCAGCTTGTTAATTTTCATTACACTGACCCCAATATTTTATTTTTAACCAGGAGAGAAAGGGTCAAAAAAAGGGTTAAAGAACAAAGTCATCCATCTCGGGATGATATCATCATGCGTTGTAGTTTTGCGTTTTTGGCAGGCATTTCAGTAATTATGGGAATCAACAGGGGTTTGTACTCCATATCCTGTAAAACTAGGAGGAGGAGTAAATCCAAAGTAACAGGAGATAGTGTTGTCATGATTAAGCTGGGGAAATATTCTGGTTTGGACTAAACAACATTCAATAGAAAAATACGTTTTTCTGTTGGATTGTCAATACCCTCTAAAATCCATTTTCTGTGTAACTTCACTCTCTCATACTGATTTGTACATTGCTAGGTCATTTTAATCTAAAATTCAGGGAAAAACTCCTCTGGAAAATATCAGCAGAGGAGTGATGGAAGAAAGGTTTTGCTTTTGTACTTTGAGACAGCATTTCTGAACTGCAAGGCCCTCAAGCTTGGTTACAGAAATACAGCCCTCAGTCAAATAAAAATAAATACTGTGTATAGGAACAAAATTAGGAAAAGTTTAATGGATAGATCACAAGTCTGAAATCACATTTTAAATTTCTTTCCAGCAGACAATACTTCATGAGAGTTTGCTATTTAATGTTTGATCTCCATGTAAGCATTGCTTTCACTTTTTTGCTAAATTTGTATCTCTACCAGACCATGAGATAAAGAAGTGGAAATCATGCAACCCTGTTTTTAAACTTGCCCGTAAGACTGGCTAGAAAGGATTATTAAAAAACAACAACAAAACAAACCAAAAAAAAAAAAAAAAAAAAAAAAAAAAAAAAAAAAAAAAAAAAAGAAAGAAAGAAAGAAAGAAGAAGGAAAAAAGAAGGAAAGTCATCTGGTATTGCACTGTCAGATTCTTAATGCAAGTCAACCAAACATTTACAGCCTGACCAATTGAGCTCAGCCTGTTACTTATTGGAATTATCTCTTTGATTTATTTGCTTCACAAGCTGAAAAGCTGTATGGATGAAATGCTGTGGTTCTGAGTAAAAGAAGAGAGGAATTCCACTGTGGAAGTGTCTGACACCCTTGAAGCTGTGTCTAAACTGCTCTGTGTGATACTCCCCTTTATGGTTTGGATGTAAGCCCCATCACACCCAAATCCCTGCTTACCTCTCAGTCTGTGTGACTTCAGGATCTTGATTGCATTCATCTGACTGTCACAGACATCCTCTGGCATCCAGTCCTGCTCCCAAACACATCAAGCACCACTCTGAGCACAATAAGTCTTTTCTTCAGTCCCACTATTCCCATTGTTCCAGGAAACTCCCTCCTCTGGCAATTAGAAACTTGCAGCCAGTTTCCAGCCTTGAGTCATACATGGTAGGTTTTTCACTCATTCAGCCTTATGCTGACATGTCTCTATAGCTTTAATAATAGATTCTCTTCATGGAATATACCCTGATGCATTAAGAGGCAGAAATGACATCCCTTCTCAGCATTAATTTTGACATACTAAGCAAGCCAACACTTCCTGACTCCTATTGCAAGTGAAACTCTCTCTTCCTCTCGTTATTGGTTTCCATGAACATGTCCTATATTTCTGTAAAAAAAACCCTTTGGATTTATATATGAGTCCAGGATTTCTGTCTCACTTAAATCCGCTGTGTATTAACTCCAGTCAGGCTGGGTCCAAAAATATTAAGTCTTTCAGCAGGACACACTGAGCTCAGTTTTATATCTACTTGGTACAGCACTTGCCAGAAGTGCTACCTCTGAATATTGTACCTCTGGCAATGTCAGACTTACTGCTCAGATATCAAATATGTGATGTGCATGTGTGCAGCAAGCCTGAAGAGATGCAAAACATTAAATTTAGTGCATACATATTTTTTCACTGCACATAAACCTATCTGGGAAATCTGGGGAGCAACAGAGCAGTTCTCCATGCAGCAGTCGGATCCTTTACCTGTTTCCAAAGTGAATGAGCAGAGGTGATGGTGACTGAACACGTGAACTGTATGCACCATACTTGCAGCATCTCACCTAATTACAGTTTTGATTTACCTTTTACTTGGTCAAATCTCAGTGTTGTCTCAGAGTCCTTTGGTTTGTCAATATAGATAAATATGGCACCTGAACTGCTTTTGAATTTGTTTTAAATTGCCATTTGTATCCAATGTGACAAAATTCTCAGAAGATGAAAATTTGAGCTAATAGCATGGTATATTATTTTAAAAAATGGCAGGTATTTTTCATGGTGTGGATGAAGATGAGGCAAGTGACACTACTTTTTCAAAGGTCTTGTTCATAATATCTCTGTATTTATTGGCTGGATGATTTTACAGAAATAAACTTTACCAGATCAAATAGAAAGAGACTTTTTTATACAGACACAGTGACTGCTTTAACTTTCAAAAGCACTCTGCAGGGGTCAACTCATCTTCCTCTGGAAACATACTGAAGTAAGAAAAAAACATTTTGGAGTGTGGAATTTGAGACTCAGTAGATGAGAATGGGTAGAAAGGTGGGCCACACAGGATACGACTCACACCCAGAAGTTCGTGCTCAAACTTATATAGCTTTTGGTGAGTCAACTACAAAAGTTTTGGCTTTAAAGGTTACTGGTGCTATGATTTACTGCAAAAAAGCATTATTGGTAGTAGGCAGAGGGCACTTTTTTAGTAATGCCTCACTCCATTCAGCTACACTGTGCTTAAGTCATTGTAGCCTTAAGCACTCTTGAATAATTTCAGTAAACGTGGCTTTAACACACATGAGGATTGGACAATAGCAAATCAGTGCCAGAGATGGGAAATAACCCAGGACTACTGGCCCTCAAGTCTATGCACTAATTAATGCAAGCATTTCCTTGCTTATCCAGCAGTTAGTATTGCAAGCGATACAAAAAGAAAATGGAGTTTGGGTGTGATAGTTTACTAACTTGCATCTTGTAAACATTAGCTACAATTGGACTTTTGGTATAAATTCCAGATTTCAGTGTAAATTCCAGAGCGCTGTTCTCAGTCAGATACTTTTCTAATTCGTTGGTGTTTTTTGGGGTTTCCTGGCTTTGTAGTAAGGGAATTAGATCTCACGGAGTTGCATAACAAGGATTGAGAGCTGTTCCTTGGCTAAAGCAATGCTCACACAAAGGTAGTCAGTGCCAGTAAAGATGCTGCAAGCCTGCCAACTAACCAACAGCACTTTTCTTCTGCTTTTTTTTTTTTTTTTCCCTGGCTGTGAATGGTCATTTATTGGCTCCAATTCAGTCCTCCTGACAGGAAGGGTTTTCTTGAGGATAACAGAACATAGTCAGGTTGTCTGAGCCTCTGTTGGGCTTTTCTGTAACAGCCTAAATCAGTGTTTGGAAACTGTTTCATTTGTAACTCCCTATCTTCACGGGAGCTGCAAGGCTCTGTGGAATAAATTTAAACTTCTCAAGAAGATGCCCACCATGGTCTAACAGAGAAACTCTTCAGAAGACCTCTGGGGTTGCAAGCTAAGAACAGCTGGCCAAACCCAGGGTCTTATATGTGAACTTACATCAATCTAGAGCATTTTCAGTCCAAGGCTGGAGATGAGAGAAATATTTCTGGCGATAACTTTTTATTTAAAAGCTTGTCCTCCATTAATGGTGTTTCTGCTACATTAAAGCTTCTGTTTTGTCAATTTATTCACTAACACAGTGCTGAGTTCAGAAATTTCCAATTATATCAAGCCTTTCATTTCTAAAAATACTTGTCACCTTCTGAGCTGTTGAATTTGTGGGAAGAAGAGTGGGAAAAAATGAGATACAGTTCAAATTATAGTGAGCGAAAAAGCCTTTCCTCTCTTAGATTATACACCTGTGTGAGAAAAATTGAGGGAATTTTCCTGTTTTCTGGGTATGATCAGCTGTCACACAACCAGGGCAGCATCAGTTACTCACCACAAGCAAACCTTTCACTTCTGCACCCAGGTGGAAGTGTCAAATTTCTCTGTAGGCACACACACAGTTCTGCCTTTTTGTGGGTGAGACAATAGCCCTGGTGCTTTTCTAACGTTTTCTCCCACCAAAAGAGCAGATGAGTAACAGGTGAGTTCTGCCATGGGGAAATAGGGTGGTGAGGACATCACTGTCTCAGAGAAGTCACAAGTTAGGAAAGGAGAGCACTTCACAGCCAGGAGTAAGAAGGGAAGAGTTGTTTCTTCTTCAGGCTGAAGATTTTCTAGGATCTCAATCATACATTCTAAGGTGATAAGATAATTCAGAAAAGTTGCAGGTGTTCTAGTGAAAACTAGAGAAAAGTCCTACAAAACAGGAGTATAAAGCTAGATTATTGTACAGACTGAGTTATTTTCAAATGATCACTAATTATTTCTCTTCCTATGTGTACAGATCTAGAAACCTAATTTAAGTCACTGATTTTTTAATGTGATAACCTGGAATATTAGTAATTGTCTTTTTGAAAAGTAACTGTCTGTTGCACTGCCATGTCAGGGTACTAGTACAAGATTAATTATGTCTTCAGGAGCTGAGAAAATTAAATTTGTCTCAACTGACACTGTTTTTCCTTTCTTTTCTCAAGAAGTCAGAGGTTTGGCTTCCTTTCTGTAGAAAGTGACCCAAAAAGAAGTGGAAAGGTTTTTTCTGCTTTAGGCATGTGACTTCCCAAACAAAGGAATCCATCTACACTGCATGACATATGCACATTATAGACAGAGCTTTTTCTGACTTGTAGGGGACGTACTGACATAGGGGTCTGAAATCATTCAGTAACTAGTGAAAAAGATCAAAATGATTAATACTTCCGACAAAAAACATATACCAAAACTCTCAAATAGTCACCAAAAAACAGTCAGGGAAATAATTTTTTTTCCATCTTTACATGTGCATTTTTTTTCTTTTACATCTACAGAGTTTTTAAGATATCCATTACATGAGTGGTAAAAGCTCCAGAGTGTGACAGGGTGCAATTTATCTGATTCTGGACCAGCTAGAGCAAGCATGTGCTTTGTCTGATACACATACAATCTTCTACTGGCTGCCAGTCAGCTTTCACACACATGGACATCCAACCTTCATAAAACATTAATGGATTTTAGGGAAATTGAAATATTTTTTGTTTTTAGAGCCTCACCTTGCCTCTTTTATTCATTGCATGGAACTTGTTCACACCAGGATCAATATACACAGTTCTTTGCAAGGCCACATGTGCAAAACAAATCTCCGCAGTGAACCCATACCAACCCTAAGAGGTTCAACCACAAGTTCTCAGAGCTCCCTTTAGAAAAATGAGGGCAAAAACATCCGGAGATCTACCTCCACAGAGCAATCCTGAAGAAAACAGGTATTTTTTCTTATAATGACTGAGAGGGTGCTCACCAACACAATGGGTATGATATAAAAGCCTGAGTCAGAAAGGTCTGCACAGGTGCAGTCTGTATATGCACCAAGTGGAGACATCCTCCTCTGAGTTCTGTGCACATTGATGCTCTTACACATTTTCAGTGCCACTCACTTAATATATTTGGCTGAACAAAGAGTGAGATTATTGCCATGTACAGTGCTGACACAGTCCTCAGATGTGCATGTGCAACTTAGCAAAATTTACAAGGATTTTTACTGTATGAAAAAAAGTTGTGGGAATCAACCAAACCCTGCCTAATTGTTAGGAGCTAAGGGCAGAATTAGATGATGTCTAGTTGCCTTTATGCTGCCCACCAATACTTACCTAGTTGAATGCTGCTTATGCAGAAATCAAAACCTTCTGGAATTGCTTCCAAAGTGACAAGGACTGATGAACAGAAAAACTATTCAGGAAATAGGTCCTTCTTGTGTGGAATGAGGCATAAAAGGAGTGGGGGGTACTGTGATGGTCAGCAGAGGAAGTGAAGTGTAATGTGCCCTCTCTGAGGGTCATTGTAAGTCTTAGAACTGGGGTAGGGGTTCTGTGAGTGCAGAGAGGAGGAAGAAGAGATAATGAAAGTGTTCATGCACAGAATGAACATTTTTGCTGAAATTTAAATCTGAAAAACCTGGTAATCAAAAAGTAGAAACTCCTTTTCTTCTTTCTTTCTTTTTTTTTTCTTTCTTTTATCTCTGCTCAGTGTCTCTGTGAAAAACTTGTGAGGCAGAGATTTTTTTAAGTTATTTTTGTGGGAGGGAGAAGGAAGGAAATTGAAAGGGATTTATGTACAGTCCTTTGTTGCTGTCAGAAGCAATAGGATGTTTTGTTATTTAAGTGCTGTTGGCCAGAGAAGAAAAATGAAATCCTAATCTCAGAGGAAGATAAATCATTACCTATTTCAACACCATCACTTTTTCAGATTTTCCTGGGATACGGTTATTTTTTTTTTCATGGACAGGGAATCCTGAGTAACTCAGTCTCACAGAAAGTGGATTTCCATCTCTCAGAGTAAACATAAGTAAAGATCATACCCTGGCAGAATGGCAGGTCTGTGGTAAAGGTGCTTGTCCCTAGAAGACCATCTTGCTTTTCAGCAGTGGATAAGTTCCTTGCTACTGACTGGAGAGTGAAAGTGAAATGTAAGTATTATAAATTACCTGAGCTGATGAAGCATTAGAATTACTCACTCAACCAACCAAACCTGTCCTTCTCCTCTAAACACCAAATTCTAAATAAGGACTTCACTGTAAAAACATTAATTTAATGTCTCACAAAAATAGACTTGGCCCTTGCTGGGTGCTCCTAGACCCCCAACAGAGAGATGCCAGTGGTAGTGGTAAAAAGTTCTCTTCCATGTCATGTAGATTGTTACCGTAAATCAATCCAGGTTGTTGTAAGCTCCTCTCAGCCTAGACTTGTTTATAACCTCACAAAAATAGCTTATCCTTACAACATACAATGCACTGGTAGATATGGTTATCCTTTGGTCAGATACATACTGAAGGAAAACAGTATTATGGCATGGGGATGGTAAAATTAATGTACAGTTTGTTGTTGAAGACTTCTAGCAAATGATCAGAAACTTTGGCACATCCATTCCCCTTTTCTCACCCTTTTCCCAATATAATATTTTTCCTTAAAAGATACCTCTCCCCTGCCCAGTGAATCCTAGAAGCTTCTCCTTTCATCATAAGAGGAATTGTTTCTCACAAAATACCTTCATCCTAAAATTAGCAAGGCTTGTGAGGGGGAGGGAGAAAATTTTTATTTGTAAGAAATAATTTGGTTTTTTTCTATGAATGACAGTAAAGGGTTGAGGTTTGGGGTGGGAATTAACAAGACATTTTTTCCCAGCACCAGTTCCATTGTCAACATCACCCAGCACTGAAGCTGATTGTAGAAGCAATGGAATTTCTGATGCATTTTCAACCTACTCCATCAATAAAATTTCAGCCAGTTCTTTCCCCTAACTTTCCAGCCACCTGTAACAGCCTCACAGCTTCTGTAAACTTGTGTTTTAACCATAATGGGTGGAGGAAGCTACTGCATTAGGTTTTCCTGTTCTAAGCAGGTTTGTAACCAGTTAGTTTGTAAAGCAAAGAAACCACAATTGTAAAACCAAAACCATGTTCAGTTGGAGAACAAGCAGTACTTACGGGTCAATTCCAAGAATGTTTTCTCTTTGTGTTACTTGAGAGTTGTACAGCACCAGGTCAGTTATACTTAGGTTTCCAGAGACTAAGAGTTGTCTGCTTTCATCTATAACCAATAGTAAATTTCAAATGAAAGAAAAACCAGATAATAGCTCAAAATTGAAACACAACACGTCAGTAGTAGCTAAGTATTCATTGATGAAATATAGTGACTATCAGAACCCTTTTTTTTCGATGTTATCTGTTTTACTCATTCTGATTAATTAAAACTGTACTTACAAAAAGATGTCCATTTCAAAGGAATTTCCATAAACGGTCCTTTTCTACAATAATGAGTTTTAACACAACTCTGAAGCCTAGGGCCATGCAAAATGTTGATATTGCATCTCAAAACCAGGAAATGCTTCTCTGATTTCTGTATTTTGACCAACTTATCTGATTCAGAACAAAAGTATTTAATGATTTGTCATCACAACAACTTTCAGTGGAATCTCCTGTGTTCAATTACATTTCAAAGGGATCATGTTCAGATCTGAAATCCAAGAAAATATTATCGCAGCCAGCTAGTCTTAAAAACATTCCTCTGTCATTAACTTCTAATTCTTATGTGTCATCAGCAACAGTCTGCCACCCGTTCCAATTTGTCTACTGATACATATCAAGAACCAAATGCAAACAGAATTGTTGAGATACTGAGCAATCTTGAGTGGTAGCCACCACACAAAGTAAAAAAGATCAGGGTTTTAATTTTTTAAATGGATTTTTTATTTTATTTAAGTTCGTCCAAGTTCATATTAATTCACAGGAAGATGAAGAAATGCTGCAGTATTTTGACCGTGACAAGATTTTTGCATTTCTCCTAATGTGGTTTATCTGCTCTTAGTTTTGCACATGCACAAATTATCATATCAACCAGGAATAGGAGACTCACTCAAGAAGATCTTGCTTTGTGTGAATAAAATGTATGCTGTGATTCAGGCTTGTAGGGATAAGGGGATTGAAAGTTTTCTGTAAAAGACTGAAAGTAAAAGTGAAGACACTGTGATAAAATCTATATACATGGTGCAATTGCTGCTAATAGATTAACACTTTCCTTTCTGCAGATACCACGGTCACACTAACACACAGAGGGAAGTGCTAATGCGTCTAAATGTATTATTTTAATTAACTACTCACAAACCCTGCACAGGCCTCTGACAGGCTCCCAGTATCTGCAGTGCATGCATGACCTTTTAAGAAACAGTAATTGCATCTAGGGGCCAAATTCTAGTGAGCACTGGTTACATGTGCCTTATAACCCTGGCAATCCCAGGATGCATTCCACGTGTAAATATGCTGGTGGGGATGGAAACCCTTGTACACACTACAAGTAGGAACATGCAAGACATTGATGAAGCCTTGAATTTGGTTTCTAATCACTATGTGACCGGGAGACTGATCCAAGAACTGAGCAACAACAGAGAAATTATTCAATCTTGGGGCATGCATACAACAGAGACAGTGAAAGTCCTAACTTACACCTTGATTTTTGCTGTTCATACACCCAGGAAGTGGCCTAATCATTTCTTCATCACCCATGTGAGCAATAACACTGCAGGTCATGAGTTAGCTCGACGTGATTTCACACATAAACTTCTATGTATCCTATAGCTTTCTGGTAAATTAAGTTTTTTCTAGCACAAAAGCCCCAGCTCTTACATTTATTCCTGATATCAGGTTGTGCTCGATCACCATAGAATCATAGAGGACTTGGGTTGGAAGGAGTCTTAAGATCATCTTGTTCCAGCTCCCCTGCCATGGGCAGAGACAACTTCCACTAGATCTTATTTCTCAAAGCCCCAGCCAACCTGGCCTTGAACACTTCCAGTGATGGGGCATCCACAACTCCTCTGGGCAGCCCGTTCCAATATCAACCTCACATGAAAGTATTTCTTCCTAATATGTAATTGAAACCTACTCTCTTTCACTTTGAAGCCATTCCCCTTTGTCCTATCACCACATGCCCTTGTCAAAAGTTTCTCTCCATGTTTCCTGTAGGCTCCCTTCAGGTACTGGAAGGCCACAACTGGGTCACTCTGAAGCCTTCTCTTCTTTAGGTTGAGCAATCCCAATTCTCTCAGCCTTTCTTCATTGGACGGGTGCTCCCTCCCTCTAATCATCTTGAAAAGGCAGATCCTTCTACCCTGTGGTTTGTAGACAAAATACATCATTGTTATTTCCTAGTCTCTGATTCTCCATGTGTGATTTGTATTCTTCTAAGTACTTACAAGTTCTTGGGGACTGAGACTTTTTTCACATTTTTCTTCCAGTGACTCATCCCTGGGTAGCCAGAAAGTTTAAGGACCCCAATCAATTCTAGAAAAGAGAAGAAATGGGAACAGGGATTTCCTCCCTACACTAGGGGGAGGTGGTTATTCTATCACAGTGCTAATGGAAACTCTTTGAACTCTTATATTCCTATTATTATGGCATAAAACTTGAAAAAAATTTCTGCTTACTCAGAAAGCTGGTAAAATATTTGTATTTCTTACTGTAGAATGTAAAAAGTCTAAATAAGCACAGTAAACTTCCATACTTTCTTTGCAGGTAGTTTTTGTCAGTGGGCTCATGGCATCACCCAAACCCACTAAGCACAGGTACAGAATGGGTGTGGAAAAACCCACATGTATGTATGCATGTATTTGTCAAGTGTCAGGTCAGCTGGAGACACCAAGCACAAGGTTCCACCAGTGACTAGGAGGCTCTTGAAAACAGGACACCCTGGTATGACACATTTTCCAACCTCAGCTCAGTCCCTGACCTGTTGGTTTCCATGGCAGACCTCCAGCTAGCTAGCAAGCACAAGAGAGCCGGTGGTGGTGCTGCTGTGCAAATGCATTAATTCCTCATTCTGGTGGGACCAGAAAGTAGGAATCAGCTCAGTTCCTCTGAGATCTGACAACTGTTGCAGGCAGCCTGAGGCAGGAAAGGACAGAGGCAGCTACTTGGCAGGACAAATGAACTGATCAGAAGGAGCACTGATTTCCCCCTGCTGCTTTTATAGTTAATGTTTCAGACTTTGTGCAAGGGCTCCCACAGCAGCCAGAGCATCTTTCTCTCTGTACGCACGCACACACACACACACACACGTGCACGGGGCTGTGTAGGAAACACAGCCCGAGACACCCTTTTTGTCTGTGAAAGGAAGTGTTTCAACTGGAAGAAGATTCTTCCAAGGAGAAAACATCAGGGACACATTTATACATAGCAATAGAAATTGCTCTCTGAACTTCATATAGAAAGGAGTCTGAGAGGCAGATTTTATAAACAGACCCTTTGGTTCTCTGAAGAGAGGATTTGAAAAGTCAAACACATCCAGGACATGCCTATAAAAGTAAAAATTACACTGCCCAGAGCCTTTTAAGCAACAGACTTATTTCAAACAACAGAATACTATAGCTGTTAGTCTCTCTCTCTCCCTCTGTGTAGACATATGTTGGCAAAACTAACCTCTGAGTAAAGATGCTGTTAGTTTAGAGATTTTATCCATTGCAGCTGTAAGACCCATGACTGAAACTTGTTGATCCTTGCTGCTGAGCAGTAAGACAGGCAAGTCAGATGCCCAGAGACAAAAAAATTCCCTTTGCTTAGCTAAAGGAATGAACTGGATGGGCCAGAAATCATTTGCCCATCATTTAAGAAGCAGTTTGGATAACTATCCTTCTAGCAGAATAAATTAAAATAATTCACCTGAAAATGAATAGCTAAAAGAATTATATCCAGAATGCTGGAAATGGACAGTTATTGTAATACTCATTGGATAGACACTACAGACAATGAAAGACAAAGGATGCTGGAAGAGTCTGCCCAAGAGGAGAGCAGGAAACCCATGAGTTATTCCCAGTCACTTTCAGAAAGGCTTCCTTTCACTGTCCCTTCAACACAAACTGCTTTGCTCTCCTAGCACATTGGGAGCTAGAGATGTGTGTAGGCAAACACAGTCAGCATTGGAGACGTTTCTTCCTGCAACTGCTGAATCAGATCCCTTTAACTAGTCAACCTTGAAACTTTTAGTGCACATTACATTTTTATTCTGCAAGGCACCTAGAGAGTATATCCATGACTTATGTGCTGCTGTGTCCTGACAGCTTCACCAGTTTAAAGGGGAATCATGAGCCAACCAAACACGTTTGCAGTTCTTCAGGAGGACCACAACCACTTTACTTTTTTTCCCTTACTACCAGTCTTTCAAAGAGAAGTGAAATTTACAAGTGTTCCAACAGCTTCATTAACTGCTGCCTCTCCTCCATAGACAGCAAGGGTTAAGGATGCATGGCCCTGGCCACTTGTCAGATTTGGCATGCTGGAGCCAACAGCTGGTGGAGGCAGTTAATTAGTCCTTGCCCTGCTCAAAGTTCAGCCTTGATTGGCAGGGAAAGGCAGGCTGCACCAGCCTGCTTCCCTCTTTCAATTAACAAAGGCCTGTGCCATCAGATTACCTTGGCAACATGCCATGGCATCAGTGTCATTTGGCTGCCTGAGCTTTGCCATGGCAACAGGAAAGCTAACCTTGCCAACGCAGCATCTGGTCTATGGGTGGCAGATTACCTGCCAAACAGATTTACTAGCTGCAAAGTGCTGCTGGCTGCCCCGAGAAAAGAGAGGAAGAAGGAAAATCTTGTGACAAAAAGATGATTATCCATTTTAATTTTTCTTTCCAAGCAAAGGCTTACAGAGGTCCAGTTGCTGATGTATGGATAGAGCCAGCCTTTATTCTTTCTGGGCATAAAAACCATTAAACAATTTAGGCTTTATCTTAGCCACAAGGTCTTCGGGGCATTACAGAAGCAAAACTCTGTGGAGGACTAATTTCTATTATGTGGTAACCAGGCTGGTCTTGACAGACCACTGCTGGTTTTTCATTTCATTTTATCACATCCATTTTGTTGTGTTGACACTAGAGATATCCAATAATCATGGGTCCAACTGCTCATAAACTGCATGGAAAATCATATCTGAATGTCAGAATCCCATCAAGTTCCAGTGGCCTGTAAATCTCAAGGACAGGTGGTACTAGATTTGTAAGCACTGTGAAACTTTTCCGGTGGACTACCTGAACTCAGTAGAGATTGAAGCTTCTGGATTCATAGAGAGCAGGGAAATAGACTGTAGGCAGTGCAGGACTGGCTCCATCTCTACCAAACAACTCTTGAAAGCAAGTCGTGTTACAAGGAAGGCCAGAAAACCAGTGGAAAAATCCCATCGATTCCTCTGTTTTGGGAGACAATTCCTTTCTGACTCTAACCCAGTCAGTCCATTAACACCAAGCTGCTGTGACAAAGACATGCTAATTAGACTCTCAAGTGGTATTTGAATGGAAATACAATATGACTGCCATTATGCAGCAAGGAATGAAAGAACAAAGTTCCTTTCCAGTCCCTCCTAGGTCATTGGCACACATCTGACATTTCTGTGAAGCCACAAATGTGATCGAGGTAAATAATTTCCATTGTATTTCAGCTGTTTTTACAAACCTAAGCATCACAAACTTTAGGTACTCACTCCAGGATGTCCCTATCTCAGTTACTGCCTCTGTGGACTTCACACACACTGGACCCTGAGATTAGTTTAGCTGGGTAGAGCACGGTGCTAATAATACCAGGGTTGTGGCTTGTGGGTTCAACCCCCATCTGGGCCATTCACTTAAGAGTGAATGGACTCAATGATCCTTCAGTGTCCCTTCCAGCTTAGAATATCCTGTGAAGGAAGTAGTGCAAGGAGTGATGGTAGCTGCAAATGGAGCAAGCAGAGGGTGAATTTGCTGCAGCAGTGGGAAAGTTTGCTTCAGTTCAGAAAGGAAGATTGGTCACCAATTCTTCACGCACTCATCAGAAAGCGCCATAATGTTCTTTTGGTTGTCAGTGGTCTAGATTCTACTCTCCCCTTAGGTCTAAGTTTCTAAGACATAAGGGATACATTTGGGAGAGCGTTCATGCCCATGTCTCTCAGTGTCACACAGAACTATGTGTGCTGAGAGAGCAAAATCAATACCTAAATGTGGACAAAATAAATTGGACAGCTAGGACATATTTGAAAGGCTCTTGGCAGAAGGATAGCCTTGCTGATCAGAATATAAACAACTTGAAAGTTCATAATTTGGTGTCTTTGTCTGAAGGTGATGGGCAACACCACCGTGAATGCGAGTCATCCTTATTCATAGAGTAGTGAAGGTACTGAGAACTGAATGACCTCATTTTCACAGATGTTTCACCAGAGTGAGTGCTAGGTCACAGTCTATTTCAGCTCTGTATACTGTTAA
Organism: Dicrurus megarhynchus; assembly: GCA_013399195.1. Taxonomy (NCBI): domain Eukaryota; kingdom Metazoa; phylum Chordata; class Aves; order Passeriformes; family Dicruridae; genus Dicrurus; species Dicrurus megarhynchus. The sequence goes on from VXAD01000580.1 coordinate 49,028, forward strand.
TTTTACTCTCTTCCATCCATTCTGGTTCTTCTGTTCCTAATTCAAACACATTATTTCAGTAGAGATCAGAGACAAGCCAAGTCCTGCAGCTCCTCTGTAGCTGACACAGGGAGAGGGTCCATATTGACTTCCTGCTGCACCAGCTGAGGCAAATGCTGATGTTGAGATCATGTGAGAGATCAGGCCAGGGTTGGGGCGGACTAGCAAAGGGAAGCAGAGGGTCTTCAATGTCCCTATGAGAGATCAGTGGCTCCAGAACCTGAGGGATCAGCTGTGTCCATCAAGGATAGGAAAATACAGCTCCCAAGCAGAGATGGGCCTCCTAGGGTGGGCGTCTGGGGCTTCTATGAGTCTTTCTCACTGCACACTCTGGGGAGATGCTGAGGGACATGGCCTCCTTGAGGGCCCTGGTTCCCAAGGAGCTTGTAGCGTGGCCAATCAAGCCACTGACACTGTGTCTGTGTCTCTGAGTGAACATTCTCCCCTCACTCAGGGACATTTTTCATCTTTAATTTAATCAGCTGCTCCCAAGTAGAAGTAAACTGACTGTGATTGTACATGACTAGCTGCCCCATGAATTGAAAAGCTTGACAGAGGTTTCATCCTCCACTTCACCACACTGATGTATCCCTCAACTAGAAGTCTTGAGTTTTCCCTGCTCTGCCAGGATAAAGAAAGAGTTCTCCCAAAGACAGACTCCTGTCATTTTTTATCATGTGTGGTCAAAAGTCAGGGAACAGCCACACTGATGAAAAGCCTTCTGTCTCCAGCCTCTGGTGTATTCATGACTCCTTTCCAGAACCCAGGCTTTCACAACGTCAGTATTTCTGTAGGCAAAAGGCATCTGAGCATATATTTTTTCCTCTCTTCAGTAGTGGTCAAAAAGAAATTTGGTAAAGGAAAAAAAAAGCAATTGTTTCCCCCCGGTCTTTTAGCTAATGAGTGTTACATTACAAACTGGTGGTTGGAAAGTTACTAAAACACCTTGAGGGTACTGAGGAGACTCACTGAGATTTTTGACCCATGCTCAAAGTGTTATTCATCCCAGAAGTTGTGGGTGCCCCATGCAAGGTGAAATGCCTGGGAAGCAAGGTGGGAAGTGCAAACACCCAAACACAACATCCTGGTCCTTATTTTGGAAAGAAGACAATAATGATAGTGGCTAAATCAGAACTGAGCTCTTTCTGGATTACTCAGCTTCAGTGTGTAGTTCATAACCTGTTGTGCTCACCAGGAGAGCCCTGTTGATTTCTGCAGGCCTCAGCTTGTGCTCTGACCATCAAGTTCCACCCCAAGCACGTGAGTTACCCAAAGCACTAATCAATAGGTCATCATTTGAGCTCTTAATTCAGTGTCAGGGTATAAAATTTAGCAGATAGTTTTGTGTCTTCCAGATAAGTGTGTTGTTTTCCTGCATGATGGAGAGCTGCTCAGTTTAGCACTAACATGATAGCTTTACTATGATGGAGTAAAAGAGATAGGAACTAGAACTGTATATCTGTGGTTTGTTTGCTTCTCTGTGTGACCTACCTGTACCCATAGAAATTTTGTGACAAAATGAGAGAAGGAAGCCTACAGACTTCTGTTACTGTCACCTCTCTGTGATCAGATGTGCGTGCATTGAATATGTGCTTCAGAGGAGTGGAACTGATCTGAAACTCTGTCACCTCAAATATACTGCTGGGCCACCCTAGGAAATCCTAATAAATCCTTCTGGCTTAATTACTAAGCTCTCCAGGGCATGGAGGCATGGACAAAAGCAGCATGCTAAACGGCCTTCAGGATATCAGTAAGTCTAAGAAGCTGAAACCAAGTATTCATTATCGCAGAAGCATTTTTGCTGGAGGCTTGAATGAGGTATACTTTATAGGAAAGACTTTACTTGGAGGAAAGAATTCTTTCATTATTTACAGGGCTGAAGAGTCACCACACTGGAGTCAGCAGGAAGTCACATGGGAAATTTTTCACTAGCATAGGAAGTGTTTTGATATGCGGAATTGAACCTTTCACACAGTCCAAGACTATTTTACTCCAAATGGTGATGCTGCCTCTTACGTGATACCAAATTTGAAGGAATTTTGATGATCCAGTCATTTCCACATGCTGAAAGCTGACTCAGCAATCCAGTGTGTTGTCTTATGTTAGGATCTCACATTAAGTAATTCTCTTCTATGATGCAGGTGTTTTTTTTCAAGAGCATATATCCTGGACACCATCCCCACTGCTGTCAAAGTTTAATCCAGAAGTAGGTCAAATCCAGATGATGAGTCAGGAAACTATAATGTGTTTTAATTATCAGGCTAATTTTAGAAGGTTCAGCATGTTATATATCCAGGAAATGAAGTGGAGCAGAAAGTAAAATCCAGGCTAGACGATTCCCTCTTCTTGAGATAGGGAGATGAGTTATGCATCATTGACACCATTAATGAAAAATAAATTGTGACAGTTCTAGGCCTAAAAGCTGAGTTTCAATACAGAGCATACCTCAGAAAGTAGCACTTCTTGTTTAGTAGCGTCACGTTTCCTGAATCCCAACAAGTAACAGAAATTTTCAGTTGGTCCTTCCGTTATTGGAAGGAGGACCTTCCTCCCATCATTAGGACACTGAAAATACCAGTTATTTTAACCTTCAGGAAGTTCTTGGAAATGCTTTCTTTGTGACTGAGACTGTATGAGTAGAACAACTTGAATTTTTCAGGGCATTTACTCCTTCCTCGTAATAGGTAAAGTGATGTAAAAAAGCATCAGGTACCCCCAATCTCAGACTTCCCCTGCATATTACAAGGTCTAAAGAGAATCATCCAGAGGCTGAGATTAGGCAGCAATTACTTTAGTGATTGGTGCCGAGATATTTTGAACAACAACATGTAGATGTATTTGAAAGTCTTGAGCAATAGACCAACTGCAACCCCTGATCATGGTTCATTTCTGTCTAGTGCATGGGGGTCTGGTTCTAGGTTCTGCTATGTATTTCTTGAGTGTGATCTTGAGCAAATCATCTGCATTCTCTGCCCATCATGTGTAGCATAAAGAAAGCAATAGCTGATACCTCATCCCTCTCTTTTAATGCTTGCATGAGCAGTATCTGGCTATAGAATTCTACTCCTTTTAGAGTATCCTTTGAGGAGTTTGATACTCCTCAGTGCTACTATAAAAATAAGAATACCTATTTTCTGAAAATAAAATAAAATATAATGATTTTTTGCCATTTTCTCAGCATACTACCTGTGAATCCAAGCAAAGCACAACTATTACTGATTTTCTCCATGTAAATGGCAACCTCCATTCAAATTAAATCTTCATCCAGTTATCGAGTAAGATGGACAACATAAACCAAGTATAATGCAAACAGTAGGACAGACTGCAATGAATAATCCAGCCATCCCAGTTTTCCTGTCCTCTGCCTCCATCCTATCCCTGGAATAATTACAGAGTTTCTCTTAGGCTGAAAAAATGCTCATCTTGCAATTGCAAGCATATCAGGTTGGATTTCAGTTTTATTTTTAGTCAAGTGGATTTGCTGTGTCTTGTCAGCTTATTGTGTTGTGTTAGCAGGGACATTTGAACAGAACAGAGTTTTGCTGGAGCTCCAGTGGGCTCTTGCATGTAAAATCAAAGTTCTCTTGCTTGCTTCATGTTCTCATTCATTCAGTGTCTCAGAGCCCGCCAGTTCTGTGGGCAAGCAGCCAGTTTTGCATTTGCTACAGGGTTTTGTGTTGGCTGCCAGTCACAAGGCGTGGTGATAAATGGATTCAGCAGCACCTATTAGGATTAACTGAAGGCTTAAATTCCTTTCGAACCCTCTTACTGCCAAAATTAATTATACTAAAATTAATTATGCGATGTTATCCACTGAAGAACAGGCCAAGGTGAGGAAAATACCCACCTTCATGTTTACTGCAGCCTGGATCTGAAGTAACCAGTGGAAACTGTAGAACAGAATCTCTCATGCTCACTAGACTCGTAAACATAAAGCTTGTTGCACTGCCTGCTTTCAGCTGTCTTCAGATTTTGTTCTGAGACCTCGTTCTACACACTGGCTACAGTGATTTCGGTCCATCAGAACAGCACCCAGATGGTGATCTGCAAAACAGCTTGGGCACTAGGAGTATCCTCATATTTTAGCAAAACCATCAGCTCAGTTGGAATCGCACTTACTGTATTCCATGGTATGGCATTTAGAGGAAATATGTTAATATAAAATCCAGTGACTTGATTACTTTGGAAACCAATGAGGTTCTGTCCAGCTGACTTCTTGTTTAGAGCAGTTCAGTGTAGCCTTGTGTTGAAGAGAAGCTGGTGAAAAATAGTGTAAGACTAGATGGAAGACCTGAAACACTCTACTGTCAAAGCAGCAGACGCAGTAGAACCCACCAGGGAAGCACAAAGATGGTGAATAACCTCAGTTAAGTTCTGCCATGTCCATACAGTGTCATAGCTTGCACTTAAGAACAACAGTGGATTAGAGTTCCCTTTTGAAATTAGGCGTTGGTGTGAGTTACATTGACAGAATCTGTTCTAGGCTACACAACAGGATGCAGGTTCAACACTGATAAAATGACAACAAAATCACAGTGTCTCAGTATATGACCTCCTACATTTTGTGTCCTCTTCTGTATTCTGACAGAGTGTGAGGTCCATCTACAACATAAAAGCAATCAAATTTCCCAGATCAGAAAGCCTCTAACTGAAAGGAGGAGTATTGTTTAGAAGATGGAGGAAAGAAAGGACAAAAAGACCCCACCCTGTTGTATAGAAATACTGATTAAAAAGTAATGAAATATCACTCTTTCCTGCTGCTCCACAATCTAATCCAGGCAAGAAATTTGTGCATTTTGACTATTTCAGGGAAGGGTCTGATTAATTTATCCTTTCCAAAGGTTCGTCTATAGTGCCTACTATAACAAAAAATAAGTTCTTAAACAGTCCACTGTAAAACTCAGCAGTTTGCATTCTGGGCTATGTTACTTCATTCATTTCAGATAAAAGACTGCTCTGCTCATTCTGGTTCAAGTTACAAACAACTCTGTATTTTTCTTGCTACCCTCTACCTGCCCTTAACTTGCAGAGAAAAATCTTGCTTGTCTCTCCTGCGGAAAAACGTGGAGATTGGTAGATATTTAGACTTACTTGCCTTTGGAAAAAGAAATTATACTGCTTTGACAACTGGTTGTGTACTGCTTGGAATGTTGCTACAGAGCATGTCTTCACTGAGGATTATTTTTTGTTATAAAGGTAGATTTAGAAATACCCATAGAATCAAAGCTAGGTTGATTTGGTTTGTTTTTTTTTTTTTTTCTTCTTTTAGTAATTATGTGTTTTACTGACAGAGAAGACATTCCAGATGGGCAAAATACTGGGAAATCAGCTTCAGGCCAGGAGCTTGAAACATGTATCAGAAACATCAAAGTCAGAACTGTATTAGCTACGGGTTCCCTCTCTACTCAACAAGGAGACATACATGCCTTTCGAGTTATTCAGTCCAATTATGATTTGAATCTATACAGGTAGTGTAGGATGGACTGAATTCTTAGTTTATGGCACCTCCTTACCAGAATTCTCCAGAGTAACTCATGGATCACTTCATAATGCTCAGAGTCTTGAAAGAAATTCTTATACTCAGGTAGACCGAAATTAGCCATCAGACATGAATAGCATAAGACCCTTCCATATTCTCCTTCGTCTTCTCACTCTTTTTCATTACACTAGTGACCATTTTTTCATGCCCTTCTTGCAAGTGTGCATGTTCATCTATTTGTGCAGAACCTGGAAGCAGAATACTGATCTGGGTGCACCATTGTTCTGACTCACAAGCACGTTTTTAATTTCTTGTGACATTTGGCATCTTCCATCCATCTGTAAGTTTTCTGAAGTTCATTTACAGATTTCAGATAGAGAGTGAATGTCTTGACAAGGTGGTTTGGAGATGAAATTGTGCAGTACCTTGGTAGCTTGAGTAGTTTCATGCCAGATGAGAAGGTCAAGATGGCAGCTTCTGAAAAAGAAATCAGGAATTAGTCACCTGCTACATCCAAAAATTCCAGGGAAGATGACCACCCGAAATTGTGCAGCATAGGGTATAGGAGTGGATTACATGGCCCAAAAGAAGACACTAAATATCAATAGGACAGAGATTCCTGGGTCATATTTCTTGCTGCAAGGAGTGCAATTCTTCAAAGTGCCATTGTTGCAAAACCCCAACATTTAAACAAGGCAACAGGGTCAACACATAAACATTCTGGAATCTGACCCAGGTCAGAACAAAGAAACACTCTGTAATATTAGCAGTATCTAATTGAACCTCTTGGCTGTAAGCAAAGCAATTAACAACATGACAAGCAATTATGCCTGATGTTCAGTTAACAACAAAATAAACATGATAAAATATGTGTGCAACATTTTGAGTCGAAACCTCATAGAGAGTTACCATGTGCTCTCACATCTTCCTCTGTGCAAGTATTGCATCGTTAGCAAAGTATTATCCATGTGTTTTACACCACTGTCTAATTGCACGAGAGGCAGTTAAGAAGATCAAAGAGCTCTATTAACAACAGATAACCACAGAACAAATATGATTAAAGTAATTACAGAAGGAAGTAATCTGCTAATTCTTAATGATTCCGAGGACTCAGAGAGGCACTCTCAAAGTGATTCTCCTCACTGGAAATCAGGGTCCTACTGCAATAGACTGATATGGTATTTTGGGTTTCAAAGTGTGAGCCGTTTTCCTATATGTGTTTTCTCTTATACCTTCCCTCAATCTTTATACTCACTTGTGACATGATTCAGAAGTGGAAACATCCTTTCCACAACAGTTACCAATCTTTCTTTTCTCTTCCTCCCCTCCCCCGTCTTTTGGCACCTGGCAAAATTTTCCAGACCTCTTTAATTTCTAACCAGGACTTACCTTTACCTTCCAGAAAGTCTCTGGAAACAAACTTATGCCATTTTCCTCACCCTTCCTTTCCCCATACATCCTTTCTATCTTATCAACTAGAACTAGAGATAATTTTTCACTCCTTCCACTCTTCCCCCTCTCACTCCACCCTAAAACCTCCTCCCTTTCTTACCTCACCTTTTCGCTTCAGACATCCTACCAGCACTGGCACTAATAAGCCTTTCCTTTATGTTCTTCTTCAGTAGACAAGTGAGCAGCTAATTTAAAATTAAAGGGAGATAGATACGTGTTTATCTATACTGTGAGGGGTTTTGGAAATCTTCCTGAGAACAGAACCTTTTAAATGTGCATCTTCTTTGTTTCTCCTCTTTTCTCCCTTCCCCAGACACTGCTCCTCTTTTGCTGTTTCCTGTCTTCACTGGCACCAAAATATGCCTGGCCTCAGTGTCTTCAAGGACTGAAATGTGAGTGCCTCTACAAATCATTGTTTGACATTACACAGCTTCTAACAACATCTGAAGCTTCACTGTATCACTTTGCTGTTGGCATTAAGGATCACAACTGGAACCAATGGAAAAGCTCATTGAACCTTTCATGGTCTGAAACCAGCACATTTTTCCCAGCTGTAATCAACACACATATTCAAAACTCATGTTGTACCCTCAGAGGTGCACTGTACACACAGAGAAACTATTTTCTCGAAATTAATCTAATCTTTGCTCTCCAGCCTCTCTTTCTTCTCTCCTCTTCAGATGCTGCTTTAAAATTTCATTTCCTAGTATTCTCGGATCACCAAAGTATTTCTGCTCCAGGCCTGAGATCTTGTCTCTGCTACAGCCAACAGATCTATCCCAGTCCTATCTGTTATTACTCAGTTAGAGTGCTATCCCAGTGTGAACACTGCCTTTATCAAGACTAGTGTCAAAAGGCTAGATATAACAGAGGCCAGATTCCTACATTTGTATTAGTACTCAGGAAATGACCTTTTTCCCCAAAATTGCTTAAGTGCCCAGCAAGGCCAGCTCCTCCATAAAAACCCATGGCCAGTTATGATGCCTTCCCAGAAACCAAGCGTGAAGAATCTGTTTCATTGAAAAGACAGCATGAAAACAGAAAAATTCATGTTGTGCTTAAGCATGTCCAACTAAGTAAGAGCATAAATACATAGAGAAGGAGTAACTGGTCCAGCATGAATTACCATCCTCCCATGACCTATCGATGAATGCTCTGCATCTAGTACTGATGGACATGTTAATGAAAATTACCATGGATCTTTGTTAAGGAAACTAAAAATGTCATTTTTGCTTTCAATTTTGTTAGATTTTCCTTTACTGTTGATTGACTCACCATTTTTTGGTAAGATCCCTCTGGAGGCAATTCAGTATCTTTTAGAAATCAAATATTTAAATTTGACAAATATCACAGTGTTCTGTCTCTGTTCTTAATTTCTGAGGTGTCCAGCTTTGTTACATTATCTGGTCTTTGCAGTTAGAGCTTCCTCCCTCTCCTAGTAGCACAGAGATGGCATTGTCTTCTCCACGTGAAGGTGGACAGCAAGGTAAAATACATCTCATAGTCACAAATAAACCAAACATATTCCTGAGACAATACTATCTCCTGATTTTCACCCCAGGTGACTGGTTACTAGACACCCCTTGCTGCCTTTTAACTGAACTATTGTTGTCACAGCACCTGCTTGAAGACCCAGGACTGCAGGAGTAAGTCTCTAAAGGGATGTGGGGCATAACAGTTTCTAAGTAAGGACAATTACCATGATCATCCCTAACTGATTGGGTGATGTGTAATTTTGTCATATTCACTCTGTGCCTTCAGGGCTCTTGATCTGCAGAGTGCTCTGGAGAAAGTTTCTTGTTGGAGAGTAACTTCATTAGAAAGCTTCGCTTTATGTAGGCTGGGCTATGCAGGATGAGGTGTTTTGCAGCACTAGGCAAGGTTCTTTATTAAGAGCTAATGAACTTGTACGAATAAAATTGTCTATGCAATTGGGTGAGGGAAGCCTGCCCATTGCTCATGTGGGATATATTTACCAGGCTATTTCAGGCTCTGAATCAGGCCAATAACTTTTGTTATAACTGATTGTGCCTCAGAGCCCCTGAAGTCAAAGCCTTTGTCCTCCAATAACCAAATGGAAAGAGAGAAGTGCTTCCAGAGGGCAATTCAAAACACTTGCTTTGGTTACCTATAAGCTATAGGTATAAGCAAGGTGAACCATTCTCCTCCATCCATATGGATTTTGCAAAGTGTAGTGAAAGTCTCTGTAGAATGGGCAGGAAGAAGCTCAGCTATCTTGTATGAGGTAAGACCTCACCTGCCTGACCAATTTTCTTAGAGGGCGTGTCCTGCTCCATGTGGACAGGAGTGAGCAGTTCCTTTTGCCAGAGGACATGAAGATTACTGTACTTACAGAAGCATGGAGTTCCTGAGGTGGGAAAAGATCCATTGAGATCATTGATCCGTTGCGACCAAATCCCTGCAGGGCTGCCTCATATTTACTTCCATTTTCTGTTTGATAGCCAAGTTAGTACTAATGTCCCATGACTAAAATCTAAGGGCACTAAACAGACAATAATACTTTTGCCAAATCAGGTTCTTAAAATCTGTGTGCTGTGTCCCAGGAAGTCTGTGGTTTTTTTTAGGAAAGGGGATGAAATTGAGGGGGAGGGAGAGAGGATAGGAGAGGGAAAATGGGAAGTCTTGACTATATATTTCACTCCTATTTTCTAATAAAACTAACAAGCAAGTAAGCTTTAGGAATTAAATTACAGCAGATATTCTCTCACTGCTTAACTCCCTACTTCAACTTTCCACTGAAAGGTTGACATTTCTTTCCAGGATGCTTTTAAGGTAGTTGCTCATTTAAGTTTAGAAAAGACAGATTGCTACAGCTGTGCTGGTTAGTCTGTGGCTTTCTTCCCTACTTTTTTTCCACAAAGGTGAGTATTGTGTGCTTTGCTTATAATTTTTTTTTTTTTCAGAATATATGTTCTCACATTCACTATGCCATGCAGCTTGAGTAGGAAAACGGTGCACTCCATTTCCATTCCTTCATGTGTTGTGCTTCAGCTGTGTTTCTGTGCAAAGCTGTGAAGTGTGGGTGGTGAGAGACAGGTGATGCTTTAACTGAGATTTTTAATATTTATTTTTCATAAAAGCTTTTATTCTTGCTTAATTTGAACTAAGTGGAAGCTAATAGATCAGCCAAGCCTAAAGATCCCATTGCCAAATAAAATATACAAAGCTTGAAGTTAATAGCTATTTTTATAGCACACGTTGCTACTAAAAGAAATAGTGGACCCTTTCAGCTAATTCTCTAACCTTTACTTTAGGCATGTGAATAAGAGTCCTCATTTAAAAAAAATGTTTAGCTTTCAACAAATTTCCTTCATGCCATTGGGACCTGATAGGTTCTTAGGATGTAGAATGAGGAGGTGATTTATTCAGGTGCCTGAAACCATAATCCTGCAAAGATTTATTGTTTTAAAATCAAGTTTAAGACTTCATTGTGCATTCTGAAGCCCAGTTTCTAAGTTCTTGTTTTCAGTGTGTTGGTGTTTTGATTAACCAATTGGTTTAACTTACCTTTACTGCCAGTTTGCAACATTTAATGCATATAAGATAGTCCCTAATAAATAACTGCAATTTTATTATCTGAATAATTAGAAGGACATGACTGATAAGTAAGATGTCACATAAATCAGTAGCAAAAATGACCCAGTTTGAAGGCCAAACATAGCAAAGCCTTAAATCTCTGCATCTTCTATAGATTTATTTATAAATCAATACACAAATCACAGCTGGGAAGTTAAATTCAAGAGTAATTAACTTTAGATCAAACTGTCTTGATACACTGTAAAAGAGCAAGAACTTAGTGAACATAATTAACTTGCATATTGTTTTGTATTCTACCACAGCATGGACTAGTTTGAAGACAGGTTTCTTCATGCAAAAAGCTGTCACTTATATTGGAGTGGTGAAATAACACAGCAATCCACAGTAACTGCATAACGAATATAAAAATGTGAACATATCTCTAAATAGTTATACGGGAATATTATCTATTGTTCTGCTAGAAATTTTTCCTTCACTTTCATATGTGTTTTTCTGAATGTCACTAACAAAGTAGAAATTCTTGGTACAGAGATGATCTTTTCTGTGGCTGTTCTTTTCCTTGCTGTTGATCTCTTTTCTTCACAATCCCCACTTTAAAATCTGAATGTCTATCTGAATGCCTATATATATATATACATATATAATTTTTTAAAAGTGGGATTTAAAGGGGGAAACGGAAGTCAATTACATGCCAGAATCTAGCTGCCTTATTGGAAAAGTGAGATGGGTTAAATCAAATCAAACCTACTCCGATTATCATCTTTAAAAAGTAGGAAAGTATTCTTGTCAGCTAGTGGAGAAATACTGAGATAAAGCAAGCACAAAGCTAATTTTCTAGGTATTGCGAGTACCCAGAATTTCAAAAGAAGTAAATATGTTGATGGATATCTCAAAGTCAACCCATTTTTGCCTTTCCTATTGTCACACACAAAAGCTTGGGCAAAAGAAGATACGTTGACAGTTATGCATACATTTTGCATTCTGGAATTATCTTTTACTGCAGTTACAAAATGATATTACCAGGGTTGGAGATGAAGTCTTAATTTCACTTTCTACTGGTTGAACTTCAAAATTTACTTTGCGTTTTTTGTGCTTAGCAGCTCTTCAAGATAACTAAAATGCTTCCTCCTCTTTGTATAATCCTGTTTTCTTAAGGAAAAAACCCAGCCAAACAACAACAATAACAAAAAACCCCAACAAACAAACAAAATCCTACACCCCCAAATTCCAACAGAACTCAACTTCAAGATTTTAAAGAGCAGTGTGTTTTCTAGCATAAAGGTCTTAACTTGTTTTGGAAGGAAGTGAACAAAAGGCAGTTGTGTGCTTACAGTTCTCACTTTGAACAAGCCAAGATACTGTGAGTATCCCTCAGCTCTTTCTGGAATTAATGGAAAATATGCTAAATATGTATTCTCTCTGATTTGCTGTTACCATTTCCTTCATGCAGTTCTCACATAAAAAAGGCCTTGCACTGCTGCTGTAAGAGCACTCGGCACAGAGCACATCCCAAAATAACAGAATATCAAAGAGTGAGTGAATCCACGTAGGAGAACATCGCTCACTGCTGTTTCCCCTAAGATGTCTGATACCTTTTCTGTCTGCTCCAGACCTAAAAGGGAAAAGCAGTTTAGGGTCTGCATGAGTTGCAAATGTAGCTCGCTCAGCTGGTGTAGAAGCTCCAAGGCAGGGGCCAACAAGTGTAGCAGGTGGATAAATTAAGTATCTTGAATTGCTATTTCTACCAAGTTCTGGGGAATTATCTCTCTACCTACGAAAACGATTCAAACTGGAACTCAAGGCAGAAAGATGCTTTTCCAGCATCCATGGTTTCCTTTCTAAGGAACAGAGGCTTTGTTCTGAGGCACGTTTAATGAAACTTAAAAATTTGGGCCATCTCCCCAAAGGTGAATATTTATTCACACATTAGGACTTAAAAGAAAAATGCTGTTTAGTGAGGTCTGTCATAATGCACTTGTGGATCTGGGATAGGCATCCTGGACGGCAAATATGTAATTTAGCTTATTATTCAAGAATTTTTATTCTTTAAGTGAAAGTAGGTGGAAGGGCTGCATAACAGCAGTCTTGTGTCCACATTCACTGTGTGTCCTTACTTGTACTTCCTGAGACATTTACCACATTAAGAGTTAACAGGCCCTCTAAATAAATGTCAATGAACAGTGGGAATTTCTGAGAGGAGTGACAAACTTGAGAGAGCATGACCCTTGAGCTCGGGTGATGTGGAATGCTGGGATTTTTCAGTTAAAATAGTCATGGTTATTTTTCAGAAATGTTCCATTTGCCAGAGAAGTAAAGTCTTTTAAAAAGATTCACAAACTTTGGCTCATAAAGAACTTTTCCCCTGTTGCATCATCCCAGTACTTGGATATAAGCACTTAAATCTTCAGGAGGGCAATAAGTACATTTTATACTTTGGAAAAATAGCATTGAATGTTTTTGGAAAGATAGCATTAAAGGTTCTAAATCAAAGCTGGAGACCTGCTTACTCTATGCTGAAGACCAGAGACCAGGACTGGTAGTTCCCAATGTTAAAGTTAATTGTGGTGGAGGAAAGGTCTCTTGGCCAAGAAGGTAGTAGGATAAAATGCAGGATAAAAATGGGGCGATGGCATTACACAATAGACAGAGGAGAAAGTCCAAGAAGTGTTTCAGTATTCAGTCCAGAAGGCACAGTCAGAACACGTCCTCCCCATGAGTTAACACAGCTTCTGGATAAAGTCCTGTTGCATCAGAACATGCTGAAGATTGTCTGCTGAAACATGTTAGTGATCACATGGATAGAAGTGGGCTCATGGGACTGAGTTCACATCCTGCTAGCGTAGGACTGACATCACTGGAGTAAAAAATAAATATATTCACCACATGTTTTTCCGTGACTGAGAACGTAACATAGTTTTGTGACAATTATAATCCAAGGCTTACCCACAGCATTGCAAATGGTGATCTGCGGACTCATGAAACAGTGAGCATTAGCCCCTTGGAGCACTATTCATTCATTTTTTGTTAAGTTCATTGATGCTACAGCATAGTAATCTTCCAGCTTCCTGTGACAAATCTTAATCCACTGTAGAAGACTGAAATATCTCCTGAAGACCACTATTTCAAAAGCTTCAAATAGTATTCAGCATTTTTATTGCTAAGGGAAGACAAATATGAGGTGGGGCATTGAGAAACAAAATCATTCTGGTCCAATGAATGTTTTTTAAAAAACACTCCTGAAAGGTGAATGGACAGTGATTTAGTTGATGGTGGGAAGTTACAGATTATCATCCCTATTCCATTTTTCTGTTGCTACAATATTTTTGTCAGAAAGGAAACATCAGTCCTAGGAGGTTAATGCATAATTCAAATTGATGACCTTGTCTTCAGCTGACTACAGTATCTGCCTCTGACAATTAAGTGGAGAATATTAGAACTCCTCATCTTTGTATCAGCTGAGGCAGAAAAAAAAAGTATCTTTAAGTGGGCAGTAATCTCATCCTAACTGTTACTGTTGTAGAGCTTCTTGCATTAGATTTCCTCAGATGAAGATGAATTATTTTACCCTTGAAGCCTCAAGATTGTTATAGTTGAACAATGGACAATAATGTTAAATTAAATCTTTGTTTAAACAGTCTCTAGGAACACTAAGAGACACAAATAACTGTTAAAAAAGAAGGAATGACACTTAAAAAAATGCAACTATTGAGAAATATTGTGGCTGACCCAGGAAATCTATGGGGTGGTTTTGCTGTCTTCATATTCCATGTGAACCATATACATCTAAGAAATTTCAGTTTCTTCCACAAGACACACACCATTGTTAGGTTTGTTTTCACTTGTGCCTTATTTAAAGAAATATTGAAATTATCATTGAAATTACCAATCCTTTTTTTTCTGTTTACATGCTGACATATATGTAGATGAGCTGTGCAAATAATAGATTCTTCGATTCCCCAACTGCATTAACAATTACTTTTGATCCCGACAAACATTTTTCACTGTCAAATAAAGAGTATTAATTTCTCAAAACTTTATTTGTTTTTATACCAAATTTTAGTCATTTAGTTAATTGTTAAATAATATTTTGATACTTCCTATATTTTCTAAATTATCAAGGTTTAACTATTAACTCTTCATTTTGTTTGCAAAGCACTAGGTTAGCCCCAAGACCTGCTTAAAAATAGGTGTGTAGAAATCATATCCTTAGCCTGTATGATGCTTATTTCTTTACCCAGACTACACAAGTTAACCACACACTGAGCATGTCACCCAAAATTAAACACGCCAAAATTTGCTGCTAATTTTTGTTGCTTTCAAACTGTGTTTTCCAGCACCCACTCACTGAAAATAGAGTTTGCTAGAGTTTGTAATAGGATGTGAAATTCAGCCTGGGTGAAACAATGAGTTTCCATTTTCCTCGTCTTCTCTCCACTGGCAGGTCTTGCTCTGGGGTATCCCGGGAATGTTGCTGTGGGACATTTTTAGCCTTTTGCCAGCTGAATGATAATTGTTTCCTATCTCTGAGTCTTGAGTTCCATGCATCCCTCCTCCTCCCCCATGCCCTGGATTGAAGCCCTGAGCTTCCTGTGAGGTCTCTGCAACAGCCCCAAGGGCCTCTTCTGCTACCATATGTATGTAATCACAAACCGAAAACTTTTCTGCTTCTTAAAACACAGGGCTGCCATGTGAGATAACTATCTACAGATAGCAGCCTCACACTGAAAAGCCTTCAGATCCACCCCTCTGCTGATTTTTTTTAAATTGTCCTTTCATGTTTTTTTGGATTTTTTTGGGTTTTTTTGTTTTTGTGGGTTTTTTTTGTCACACACATTGGTATTAACATAATGAACGAGCAACATTTATTAATTATATCAGGACATGGTTCCACCTTAAGAACTTACCAGCGTGCCAGACCTTCTCCACACTGAGAAACACGCAGCAATTCATAACCAGAATGAATTTAACTGCCCAGGAGAGACCACTTAAACTGATAGGCAGAATCTAAATTATTTTAAGTCTATCTTATTCATACTCACCTAAATTTGTATGAATGTATTTGCAGTGCAAGGACCTAAGAGCTCTAAGAGCTTTGAACCATAAGCACTGGTTTACTGGGCCCAAATCAAGGACATGTGGTTATTTTAAGAGCCTTCTGGAGACCTGTATCCTATTGAAATGGGGTTTTTGTTGCTCATGAAGCAGTTGCAGATCCACTGTGGTTAGTAGGCTGATGCTGGAAAATGGACAGAAAAAAAATAAAATTAAACTTCTAACAATTCAAGCTAACAAAAACCCAAAAAAACCCCAAACAAACAAACAAACAAAAAAGATAAAAGGCTGAAATAAAACCTGCTGCGGGTCATTTGCTTCAAGGAAAGCTGAAACTCACTGCAATGGAGTTTTAGCCCCAGAGAAGCATCTCTTCAGCTGGGGTGGGACCCCTGTTGGGTAGCTCCATCTGAAAGCTACGCCAAAATAAACATAATTTTTGTGCAAAACAGATGCAATTTTGTTTTCATACAGCAGTTAAAATCAACTCACTCAATGAACTGAGAGGAAGAAACTAATTTAAAGGCTGGCCAAACAAATGCCAATTTTTAACCTATAGAAGGACCTGGGTTTCATTTTATAATTTCTTCTCTTAGTTAAGTGATATCTCAAGACAATAATAACAACAATAATAGCAATAATCCTGTTTCCCAAAATTTTTGCCATTTTATGAAGTAACAGTAGTTTGCTTCCAGTTTTTAAATATGGGTCAATGATAATGCAGCCAGTCTAGGTAAAGATGTGGCCTATTCATTCTAATAAACAGAGAATAAATTACTTGAAATAAAAAGTATAATCTACTGATTATTTAAACCAGTGCTAAGAATGTTACATCAACTATCACTATAATCTAGGAACATTTCAGAATTTCATCTTGGAAAAAAGGAATGTAGTTGAGAGGACAACATTGTTCCTAGAAAATGGAGATCACAGACTTAGTTAATCCCTGAGCCAGCACAGGTTGCCTTTGTGAGAGTTCTCTGACTTGGCTTTAGCCAGATTTTAAATTGCCTCAGCTTCCACTTCTTTATTCAAATTCTTGTAACCTGGAGTAAGGAGGGTGAAGGGGTGGTGGTTTTTGGTTTTGTTTGCTTCGCCTACGAAGTGTGTGATTCTCAATTAAGAATTTACATAAGGTTCGCATTTTAAGGCATGCTCAACGCTCCCACTGTGACTCTTACTAAGAAAAAATCTTGCTCAAAGTGGGCAAAATAATGACTTCCCCATCAACTGCAGTGCAATTTGTGTTGCAAGTGTAACCTTAAGTATATTTACACTTTCATCCTTTTCACGACATGATTTCATTAAGAATTTGAGTGCTTCTTTGTTTAAAGTGTTAGATGTGGATTTTTTTTAATGATTTAACCCCCTCCCTCCTCCTGCCCAGCCCAGGGGAAAAGCACTTTTTGCTTTGCGTATATATTTCCTCTTCTTTAGATTTATGTCAACATTCCCCTTTAATAACTTTGAAAACACAGGCTCTTTTTGGCGTTACTTCCATCCGTATAACTGAACGATGAAATGATTCACAAGCACTGATAACTAACAAATTTAATGTGTGCAGATATTTCTTCCCATTGGTAACAGTCTCTTAGTGATGGAATTATGCAGTGAAGGCAAATGAGATCCAAGGGCAAATTTTGTTTTTGAATAATTTGACTTTTTTATGAACCAGACGGCAAGTTTTACTCTAACTGGCTAGTTGTTTGGTGTACAGAGAGAATTGTCTCATTTTCTCTGGGAGGCTTTTTTTTGATAGTACATGTTGCTTTCAGCCTTGTGACAGGAACTTTGACTTTCCATGAGTTTAGGTTTCCCTGTAGATTGGAAACTGAACAAAAAGACCAAGATTTTTGCCAAGACACACAGAGAATTGATATACCAAATGTAGAGACTTCACTATTTTGCTCTGATTTTGGAATACTGACATGAAGTTATTAATAGTGCTGGTAAGAGTACTTGTAATTCAAAATATTGTGAGCAACAGGTATCTCTTGTTAAAAGATGTTTCCAGTTAAAGAGAGCATTATTTAACAGGAAATGCCAATATTTGAAAATGGATTTATATACAAACATATATATATATATATATATATATATTCAGTCCTCTGAAGGAGAAGTCACTGAAGGAGCACATTCCCACTTGAAGAGCATTAACTCCAAGCTTGTTGTCACTAAACTAATCTTTCCTTATCTTCTATTTAGCAGAAGGAATTCCTCTCCCAGTTGGAACTTCGAGGTTTCTCTTAGAAATTCTCCTTGCAGAGGAGATTCTGAAAGCCTAAATTCCACAGAGTGTTTTGTCTTGCTAATGACTTCAGAGCACAATTGGATGCCCAACTGTGCATCTTTGTACTTGAGCTGGTTTGGAACTGATTTGTCCACAGGGGGAAAGTAGACAGCTACAATTATGTCTAAGGGAATCCCCCCTCAGAGCATGTGGGGGACATGAGCACCACTGCTCTGGCAGACCGTGTTCTCTCTGCAAAAGGCAATAGCTAAAGAAAGGGGTTAACAATGGGATGAAAGGTTTTCTCTGAAGTCATTAAACTGTGAGGAAATGGTGAGGGTCATGAATTGTTACATAAAAGGAATTAATGAGCATGAGGTGGGAGTTAAAGGTATTAGTGGGAATCTGACACCTAAATTATAAAGCAGTCAAGCTCCTAGACCAGCAAACAGTGTCTGCATTTTCATAGCAGATTTATATTTTGATGATCAGATGTCTGCATTTCAGTGTTTTCAGGTATTTCATATTGACTTTAACCATACAGCTGTTAAACCTATGAAGACATAAACCAACTTCTTCACACTATGCAGTGTTCATACATTTGTCTGTAAATGTCTGTCCCTATTGATTTCCTCAGGAAGAGAAAGGTCAGAGGAGCACCCTGAACCAGAAAGGCTCTTATACTCATACTAGGGGTACAAAGCAGAAATTTGAGTGAGGCCAGCGATACAGCAGTGAGGGAAGAGAGCGAGCACAGGTAAATAGGGGTGATACTATAGACTTCAAATGCAGAACTAGAAAATAATGTGTATTAAGGGCACCCACTGCACTCCACATCATCCAAGAAACATAATTTATCTTCATGGGGGCGTGAAGAAACAGGGAACAAGCTGGCTTCAACAGCTGCTGGGAACCCCTGTCTTGCTACAACTCCTTGTCCTGATGATAAAGCTCAAAACCAGCAGAAAGCTCCTGAAAATGTGTAATTTTAAACAGCAGGTAACTGGTCAGTGTAGGAGAAAGGACCTTGCCCTATATGGAGTCTTTGGGGTCAGCAGCAGGGAGAAGTCTGAACTAGTAGGGCTGTTGTGTTCTCCTTGCTGCCAGGGAAACCACTGGAGCAGAGTCTCTCAGGTACAGAGATTAGCGGGCGCAAGCAGAACTCAGTATTTCCTTCCTTTTTCCTGTCCATCATTTAAAATTTGATCTTCAAACTCATGGTCTACTTGCAGTAATTTTTAAACTCTCTTGATACCTTCCTAACCCGCAGCAAAATACCCAGGATATGTATAATCTCCCAGAATTGCCCACAGTTTGATAGCACCAGTTGGGATACATTACACGTATTGGTGATTTTACCAGGACTTGCTAATTTGTTGCTGTCAAGTATTGGTGCTGGAAATAGCTCATTTGCACAGAGGACTCCCCTCAGCTGCAGGCTAACAAAGCTGTTGAATACAGAACATATTTGTTATTGTGATTTGAAATAAGATTAGTGGGCAAGGACACTTATTTTAATTTCTTCCAGGTGGCATTAAGCCTTGGGTTTTTATTTTGTTTTGTTTTTTCTCTTCACTAATTTAAGAAAAGTTTGTGGTTCAGGAAATAAAGACCTAATTAAGCTGCATCTCAAAACCAACAAAATACCAACACAAGTGATTCCTTCTGACAAAAGAGCCTTTCAGACTGGGTTTTAACCTTGTTTAAGCATCAAATGACAGGTCTTCTGAGAAACAGCTTGTCTTAAAATCAGTTCAGCAGTGACAACTCTAGCCCTTGAAGAGCATCAATCTGCTTCTCCCCACACAATTAATACCAGCATGTACAGATAATAAGAATTATGGCAAGGAACTTGCAACCATTCTCACTGGTAGGTGAGCTGTATCACACAGTATACAAGAGATGCAATCAATCAGAAGGCTTAAAATACAGCATGCAAAATCTGAGTAATAGCTGTGGCAGCTTGTAGCAAAGGAGAGGATGATGAAGAAATTCTGTGCAGTATTTTTAACTGTCTTAAGAAACCTGTCAGTTGGAAATGGGGAGAAAAATATGTTTTTCTAGCTTAGGTCTACTGAGGAATTTTCATATTGGCCACCTTTCCAAATGCCTGCAGTGAACACCTGGTAAGCCATGAGGCAGGCAATCAGAACAGCCACGTGCTACATGATAGAGACAGGTGTGGTTGGTCAGAATGATTGTGATGAAGCACTGGAAATGTAGTATTGTCCCAGAATACTGCAAAATGTCTCACAAAACAAGGACTATATTGGAAGCACTGAAAAAGGATTTACATGTAAATGGAACTGAGGTGAGGAAAAAGTAAACAAATTATCTATTATTGGCCTTGTGAATGTTATCCATCAAAGTTATGTGTGACAGCACTGTGGACTAGGGAATGGAGGAAGTGTGGTCTAGAGAACTTTCTCCAGGGTGTGGCTGGAGCTGTGGCACAGCTGTATGGTAATGCTGTAGAGAGCACAGGGTGTAGGATCTCACTCCACCACTGCACAAAATTCAGGTGGAGGATCACAGGGTTATGGTGGGCAAGTGGTGCAATAAATGCTTAGCCTCAAGCTTTTGCACTACCATAATTCACTTGTTTTGTTTGAACTGGACTCTAGACACTGCTCTTCAGAACATGTTAAATATTTCTTTCTCTATGTGGAATAAGTTTTTAATTGATGTTTATCTTGCACATCTTAACTCACAATGAGCTGCTAGTATGAAAACCCAATATGATGGATTTCATAGTTTTTGACATTTCTTTCACTTTCTTTAAATTAATGTGACAGATCTGTAAAATTGACTGTTTCTCTAATATGTATTTGAATATTTGTACTCATTATAAGAATATTTTTACTTAATTTTTCTAATCTATCAGTTTATATAGTAAAACTCTTCTTTGTCTCTTCTGTAATAACTGGATTGCTCTGTTTCAACAGCACAATTAACATTTGTTTCTTGCCTTCCTAAAGGATGCTAAGAGCTAAAAAGTAAGGTATTGTTCTACATTTAACCAAAACACCAGACCAAGTCTTCTTTTTTTTTGTTCAGAAACTTCTAATTTACTTACTGTAAGGAAAAGCAGAGTTCAAAGGAAGTATAAGATGGAGAAAAGTGATAAATTTGAGCAAATATCCTGAGGAACATTAAACAATGCATTTTTAAAACTAAAGAATATTAGCAGAAGCTCACTTTGATGGAATACAAATTTCTGATCTATAAAAATTCTTGTACAAATGTGGGAAGTTTATTTAGGAATATACTCACAGATAGGATTTTCATGACAGAGACAATCACTGACAATTAGTGGTACTGAAATATGATTGAATGATAGGAAGGCTGAATTGGGACTCAAAATTATAACAAATTGGAATTAGAAATAGTGCTAGAACACTGGACCACAAAATGGAATAAATCTGGATATGAATCCCAAGTCACAGTGAAACAGTAATTGGTTTACTATCCCATTCCGCAGCTAAGTTATTAGGTGCTTGTGGCTGAAGGACATCACAGCAATAATTATAGCTAACCAAATAGCCTTAAAATATTCTATCAAAATAAGGCTTATAGAAACATTCTCTTCACACCTCAGCCAATCATTAGTTCTTGAAGGAAAAATGTGGTGGTTTTGATTTGGCCTTTAGTGATACACAGTAGTAGTTTCAAACACAAATTAATTTACTACGTATTAGGAAAAGAGAATGTAAGTTAATTTAAAATCTTTTAAAGAACAATGATACTAAAACTGGGGAGAAGGTATTAATCTGTTTTACTGCATATAAATTAGGGTCAAGCGTATCATCAGAAATACAGAGCAGTGTAAGAGCTCACCTTCGTTTGAGTCCCTCAGAGCAACAAAAAAGCTTTCCCTATGCAGCAAGATATCCAGCATTCAGCTTTGCAGCATGCTGAGTTTTCTTCACAGGGCTTACTAAGTAGGATTTGTACTCTCCTTACAACCTTGAA
The DNA here is from genome assembly GCA_013399195.1 of Dicrurus megarhynchus. Classification (NCBI taxonomy): domain Eukaryota; kingdom Metazoa; phylum Chordata; class Aves; order Passeriformes; family Dicruridae; genus Dicrurus; species Dicrurus megarhynchus. The sequence goes on from VXAD01000580.1 coordinate 70,810, forward strand.
GCACAAAAGGGAGAAAGGAGAGTTGTGGTTACTTTTATATTCAATTTTATTCATAGAAGAATGAATTTATCTCAGTATTGGGTTTTTGTTCTTTTTTTTTTGCATTTCATTCCAATGATTCTCCTCAGATGTTAAGAAATCACTGTATTATTCTTCCGCTGCCTTTTTTTTTATCCCTTAAATATTTCACTTCTTATTCAACAAGAAGTGATGACTGTGTAAAACCTGTGAGTTTTTTTTTCTTTTATTTATCAGTTTCACACTCTTTGACAATGACCTTCTGTATGGGTTTTTTTAATCAGTCAGTAGTAGAATATTTGAAAAGTCTAGTTCCCAGGGAAAAAGAAAACCACCTGGTACACCCATTTTTTTCTTCAGAAAAAGAGCTTCTATATTTTTGATTGCAGGATGTTCAGACTAGTACAAAACAGAGTCAAAGAAAGGTCAAACTTTGATACGATTAACTGATTTGTTCAGTGTTAGACTTTAAATTGTGCTTCAGTTTCATTTTACTCTGTTTCTCACACCTCTTGTCTTAGTCTAAGTTTTTTTTTTCCTTTCTTCTCTATGAAACTGCTTCCTACAGATGTAGTTAAAGGAGTTAAATCTGAATATAATGTTACTGGATTTGGCCACTTTGGCTTTCTTGTGGAAATCTGTAATCCTGGATGCTAGCTGTAAAAGTAGGGAAGGGAGAAAACAACCTGTGTCATTATCCCTCACCTTTCCCTGAGACCCCAGGGATGAGAAAGACCTGAAAGGATGGCTGTTTTCTGCTGCCTCATATTTTGGAAATCAATATGGAAACCATGCTGTTTCCTCTACAGAGTGATCCAACTCAAGGCAGTGTAGAAAGAAAGTAGTAGGAAGAGAAACCTGAGGCAGAAATTTCTGTGGTCAATCTATTCTGGGGGTCTCAAGTGAAGAGACAAAGGAGAGGAGAACACTGTCAATGCTAGTAACCATTTAAGATTGAGAGATGAAACATCAGAAGTGTTTTCTTCACAAACTGACCCAGCCTGACGAGTGAAAACACACTTGTGTAACAAGATGTGACTTGAAAAAGTATATTCCAGGGTGCTTTATGGTAAAAACTACCATTCAGATAAACCCCAATAAAACTGTATCCAGTCTATTTTTTGACTCTTAATTGAGTATTTTTTTAATTTTAAGCTGACATAAGTCAATTGCATTTTGGTTAAGATAACAGAACTGTTCACTTTTATTTGTACACATACTCTTACCTTATCTGACAAGAAAATAAGTACTAAAATCCCACCCCTCACATGAGATATGTCAACCTATTTCAGGTAATAGTTATTGGATCAATGAGTTATGTAATATCATCAACTGTTATGGAATAAATGTGCTATGAATAACCCCCTGAATGGAATGTACCAGTGGGGTAATGTTGCCTGTGTTTAACAGAGGTTGCTGTGGAGCTCTTGAATGTGCCCCCTTTTCTGAAGGCTTGTTTCATGTCCTTGCATCAAACAAATCCTGGACTAACTACACAGAAGTTGGTCTTAAGGTTGCTGGTCTTCTTTCACAGCACACTAAGTCTCCCCTGGGAACAGGTGGAAATTTCCAGTAACAACATAGTTCACATATTATCAATCACTAAAAGTGGGATTTTGATGTTCAGCTTTTTAAAAGCTCTCAGAAGTATTTTTCCTCATTATCACCCCAGCTGAGTGAGATTTATACTCCCCTTTCAGAAAAATGTTCAAGTGCATGAGGACTCTATCTTCCCTATGCTGTTAATTAAAAGATGGTAGATTATTTTCTGTGACTGTTTTTTATTTACGGTACTTCATTGATCAGGTATTCTTGAGAAATAAGATTCAAGAGGAAGAAAAAAAAAATGCAAGGTAATTTCTGCAGTTTTACCACACGCTTCTGCCCTTACTGGATATCTGCACATCTATGTTCCAGCACAGTAGCAGGAAATAATGTGTTTCTTGCAAGTGCCTGTTATTATTAATTTTTATTCACCTCTCAGTGCAGGAAGTCTCCTCTGGGAAGAGCTAGAAATTTCAAACAGAAATGAGGGCCCACATGCTCCCAACCACAATCTGATCAGCTGGAGGTGAGAACAGCCAGTTTCTCACCGAGAAAGAACATTTTCCAGATTAACTCATACATGATTTCAGTTGGGGAAATGAAGGGAGAGTTGAGATGATACAACAGTTTCTTTGTTTCACAGCTTTTATGAAACTTTATCGCAAATGCCCTGCCATCAGTCTTGGACCAGAAACAGTTTCTAAAGAAGCAGAAATCCTTTATGAAGGACAAACTGATCTCAGGCTACACTAGAATAACATGTCCCAAACAGCAAACAAGTTTTCAAGAAGGAATGGAATTGTGCACTTTGTGAGACAGGATAGTTTAGGGACTGAAATTGTTCACAAACTAAAAGTGTTGAGAACTAAATGAAAGAAGAAGTATTTTTTTACTGGAATGATTTCTGTCTCTAGACTCCACATATTCATTCACCACTTGACTCACCCTTTTCATGTTTGTCCTCCATGGGCAGAGCCTACTAACCTTTATGCAAGGAAGTGTGGTTTGGAAAGGACTGCCACAATGGAGGGCTCTAGCTCTGTGTAGGGAAGGGTCTAAAGGCATCATCAACTCATGGTGGGTAACCAAGTAGGGAAAAAGATGGGTCTAACACTCAAGTATTCTTGAACAAAGCCTTCTCATATACTTCAGTGGTTCATGACAAGACCTTAATCTAAAATGACAGGAACTGCAGAAAGGAAGTGATGGCTCAGTGAATGGAGTGCAGGCCCAGAGCTTAGAGGAACAGGGCTTGCCACTTCTGAAATACCCACTGACTTCTATACTTGGTGGTGCTTAAGCCTGTGGTGCTTAAGGAAGTCAGGATAAGAGAGGAATTTCACCCCGTCCCTAAGTGCAAGCAGTACTGTAGGTACACTCTAACACTAGCAAGCTACTCTCCCTTCCTGAACCTCATCTGCAGACCAAGATAAGGATATTTTAATTCCTTTTCAAATGTTGGGAATACTAATGAGTTACACACACACACGGTTACTAATTCTTTGTGTTTACTTATTCACTTTCTGAGATCTCTCAGCGAGGACAGAAGGCAGGGAAATATTGTAGAAAGCACAGTAAGCTATTTAGAACTGATCTTGTTAAAAGACATTATCTTGAATGATTTTGTATCCCTGTAGTCAGGATACACTCTCTTTGGGAGTGTGATGTTTCAGAAAGGTAGTTAGGTGATCTTCATCTTTCCCCTGCTCATCTAGTCAAGCCTCTATTAGATGTCCAGTTTAAAGCCTCCTCCCACTTCCTTTCCTAGAGTTCTGTTGCACTCCCAAGGATAAAGCTTAATGGTATTTTTCCCCCAATCCTAAAATTCTGAAGAGGGAAGCATCCTTCTTGCCTTAGGAATTGACCTCTGTCTTGCTTCAGTACTGGGGACAAAATATTTGTGCAACATTCAAAATTGCATCTCTCTCTTATTATACCAGATGTAAGTCCCTACTAAGAAGAATCTTTGTGTTGGGCAAAGATGGGTGCCTGATGTTGTGATCTGCACCAGGGAAGCAGGGGAAGATATGATTCTTCCACTAAGATGTTCACTAAGGTCGGATGCTCTTTTCCTCAGGACTCACAACTGGCCTTTTCTGGAAATATCAAAGCAAGGTTATCTGTGAGTTCACACAGATGATGAAGAATCTGTCCCTAGTTAATTTAAAAATCTCTTCCCAGATGACAGAGCACTGTTCTGTAATTGTGACTTTCACACTTCTTTGTGTGCTTTGAAACCCAGCATCTATAATCCCAAAGGACCGCAAAGTGCTCAGCAGTCATGGGCAGAGGAGTTTAGTTGCCTTTGAAGAACAGCACTGATGCAGTCTGTAGACTAAAGGCCCATTATTCTTTGATCTCCAGCTGCTATAAAACTTTGCTTACTTTGATAAGTGATCATAGACTTTTCTGATGGGCTTCATAGAGATATATGGCAACAAAGTGCATTGGCAATTAAAGTGCATTGATCTCTCTTGGACTCAGGTACTGTTTCCTGAATTGAATACTTTTGCTTCATTTTTAATGGACACATTTGGTATATTTAAAATTGTGAAGTCCCAGGTCAATCCTAACACAGAAGTGGCACTTCAAGACAAAATGGAAATTAAAAAAAGCAGACGTGTTTACATGGAAAAATTGTTTTTGTGGTTGAGTCTTTTTTCAGGCAATTTGGAAATAAAATTATGAATTTTCATGAGAATCAAGACTTTTATTTTGTCTTTACAAGTTTAGTTTGTTTTGTAAAGTTTTTTACTGTTGCCTTTTGACTATTCATTTTTACTTTTGGAATGGCCCAAGCAAGAAAAATGTTGTGAAAAGAAAAAAAAAACATTCTTGGGTGAAATAAAAGCAAAGAAATAGTAAAAAGAGAAAGAAACATTTCCCCCTCCCCATCCTTAGCTGTTGTTATTTAAACTTAACACGTTTCTGGCTACTGTTGTACAATGACCAGCATTTTGAATTTGCTTTCTTTCTTTGAAATATTAGATTTTTTTCTAATTGTGAAGAAGCCACTATAGATATTTGATAGATTCATAGAATCATAGAATGGTTTGGGTCTAAATGTACCTTTAAAGACACTCTAAATGTCAGGTTCCACTGCCCTGGTTAGGTGCATTTTTCATTAGATCAGGTTGCTCAAAGCCACATCCAACCTAACCTCGAATGCTGCCAATGACCAGGCATCCACAACTTCTCTGGGCAACATGTGCCAGTATTTCACCACTGTCACTGAATTAATTTCTTCTTTATATACAATCTAAATCTACCCTCTCCGATTTAGTCCATTTCCCCCTTGTCCTGTCACTACAGGTACTAGTAAAAAAGCTCTCTCCATCTTTCTCATAAGCCTCTTTTAAGTAGGGGAGGGCTGCAATAAGGTCTCTCAGAGCCTTCTCCTCTCCAGGCTGAAAAATCCCAACTCTCTCAGCCTTTCCTCATAGGTGAGATGTTCCAGCTCTCTGATGATTTTCATGACCCTCTTCTGGACCTGCTCTAGCCTGTCCATGTATTTCTTGTGCTGGGGACCCCAGCATTGGGCACATTACTCCCAATGGAACTTCACTAGAGCAGAGTAAAAGGGGACAACCACCCCTCTTGTCCTGTTGGCAATGCTTCTTTGGGTACAGACCTGGATACAGTTGGCAAGCACACACACTGCTGGTCTACATCCCATTTTTCGTCCACCAGTACTCCCAAGTCTTTCTCCTCAGGGTTGTTCTCATTCATTCTCCACTTTGTATTGATATTGGAGATTGCCCTGATCTGGGTGCAGGACCTTGCATTTGGCCTTGTTGAACTTCATTGTGGTTCACATGGTCCCACTCTTCCAGCCCCTCAAAGTGCCTCTGGAAGGCATTCCTTCTCTCAAGCAAATCTACCACTTACCTTCATGTAATCCACAAACTTGATCTCATTGTCTATATAATTAATGAAGATATTAAATACTATTTCTCCCAGTACAGACCCCTGAGGGACATCACTTGTTACTGGTTTCCACTTGGACATCAAGCCTTTAACTCCGGCACTTTGGACATGACCATCCAACCAACTCCTTATCCTTCAAACAGTTCATCCATCAGATCTTTATCTTTCCAACTAAGAGGCAAGATTGTTGTAGAGGATTGTATCAAAGGCCTAGCTAAAATCCAGGTAGATGACAGTAGAAACTTTTCCCTTGTCTGCTGATACAGGCACTCCACCATAGAAGGCCTGTAGCTCAGTGTTTCAACATGTCTTACATTTTTGCAGTTGTGTTCATGATCAATGTCTTTTACAAGCAGCATCTAGTGAGTGATTACAACATGCCTGTTTTTGAGAAAGTATTATTTTATGTGCTTCACAGAAAGAAAACTGGCCAAAAGACCCAACCAAGGCCTGTTATTGGCAGAATTTGGTCATCTGCAGAATGAATTGTCTCCCTCCCTGTATTTCTTATTCATCTCCCATTCTGACAGACTTGTACTTGGTCTGCAATATGAACCTGTGAATTTTTCATTCATTCCAAAACTGATCTTTTTCCATTATCATCTGTGTACAATTGCTGGAGCAAGACCACTTTCTCTCTTATTCATTTCATGTGCGTTCATGCGCTCTTATTCATTTCATTCATCCCATGAGACATGAGTTTAGTTTATCAGGTTTACTGCCTCTGCCCTTGCTTTCACAATGTTGAAAGCTGAAGGACTCACCCAGGTCTCAGGACCAGTCCCCTTTTGCTTTCTTCATTACATATCTGTACACTCTGCACTGACTCCTCTGGACAGCGGCTGAGTAATGTGGCCAGACCCCAGTGTACAGAAGTGCAGCAGACTGTACCGATCTGCTGTTTGATAATGAGCTGCATGGTCATTTTGCAGTAGTACAGATTGATGTAGATACTTGTAGAAGGAGCTATATCTTATTTGGTGAGAGAATTATGGGAGATAGCTGTATTTGGGCTCAATGCCCAGCACTGTTGTTCTCAGAGTAAACATTTTACTATTCTCTGCTTCCAGTCCACAACCAAAATAGGAGACCCTTGTCTAAAATTAACTAAAGAGGCTCTTTCATCTTAAGAACATTTAGATTTGGTATTTCAAGTAAATGTTTTAAAAAAAGCAATTTTGTTTTACAGCAGCAGTGTCTTGGAATCTGGGCTGGATGCCCTTGGCCAGATCCACATGAGATCTTCATAAGTGGGAAATGAACTTTATCTCCATTTGTCCTTCTTTTTTTTTTTCCCTCTAATTTTAAAATACATTGGCTGGAGAATTGTATTTCAAGCTCTGTGACACATCTTCCTGAGGGCTTGTGTGCCTATTTATAGGTAGGGTTCAAACATCTTCCCACATGAAGCCTTGTTGTGGGGACAGAATTGGATGGATATAAAGCAGAAAACCAAAAATTTCATCATCAGTTCATTTCAGGTTCTAATGTGTGTTTTTTAAAACCTCTTTCCAAATGACAACAAGTTCTGTTTCCTTAGAAAACCACAGAGTTTCTTGCCATAAAGATTTCAGAAAGACAGTCTCTGTAAACTCATCTATACTTGCTTTTCAAAATTCATTTACTGGAGAAAGAAAAAAATGGAATGCTTATTTAAAATACTTGATGACCTGATTCTTGTACCAGTGAAAGCAATAGTAAGTACTGTCTCAATTCCTATGGAAGAAGGATCAGGTTCCTAGATAGCTACAAAAATATTTACCAGGCTGGGAGGAGCCTGGTAACACCCTCCAAAATAAGGGTTGCAATATAGCTTTCATTTATAACTTCCTGTTCTCACATGTTAATAACTTCCTCATGCATTAGTCTTTCTCCATGTTTGGTTTCTGCCTGGAGGTGATGTGTATTTGGAACAAACTTATACCACACTTTTGACTAGGCAAGCAGCCAAAATGGCTGAGATTTGTTGCCTGGTCTAGAGGTAACTGTCTTTGAGACCTAGCACCTTCTCCTGAATGGGAAAAAAATTAATTAGAATTGCCAAAGCTATTAAGTGATTCCAAGATCACTTCTGAGCCAGTGTTGGACTTTTTGGAAGTGATTTACTGCAGTCACATCATATTATTGTTGCTGATTTATGTCTGAAGAAAGCTGCCCATTTAGTCTCAGTTAAGTCTCCTTAGAGGTCAAGAAGTGAGTGGGTAATTCATTCTTATTTTCCTCATTCTTTCATGTGGATGGATCAAGAAAAGGGGAAGATGGTACAGATGGCTTCTACAATACCTTCTCTCCTTTACTTAAATAAAATAATGTGCATTTAGGGGAGTAAGCCAAAGATAAACTCTTCCTTCAGTATCAAATAGCGAACATTAAAACAACATAGATCAACAAACTAAAATCTCTTGACTACTTTGAAAAGCTAAGAGGCTTCTGTCCAATACTGAAAGATTCTCAGCTTCTTCAACAGAAATAAATGAAGCAAACAATATTTTTCTCCTCTTGTTCATTACACATACCAGTATGAAACCTCTGAGTACACAGCTTTAGAGGTGGAGACAGAATGTGTTAATTCCCCTTTCCCTATTTCTTTTTTTCACACAGTAGGTAGGAATTCTGTCTTCAAAAAACTCCTGCCCTGTGGGGATTTTTGACATCTCAGAAGCACACTATCACATCTTTGTATACAATAACAATGATGAACTGGAATGCATGGTATTTCCTTGCTTCTGTAGAGGAACCGAGGCAGGATATTGAATCAGACATTCTGAATCTGAAAATCTCTCTCTTTACCTCCTCCATATGGTCTGATGTCTCCTATATGTGCAGTGTCCAGAAAAGTGTTTGACATAGAGACTGTGGTAGGAGAGTATGGAAAGACTGGTGTTATTTTGCTGCTTCGTTCCAGTTTCTAACCCATCAAGTCGATAAAAGGAAAACAGAACACCCTTTTTCAGGAAAAATTGTGTTTGTAGCTATGCCAGATAACCCTGGGGGACAGGAGAGCCTTGTCCTTACTGGGAAGTGGACAGGTAAATCTGCACAGATGTGAGTCCTTTCCAAAATGACAGGATATCAGTCAGCCCTAATCAAAAAGATGTGTGATCCTGATATCTGAATGCTATGTTGGAACAAACATAGCCTGCCATTCAGCACGGTCTATTACCATGGAATCATTACTGTGCCAACAGAATTATGCAACTTCTGGTTGCTTTAGAGAGTTAGCAGACGTCAGCACACATCATACTCCACTGGCATATCCTAAAGGTGGCCAGTGGGGCAATCACTGGATCTATTTTCCCAGTTCAGCACCAGAGAGGATTTCAACCCATAATGGAAGACCTCCACTATGATGCTTTTTCTAGCAAAATCATTCTGGTGTAGTCCTGATGAGGTTGTGTGAGAAAGGGAATGACAGATTGTTAACCCAGTCTCTCTTCCAGGAGAGTAGGTGTTGGGTGAACAACATAAAGAAGCTGAGCTGGGACAGCCACCCAGCTGTTGTATGGGGGTAGCAGTCAACAGCTCCATGGCCAGATGAGGATCAGTGACAAGTGGTGCCCCTCTGGGGTCTGTTTAGGGACCAGTACTGTTTAGTATCTTCATCAATGACACAGACAATGGGACCAAGTGCACCCTCAGCAAATTTGCAGATGGCACCAAGCTGAGTGATGCAGTTGACGCACCTGAGGGCCAGAATGTCATCCATAAGGACATGGACAAGTTTGAGAAGTAGGACCATGTGGACCTCATGAGATTCAACCAGTGTTCATGTTCTGCATTCTCAAAGGTTTTCCAGATCAGACTGCACAAAACTCTGGGTAACCTGAGTAATCTGTTCATATGTCATAATTTACTCTATCTCAAGCAGAATGTTGAGCTACAGACCTTGTGATCTCTGTTCTGGATGGATGTAATCTATGAGCCTCTAAATGCATTTCTCCTCTCCTGTTAGTTGTCTTGTTTTAACCATACCTAAAAAAATATGTTTATAACACTGTATATAAGCAGAGAAGAATGTCTCAGTGTTTGCTTGAACTATTTCTGGTAGTGCAGTGTCAAGTTCTCAGTTAGGGCCCCAAAGAAATAATTTTCAGCAGTTGATTTCTTGAACCACGAGGCTGTACTGTCAGAATCACACTGCTAAACAGGAGGAGTATTTGAGGTGAGATTGCCCCCCATGGAAAAGGTTAAGAAGTGCTGTCTCTAACTTCACCTTGCACTTCATCTTTCCTTAAAGAATTGTGGAATACATCTGTAGGGTTTCAATAGCTTGGCCTATGAAGAAAATCTAGAAAGATGAAGAAAACTTTGCAATACTCTAGCTGGTTGAATCTTCTTGCTAATACGTATTGCAAGTTCCTCTGAACTAATGCCTGTCTGAGTTAAAGCACCTGTCTCTGTAACTCTACATGTGAGTCTCAAATGCTTCCACCTTTACCAAAGCCCTCTAAACTTGCCTTCACCTCATGAGGTTTGTTACTGAGGTTAGTTGAAAATTACCTTGAGTGTAAGGCAAATGATACACTTAAAAGTGCCTACTTTTCTCTTCTGACCATATCAATAGAAGCAAAACAATTAGATTAGATTAGATGTCTCCAATGTAGATATCTATATTGGGTAAAATTAATATCTTTAGTCAAATTAGGGCACTTTGAGGGGAGTAGAGAAACAGATAGGCCATATCAACACAGATAGTATTTTATCATAGAATATTTTATGGAGAAAAAAATAATATAACCCTGCTTCATAATTTAGTTGTTATGGGAACTGCTTACAAGACTTGACGTTTTTGAGTGGGGTGGGGTTCTTGGCCTTGTTTTCAGCCATCAGATCTTGTTAAATCATTTTGTGCTCGACAAAAGATGTAATTTTTGAAGTTTCATTCCTTAAGTAGGTACTAACGGCCTGTAATCAAGTCATCCCTCAACGTTTTCTATGATTAAACTAAACAAATTGAGTTGCTGAGTATTTCTGCAGAGTATGTTTATAATCCCTTAATCACTTCAGTGGTTCTTCTCTGAACCCTCTCCAATTTAGCAACCTGGAGCCAAAACATTCTGTATGATTGTATGATCTTCTATTTAATTTTATTTTTCCTAATATCCTATTTTTTCTTTTCTGTCACAAAATCCACATCCAGCTCTGGACGTGTTCCCACCAAATGCTGATATCAATCTGTGTGTTTGTAGTGTAGCTCTTCTTATGCCAGGGTGGAAGTGTTAACATGAGCTCAGTGTTTGGCTGCCTGCCTGGGCTGACATGAACTTTCCCCTGCAATCACCACATTAGGAATTCCACTTGCAGTGTCAGGGTTGGAAGCAGCCCTAGTCTGAATGGAGGAAGATGAAGAAGAGGCAGCTACAGCCATGTGTCTGTCACAGCAGCTATTGAGTTTGTCTGTCACACCAGTAAAATAGAGAGAAAGGGTGATGAGGGAGCTGCCTGTAGTACTCCCTGGTACAGAAAACCTGACCTCTATAGAGCTGTATTAATATTGTAAAAGATTTAAAGATGAAAAAAAACATTGGAGCATCCAGACTGCCCTTCTTTCAGTCACAGCCTCTTATTTTTCATCCATTTATTCTTGCAATTTTCCCAACAATTCATAACTGGCAGCACTCATTCAGGAAAATAACCAAATCCAGTTCTGACTGGTGTCTAAGTTAGTAGCACTGTCCCTGTAGGCTTCCTCCACTTTCAATGGAAAAGACTGAACTCCCTCAATAGGGTGACGTCCCAAAGGAGAAATCTGAATTACCCTCTGCAGAGACCCAGCATGACAGGCTCCAAATTTGGCCTTCTCAGATAATCACTACAGAAAGACAAAGTCATCTTGGACCTTTCTCTTGATTTCAAGACATGAGGAGTTTTTCCCTTGGGATCCTTGCCCAATGGTTATTCATCCATTTTGTTTCCTTTCTAAGTGTCCTGTCTTTGATTTTCATCTGTGAACTTTTTACATCTTTCTCTGGTCGATCAGAGAATCCTTTATAATCAGCATTTTATTCCTGTGAAAAGAGCAGATTTGCCACAGGCTGGAGAGGACCAGATTGAAGGAGAAAGCAGCCCTGTCTTATCAAGTGATGGTCTGCCAAGTACAGGCTCATGTATGTGATGGGGAATTCTATGCAGTCACTGCCACTTGGTGTCTTGAATTCATCAGGTACTGCAATAGTGTAACACTGCCATCCATTGCAACACTTCTCAGCATTTACCAGGGAACTGCAGAGGGCCCAGCCTGTGACCCAGCCTGGTGAAAGTAACAGTACATGGTCATGATGGCCTATTCTACCGTTTCTGCAATTGTGAAGATTTTGCTTTCATGCTTCATGAATTAATGCTTAATCAATATTCTGTTCTTGGCCTCTCTTTTAGGTCTCGCACTGCTAATCATGTTACCCCTTAATGTATATTATCTTGGGAAAGATCTAATAGATCCCTAAATTTTTTATTCCTGTTAATAGACAAGAAGACTTGCATCAAGGTAGTTTGCCATTCTCAGCCGTCATTGCAGTGGTGGACAGAGACAAGATGAGTAAGGATGTCTCTTGAGATATCTACCCTGACCATTCTCTTAGATCAACTTCATGAGGTTTGCTCAGGGTCTCACAGAAAATATGATGTAATAAAGAATCAGATCACTGCTTCCTAAATTCCACAGTAATTCCTGAACTTTTGGTCTATGCCATCTCAGTGTTCCATCAAACTGTGTCTGGAGTTACTGCTATCACTAACTTTGCTTGATTCTTCAGTGCCATCCTATGACGCTTGAAATGCCTGATGCTCTATTCGTAGGTCCCCACAATAAGTGTAAGTTTGTAAGTGAAAATTGACAGCAGTGTCTCACAAACTCTGCTCTCCAGCAGCTCAGGGAACAGTGCAGTAAAGTCTGAGCAGACATTTCGTGCATTTCCTAACGAGCTGCTGCCTGAGTGCACAACCATTAACATCACTCTGGCACTCCCCAGCTGCTACTTTGAACAGCCCCTGAATGAAAGGGTCAGCTGCACATGGTCGAGTCAGCTGAGTCAGTGATCCTTCTTCTACCCTCACATTGAAATGTAGCTCTGATGCACATCCTCCAACGGAGTGGAGAGTCCACCCTGAATAGGTGCTGGGTGGCCCAGCCACATAAACTCCTTTTGGAACAAGCACAGAGATGTGCCTGTGAATCCAGATACTTGAAATGTGTTAAAATATATGGACTGGACTGGAGATGTGCTTGTGTTTCCAATATATGTCAGTGCCCTGGAGGCTAGAAATATTCCAATGCAATTATAAAAGAACATGGAAAAGCAACTTTTCAAAACACATTCTGTGAGGCTGAGTTCTGGTCCATCTTTCAACAGCCAGACTTGGCATTTCATCCTTTCCAATGAAACAAGGACTGAGAGCTGAAGATTGCAATGAAAGAACAGAGTGTGCTATCACCCATAGGCAGTATTTTACTCTAAAGCCTACTTTATATCCTCAACAGTCTGTAATGTACATCTCTGAAAGTGAGCTGAGCCTACCTTCTGGCTCCAGAGGTACTGAATGTGTTACGAGACACACATAGCTGGCTGTTCCAATCACATGAAAGCATAGTAGTTCATATGACTGCTAACAGGATGCCTTTTTCTAACAAAGGAAATAAATCAGACCTGTTAATAGAGAATATTCATACAGGCCAAGCTTTTGATCTGTTTGCCACTCTCTGTTCATTTACAAACAATTGTCTTAGCAAAACTCAACCTTCAAAAAATGAATAAAGGCAGACATTTAAAGGTGTGCTTTTTAAACTTCTCATTCAAAATGGTAGCACCCTGTCACCGTGCCTCAGAGTTTCTTCTGGGAAGTACCCATGTAGTTGTGAATATGTGAACAGTTGGAAAGGGGTGGTGGTTGGAAGAATCTATAAATGAGTGGAGAAGCTATGAATGATTTATATTTATGTATTAATAGAGTAATAAAATAAGAAGAAAAGCAGTTTTTGTTCAGGTTGACTAACTTTCAACTTGTTCTAGTGCCTGTTCTACTGCTAACACCTATTACATAGTTAGAAAAACAGGGCTAAAAACTCTTAAGAATTAATTCTTTTTTCCTCTACAGCCAGAAAAATCCCCAGTTTGTGTGTCTGACTCTGCTCTATCAGCTAAGACCTCAAAGAAATCCAAAGGATGGGTTTTGTTTCCCAAGGCCCCTTAAATAACAAACCCTGAATTTTTTTTTTCAAGCATCCTAACATAGAGATGTACAAAATCTTATTGTCCCTGTAGGAATGGGCTTTATGTAACACTATACAAGGACTATTTAAACATCATTAATGTATGTATTCTGTGACAGACCTGTAGCAGAAAGGCTTAGACTAGGTATGCAAATCCTAATCTGTGGATTATTTGTGCTCTCCTGTATAAACACAAAGCTGTACCTTCCTACACCTTCTGCTGTCACATCATTATCACATTCCATGATCCTATGAATGTCTTCATCTTCTCACCCACATTTTGACCTTCCAAACTTTTCTCTCTATTTCTTCTGACAACTGGAGGTCATGCAGTTTAAACTAAACTGTTGCACCTTTTGCTTAAATGGAGGAGGAACGAGCACAGCATCGCTGTTGGTCTGTTTCCACAGATGTGAAACACTTCAGTGTATTTTTTCTGAACCGAGAGAGAGATGCCATTGTGACTTTAAGTGGTTGTTGCCTCTTCTTCCAGGAACCTCCCAGAGGCAGTTCCAAATTAGCTGGCCTTTCCAAGGCTAGTCCAGCCAAGCATCATTACTATCCACTACCAAAATGGATCCATTACTCCCCCATCTTGACCTTTACCAAGATTTCCAAGGATGCCCTAATGAAAGCAGTCTTGTACTTATTTTCTGTAGCATACACACTGAGAGAATCAACCCTCTAGGAGATAGAGATATTGGGAAATACCTTATGCCACTTTCAGATAACATAAAGAAAATGGAACAGAAAGAACCAAGAAGCAAGAAGCCTCATCCTTTGCCTTTTGCCCTTCACTAGTTAAGACTGGACTTCCTGATCTCTCTCTGTAGTACAGCTCACAAGAAATACTCATCCAGACAGAGTGCCTGTTGAAAAATGCATTTAAAATGCAGGGGGTACAAAATTTAGCCTGATATATGACCTGGAGGTGTGTCAGTCTTATGCATGGTAATCTGGGAAGCAAGTAGGAATAAAGATTTCTCAGAAGATAGAAGGAGTTGAAGAGGGAAGCAAGATAAAATTTTGAAAATGAGGTAGGAGTCTGAAAAAGAAAAGCCTGGGAAAAAATGCTGTAAGTAGAAAATGGTATGGAATTGAAAAGGATTAAAGGAAGGGAGAAGAGCAACTGCGGGTCAGGTTGGAATGGGGGAAGTGGAAGATTAAGGATCAGTGAAGCATGCTGATTCTGGCCCAATTCTTTGCCCTTTTCTTTGGACTTTAGGAAGGTACAACCAAGGCTTTGGATTATAGTGAATTTGTCTTCTTTTCTTCCCCTGTATGCTTCCTAAAGTCCATTCATGTGTGCATTTGCAACTGTTATGTGATGTACAAAAAATGCGTATGGTAGGAAGAGTTTGCAACATCAGGCCCCAATAATAACAAGGCCTTAGAGCACGGACTAGTCTGTCAGCTGGTATAAACTGAGAGACCTCCATTGAATCTGCATACTCTTTAGTCTTGAATTAAGTACCAAGCATGTTAGCAACTGAATAATGACAGGAGAATCTCCTTTTTAGCTCCTAGAGGCCCTTCCTGGGTCCCTGAGCTGAAACTTTTTGTCTCTTT
The DNA here is from genome assembly GCA_013399195.1 of Dicrurus megarhynchus. Lineage (NCBI taxonomy): Eukaryota > Metazoa > Chordata > Aves > Passeriformes > Dicruridae > Dicrurus > Dicrurus megarhynchus. The sequence goes on from VXAD01000580.1 coordinate 86,075, forward strand.
AGAAATTTAAACCATGTTTGTTCCATTCTTACATCCACTGGAATTCTCAACATATCTGCTTTGTAGTCTGGACAAAGCTTGAAGATTTCCCCAAACACAGTGTGAATCAAACCACACAGGAATGTTTGTAAAGAACATCTTGGACCCTTTGAAAACATATTCAGTTCTCAGAAGCACTAATGCATTCCACATTTGGTCATTAAACACTAATTGGTAACATGCTGTGGAAGGGTTCACTCTCTGACCAGTCAGTATTTCCTAGGTCACAGCACTGCATGACCTTGGTGCCCTGACGTGACCTGCCCTTTTGAACTTTTAATCCTTCAACTCGTCAGAGAGCATTAGTAACTCAGGCCACTTTGGAAACCACAGGCTTATTTTCCCCTGGCTGTTTCAAAGTTTTCTTGGTTTCCCCTCCATCTCCTTCTCCTACCCCCCTCCTTGCTGATGGTGCAGGCTGTCTTTTGGGGGCCTAATTGAAGGCTTCAAAGTGCCCGATAGTTTATTATGAAACTATTGTCCTTGGTAAATGTCACAGGACTCATGTTTTATTATATTTATAACATTTTTTCCATTAGTCTGCCATTTCCCTGAGAAATTATGACCTTGGCTCTATCAGTTTAACCAAGCTGGTTTTATATATAGCAAATGTGTGCGTGTGCACAAAAGGAGAGAAGAGAGGAAGTCACCAAAGAGATTTCTATTAAAGCAATTCTTGTACTGGCTTCTCCTAGAATCTGGCAAACAATTTAAAGATGTGATAAGGAAAGGAATCAGGAAACAAATTATGTCTAACATTAAAACCTCAAGTGGTGTTTCTGACTTCAGTGGACCTAGGGCAATAGATCCCGGTTGCTGTCAGGTCTATCATTTAGCATAAATGTCACCTGATATTTCTTATCAGAAGTGTGTTTAGGATTTTCCCCTCTCCCTGCTTGTTCCTTTATCCTTGCTCACTTTGAGTTTTCTCACTATTTTGGACAAATTTAAAGCATTTTGCTTAACTGTATAGATCTCCCATGGTCTAAGTCTCAGGGTAGACTATACACAAATTGTTTCATCCTTAGCAGCTCAGAGGATGACAACAACTGGATCTTTGTGGGAATTTGGGAAAGAAATAATTGGGGCACACTGAGTGCAGGGTTGCAGACTGGGGTGAGTCACATGATGCTTTTCAAACAGCAGTCCCTGAATCTTTTCTGAGGGGGTCCCTCAGAAGTAACTAAAAGCAATCAAACCTGTTATCAGCAGATGTACATCTGAAATACTGAGGAATGTGCCTTACATGGAGACTATGAGGGTCTGTTGGCTGGGCAGTGCTTTCATTCAAGGAGGGGCCCAGAACTTTTTTAAATGAACCAATAAATAAAACAGTTCCAGAACATCTTTCTGGGCACAGGAACGTGACTGTCTATGCACTTACATCATTAGACCAGTACTGGGCACATTCATTTACTGGTATAGACTTAGAATAGCTGAGTTCCATAGGTACAATCTTAAGGATCAAGCAGGGTGATCTCCCATTGAAGGAAAGAACATAGTAACTGACCTTGGTCTTGTTTGCCTCCCACTAGGAGTGGGTGAGGTCAAATCCATTAAAGTCAGTATTTGAAAAGGAAGATGCTATAAAAAGCAATGTGTTGGGTTTTTCTTATTATTTTTTTTTTAAGGAACATTTAAAAAATGAAAAAGTTTGGTGTTGATTTCATGCTGCAGGATTTGAAATGGTTCCATTCCTCCTTCTCTTAGCCAATCTCCTAAACAAACAGAGCAGCTCTCACCACAGATATTGAAAGAGTTCTCTAACTGCCACCCATGCTGGCCCAGACATATGGGGATAGGACAAATAAAAAAATGCAGAAAACTTTTAGCATAGAGAACTTTTTCAGAAAACTATATCTTCATGAGAAATTTCACATTTGAAAGGAAAAAATAGACTTTTTTGAAAGAAAAAACTTTTTAATTACCATCTGGCCAACAGTATTTATTACTTCAGATCACTGGAACTGATGTTTTACTTTTGCTTTTATTACCTCTCTTGTAAAGATCACTATATATTGTATATATGTATTATCTTTTCCTCTGGATCAGCAAGGGCAAGATACCCCCTGTCCTTCAAGGATTCCATCCTCTTGTCTTTGCCCCTCCCACATGTCACTGACAGTATGTAAAGCCATTAGAGTCATGTTCTTGGCAACATCCCCACTTTACAATGCTTCATTCCCAATTCCCACGTACGGGATGACAGACTTTGGTGACCTTTTGTATCAACACTTGTTTGCTAAAATTAGATTTTTTTTCTTCCTGGCATATAACCAAACAGATTATACTCCTCAACCTGTCATCCTTGGAGGGCAGGCAGCCCCAGAAACTGATGATGCAGAGGAATAAACTTCTCCATGAAGAGTAAATGGAGCTCAAGGGGAAAATAAGCAAAAGTGAACGATGTCCTAGCAGTGTATGCATCTGGTATGCACACATATATACAGATGATATTAAGTGATGGTGTCAGCCACAAAAGGTTGGGAGGTTAGATACAGGTCAGATAAGCATCTAGCAATTTACATGTGTCTTCAAAGTTCATTTGAATTTAAGATTTGTGGAAGACATATGTAAAAATCCAATAGAACTGAACATTGCAGGCCTACTGCATGTCTTTATCTGGCTGGAAACAATGCTCAGAGAATCTGAATTTCCTCACAATTTTTCCAAGATATCTTGTGGCTAAAAATGAAAATTAAAAGTAGGTCTAGGAAGTGAAAGAGAAGAAAAACCTCAGTGTGATATTTTGAGGGATCAGTCTGGTCTAAAATGAAAAGTTTGACCATTATTAAGCCTAAGGAAATAAGCTGCAAAGGGTATATACCTCCTATACTGAGAATTATATTGCACCTAGACTTACGTTAAGAATTATGGTCTCACCATGCTTACTGGTATATTAGCATATATGAAGTAATCACTCTCGTATAAACTTCACAGCCTGGCTCATTCTGAGATCTAAGAAGCTGATAAATAACTACAACAAGACCGTGAGAAGATTAACAGGAAGTTTTGGTTGGTTGTGACTGGCTGTACACAGAGACTTTTGGTCCATTTCCTGACCAATGAAAGATTTAGCTAGGGACCTAGGCTACTAATCTTTTTTGAAGTACGAAGTCATTCAGCTTCCACTGGAGCCCACAGTCTGTATGAACTGCTGGGTGTCTCTGTTCCCAGCACACGTGTCTGACATGAAACTCTATGCTGTACGTTGCTGCACTTAATGAGGGACTGGTGTGTCACTGCTTCAGCATCTGCATTTCTCTGAACTCTGGAAGAGCCATTCTCAGTAGTGTCTGTCCCACATCACTCTTCTTTTAGGTCACCAGTTCTGAGAGCTAATTGAAAGTGTGTGCTAACCACAACCCTCTAAGCTGGGTATATGAAAGGCTTTGAATGCTAACATAAAATTATCTTTAAGGCCATTTTTCATCTATTAAAGGAAACAACCAAACTATATTTTTGCTGATTATTAATTATTTTTGCTGATAATTCACCGGTAGAGATGATAGGTTACTGATACCAGCACTCTTCTACAGTCACCTCAGAAACTGTGTTTTAAGATGTGTGAGAGAGAAAGGTGACCATGCAGCCCTTTCACCGTGGGTCTGACTCTGCCATGACACAGAAGCAGCACAATACCAGTGTCCCCTGCACGGGTGACACTTCAGGGCAGAGTGCTGCTGGTGTGCCTCCTGGCTTGGCCGAGCGTCCCACGTACTTTCCTATGCGATGCTGCGGAAAGCGGAGTGCAGACCATCAAAGCTGGGAGTTGTCATTCTCTTCATGTGGTTGCATTCGCAGTTGTGACACTGCCAGTGACGTAAAGGGAGAGGAAAAGGCTGCTTTTTCAGCAAGATACAAACACAGAGATACTACCCGTCCACTGATTTTAATCTCCTTTCAGAAATACTCACACATAACTAGATCCAAGCCACTGATAGCGTCCCTCCTTCTCTATACCTGCTATCGGGTTTCTTAACCCTTCTCGGGAATGGAGCGTGTGTATCACTGGCCCATAGTCATCTGAGACAAGGAACATTTAATGCTGCATGTTTATACTTGGAGAGAAATTACAGAGCCTCAAAATCCAACTGGCAGCTTACACCACCTTAAGCTCAAAGTTAACAACTGGAATCCCTAACTTTGGAGGAAAAAAGGGTTCTAGTCTTATCCTGCCAAATGTAGAGAAAAATTAAATCAACAGTAGTCTATCTTGACTTTCTCAGACTAAGAATGTATTGAAACAGCTTTCGAATTAAGAAATTTCTTTTTTTTAGCAACAAAGGATTTTTCCTCTTACAGTATATTTTTGTTGGATATGCTGGACTTCCTTAATTATAAACATAATGAGACCACAGATACTAAAATGTTTCAGTCAGATAAGAGATTGAAACAATTCTTTTGAGTTACCTAGCCAATGTTCTACACATTTCTTCACCTCCTTGTTCTTTTATATATTCTCCTTGGACATATTATGTGTCCTATGACTTGAATACTTCACCTCAAAGACTGTCTCCATTGCATCCTTCCAACTTTTTAACAAAAAGACCATGGTTCATCAGAACACAGGCCATTGATCAGGAAAGTTAACTTACTAGGGAAAGTATTCCAGGACCTACAAGAAACAATGGCAGTCACAGTCAGAACACTTCAGTTTTGACTTCTTTGCTAAAAATATGAGCTCTCCTGAGAAAATACTGGTATATTTTATTATCTTTGAAACTGTCTTGCAAGCTCCTGCCACTACGTCCTCCCTTTCTGAGTGTGGGAGACTGGCTGTTCTCTAGATTTCTCTATGCAGTTACTGTTTCATTGTTTTCTTTTTCACTAAAAATTTCCAACAGTGATAGCACAAGGATAATACTGATGATTCATTTTCTCACCATCTCTAGTCAGCAGTGTTGTGGCTGTGACAGGTATTTTCCCTTTTGCTTTCTGCTGAGGGTTTCTAATATGGAAGGTGTGAGTTTTGCACGAATTCAGTTTTATTGCTTATCCACCATCACTGAAATCAGCTGGATCCTCTCTATTGCATTCAATGGCTGTTGGGGGCCCCTCTCAAAAGCTGTTCTTTACAATGAGCAGAGTAAATCACAAGCAAAGGTGTCCCCTCATTCTACTAAATCAGCAGCTTTTAAACTCAGCTGGGTAATCCCCTTTTGTTACATAAAAATGCAAATGCAAGCAACTCCTGATGTGCTATCTCTGCCCGTACTCACTCCCTCTGCTCACCAGAGACTTTGCTGTGTTCTAGGGCTCTGCTGTGACAGCTCTGGCTCCAGACACGGGCTAGCCTCAGTCCTAGCACAAGGGTGGTCCCTTGCACAAAGAGATCCGTACAAATATGCACTGATCTCAGAGCTCCCTTTGGAAAACTAAACATCATTAATCCACCATATATCTTTTTTTTTTAAATTGTAATGAATACTGATTGTTTTTCAGTAACATGGTTCACACAGATTGCTCCATGATTTTCACTTCTACATTATTCCTTTAACTAGTATTGTGTTTTAACAAGTTTTAATATGTCATATGGATAATTATTATTTAAATGTTGGCATTGTTCTCACCTTTTTCTTGTTCATCTGTGAAGGGCAGACTGAATGCATATGGTGTCTCTCACTAACCTAAACCAAAGGAATGTGTGAGCTACAGCTGTCCTAGAACTCATAATGAGAGGTTACCATCTTGGCATCCACATGCAGAGAGACTTGACAACGCTGAATCCAAATTAAGATAGGGACTTGCAACCCCTGAGTTCAAGGATGGTTTATCATGGGTTTCCTGTGAGATTTTGCACAAAATTCTTCGGCCCAGTCCTCTATGATATCTAATTTTCTATCTCCCACAGAAAGAAGGGGAAACTGAGCACTAAACAACTTGGCCTTGGTTTTCCTGCATAGAAAATCAATGTAATTTTTCCTCACTACTTCGTGGAAAAATCCAAATATTAAGGATCATCTTAAACTATCAGAAAAATTCCATTATTCTGTGATCATCTAGAAGTTGAAGCACTATCCATTTTCACTGCATGTGCCCAGGATGACCAGACCTCCAACCTTCACTTACAGAGAGGAGTTTTTCAGTGTCCTGTGAAGGTGAGTGAATGATGGTCCTGGAAAATGTGAATGTTGCATGAGGAAACTGAGACACTGAAAACTTATGCAGGGGTGCAGTGACAGCACCATGGAGGTATTTTCCACTGAGATTCTTTTATGTTTTTCTTGTATGTATTTCAGCTATGAAATTACCTTGTAGTCTTCTGAAGATGGTAATTTTGCTCTTTCTTCTAAATCTTTGTTTTCAATATAAAAGCAAGTATTATTCCAAGAAGAAGTTAATTTATTTTTAAAGAATCTTACCTGGTTTTGTCAAACAGAAAGTTTGAATTGTGTTATGTTTCTTTGGGGTTTTTGTTGTTTGTTTTTGTTTTTGTTTTTGTTTTTGTTTTTTTAATTTAAAAGAAGACTATGTTTACAGCTTCCAGTGACCTTTATTGTTTTTAAAACTATCTTTTCACTAAAATTTTCAGTGATGGGCTTTTGTGGAGAAAAAATGTTGTTTTCAGGCAAACAACATTGTTTTGGGTATAAAAATTATGTTTTAGTATTTACTTGACCTTTTGTTGTGTTTTTTGGTTTTTTCTGCTATTGTCTTCAATATTACTCATAAAATGCAATCACAAATGGTCTTGTGTACACATGCAGGCAAGCTTATCAGCAGCCTGACTTCTGATATATCCAGGTATTCAGCTATGATTTCAAACAATCACCTGTGTAGTAGCCAGCACCGAGGAAGACTGATCATCTTTCCAATAGTCTTAAAAACACCTAATAAAAATTAAAAAGCTAAGCAAAAAAGAACCTGGGATGTTCAAAAAAAGATCACAAATCAAGAATAGAGTGAAGTCTGTATGAAGAACCTCTCCCAAGTATTCCATGAGAACTAGAGAGCACGAAGCTCTGTTCAGACTAAAAGCAGCTGTATCACCTCAGAACAAGCAAACAGGTTTGCAACAGCAGATCTGAGGCTGGACTTTCGTCACGATGAAAAAGCACATAACCTCACATGCTTCGGTTTCCCCTGCTGCAGGGGGGAAATTATACATTATTTTTCCCTTGATGAAGCATTTTGAGATGGATGTAAATGAGGCCTTAACAGCCTCCTATTGTCAAGAAAAAGAGATGAGGGTCCCTGCCAGAGCTCCCATCTGTTGTCATCAGCAGACAAAGGTGTTCTCCCAGGCAAACAATCTGGCTGAGAAATGCTCATCCTCTCAGTTTCCTCTGTGTGCAGTAGAATTTGAGCTAAGCATAGGGAGCTGTGATGATTACAAAACACTTTCCTTGAAAATGTATTTTGATCTGTGGCCTCCAAATTACATCAACCTTCTTCTCTTCTGAGAAGAACTTTCTCAGTTCTTAGAAACAGCCAGTGTTCAGTGGGGTTGCTTAGGCACTCGTGTTCTGATGCAGGCAGAGGCAGGAGCAACCAGAAATGCTGTACTTAAAGGTCAGAAGTTTTCTGGATTTTTGTTTTACATATGAGAGGTCTGTATTAGTGATTTTATTCCCTTCACTCTGACCCATTTTTGTCTAGTCAGCTCAAGCAACAGATGTGGGCTTTCGTCCAACAGTGTGTAACACGATAAATATGCATTCTGTGCTTTAATGTCTCGTGTGGTGTTCTCTGGAAATAGACTTGAACAATGACAACTATACTTGGCATTTGGAGGAATCAGCTGGGCTATCTGGGGACCATAAAGTTCAAATAGGAGAGCTGCAAGCCCAGAAAAGGGGGTTTTTTTTTTGCAGCAGCAGAGCTGGCTTGTTCCAGCCTTACTTTTGCTAACATATCTGAAATCCTGTCAGGAATCCCTCTGCTGTTCCTCACAGCTATTAGACAAAACCAGGGAATGCTGTGGAGAGAGACCTCATGGATTAAGCATGCTTATCCATTTTTCTAGGAAGCACGATATTTCTGGAAGCCAAATGCAAATTTATACCTTGGAGTCTTGTATAACAATAAAAAAAAAAGAGAAGCTTTCTTTCAACTGAATTTACAGTAACGTATGCATTTGGATTTCAGATCAGAGGGAAATGAGCATGGCAGGTGCTGGCTGTGATAATGATGCTGAACTAGTGGAACTGACCTGGCCATAAACCTAAGAGGTGAATCATGCTGCATCACAGACTTATTTTTAATATAGAGAAATAGTGTATCTCAAGCTTTTATATACCTCTCCAACCTTTCACGTGGAGTTTTTGGACACATTCCCCCACCCACATATATCTGGCTGTGGACTTGATGGACATAACACAGGATGTAGCACCTGGCTAAGCTACTATTTGTTGGATGCATTTCATGCTTATCTGAAAAAAAATACTGCAAATGACTCACTATTTCTATTTTTCCTTTAAGAAATTAATAAAAGTTCTCAGGAAGGAATCTTTCTATTATCCATATCCTGTGTTGACATCCAGACTCCCTTGTGCTTTAAATTTCAGTAACCAATAGCTTAGGAAATTGGGCACTTTCTTCTTTAACTCATTGTTTCCTAAGTTACATTAATTTAGTCATCAGCATGTGCACAGAAGCAGCCCAGGTACCTTCCTACTACTTAAGCACAGCTGAAATCCAAATGGGACGTGGCATTACCATCAAGGCATTTGACTGGCCACAAAGTAGTTGGCTTAAACTCGTCTTTGTCTACAACAACATTCTGCTGGGTACATGCAGCTAGCTGCAGGACATCAGCTACCTGTAAATATGTACAGTTGAACAGGAGCAGCCCTCAGACATCAGACTCATCACATAAACAGGGCTTTCTGGGCTCTGAGTTTTAGACCTGGTTTTACTTAACTTGTGCTAATGTTCCACACATAGCATGTAGACCTTCCTTTTAGTTTGCACTTTTAGGCATGTTGGTAAGCATTCTTTAATGTATATTAAATTTAATATATATTGAATTGTTTGGTGGAGATAAATGTCATCTGTCTTTGGCAGAAAAAGCTGCCCTGGTTTCAAGAGGTGCTGGTAATCACAAGTGAAATTTCATCTCTGCTGAAAATCAACACTTGTTTAGCGACTCGTGGCATATGGGCTGGGGAAGGATTTTCAGATGTTAAGGGTAATTTACTCAAAGGTAATTAACTGCCATTAGTACACCTAAAATTCCCCTTATTCCCCTTCCTACACTAATATATCAATTTATCATTAACCCCTGTATTTCCATGAAGCATGTGTCAGATCTGTTACACTTTCTGAAAAAAACCTGCAAGTTCAAACACTCTAGAGAATGACTGCTGGTCAATCTCCGTAAGCCAATTTCTTTTCCACTAGAACTTCACTTTTGTATTGCTTCTTCTGCACTGCTGGTGTTTGCCATTAGAGGCAGGACACCAAGACTTCTTACCCAGCCTGGCCATTCTTACGTTCCTGTTCCTAGCACTGTATTCTAATACTATCTCTGGATTATTCAATTAATCAGCTACAAAGGATTTAAATGCCTGAAAAAGAGGAAGATGATGTCATTGATTGTTTTAAGATGGAATCATCTGAAAAAAGCATAAGTAGCGAGAATTTCTTCTCCATAAGCAATATGCTTAGGACCTTAAGAGCTAGACTACAAGTAAGTATTAATGTAGAATGAATTAATTTTCCAGATGTTACATCAGTGCTGAACTCAAAGAATGTTATCTCAGCTGGAGTAATACAGAATTTTACTTACTGAAATAACTAAAGCTTATGAGTACTGTAAAAGACTTACAAAAAAAAAAAAAGGTAATTAGTTACCTGGATTACAGACTCTTTAACCAGGAAAAGAAAAATAGTTGATTAACATGAGAAAATATATATTTCTGGTAAGCCTAAATGACTGATGTGAGCATGTTATTTAAAAAAAATGCAGATAGGAAAAAGAAGCGCATCAAATTTTTGATCCAAAGTTAATATCTGGTTTATCAAAATTAAATATTTATCAATAAATTTTTATTTGATTTATCTAAGGGCTGTTATATTTATATATCTTTATATGTCTACTGCATATTTATATAGCTGTGTAAGTTATAGTTACCTATCTATGCAAATGAAAGGAAGTGTATTTAAATTTGAGAAACCATCTTGCTGTGAGTATTTTTTGACCATTTAAGCTTATTACAAATATATTAAAACATGATTGTCCTTCCCACAAAGCATTTCAGTCACTTATCCCTGAACCAAAATTCCTAGCAGCTGGGAGATCTCTATCTTACAACAGTAAAATAAAAATTCACTGAACACGACTGTTTAAAATAGATTGCCTCTATACACTTGGACAAAACACTTCTCAGAACCAGCAGAAGGCCGATGGTGTCCTGGGATGCATCAGGAGGAGCACTGCCAGCAGGTCAGGGAGGTGATCCTGCCCCTCTGATCAGCCCTGGAAAGACCTCACCTGGAGTGCTGTGTCCAGTTCTGGGCTCCTCAGGACAAGGCAGATGTGGAGCTCCTGGAGTGGGTCCAGTGGAGGAAAACAAAGATAATTAAGGGACTGGAGCATCTCTCTTATGAGGAAAGGCTGAGGGAGCTGGGCCTGTTCAGCCTCGAAATGAGATGACAGAGAGGGGACCTCATCAACGTCTATCAGAATCTGTAGGGAGGTGTCAGAGGTTGGACCAGGCTCTGCTCGGTGGTGCCCAGCAATAGGACAAGAGGCAAGGGGCAGAAACTGATGCCCAGGAAGTTCCACCTGAACACGAGGAAGAACTTCTTTCCTGTGCTGTGACCAAGCACTGGAACAGATTTCCCAGAGAGGGTGTGGAGTCTCCTCACTGGAGATATCCAAGAACTATCTGGACATGAACCTGTGCCATGTGCTGTGGGATGACCCTGCCTGTGCAGGGAGGTTGACCCATTGTGGTCCCTTCCAACCAATTCTGTGATTCTGTCAAAACTTTTTTTTGGACAAATGCTCTGACAGCTTTCAGCTTCCTGAGGACTTAGTGCGTGTCAGAAAGTTTTTCAGGTCACAATTCTGCTCTGTGGGGACACATCTGATCCCTGTCATAACTCCTCTCTTGTTTTCTTTAAGTATACCCTCTGTTGCCCCTTGGGCACACTGAAGACATGCTCCAACTGACCATTGCTCCAACTGACAGGTTCACCTCTGTATAACATATTTTCATAGATGTTAAATCAACATCATAATTACTCCTGTAAGATGTCATTTTAAAGTCTAGTTTGTAGATCAGAGGAAAGACAGCAGAAGTGATCTGGTTTTGGAGATTCTCAACTAGAAGAAGAGAGAGAAACATATCCCTGCAACAGGAGCTCCTGTCTGTTTCTTAAACTACCCACAAGTCCACAAAAATCCCATGATATTTCATCTGCTTTAACATGTACTCCTTTAGCATGACTCTTCTAGTACTTTGATGGAAAGTTATTAGTCTGACTTACATTTGGCTGCATTTTTATCACCTTAAAATACTGATTCAATGCCCACCAGTAATATCTAAGCATCTAAACAGGTTACTATTATTCAGCTGAATTTCAATCCTGCTGATACAGATTTAGGAGAGCTATTAATGAATATTCACCCTAAGTCAAATGCAATTACAGCCATAGATGTGGAGAATCTTTTTTTAACTTGGAGCCATATGTATGTATGCAAAATCCACATGAAATACTGCAAGACGTTAACAATATACTTGAACCAAATGAAATCAAATAAGAATCTGGACTTGATTATACATGAGGAACCCTCTTTTCCTTGGGAAATAGAGTTTTCAGCAAGATTGTAAACAGAGATGAGACATCACATGGTTTGCATTATAATTTCTCCTATGAGCTTTCTCTTTGAAAATGAAGTACTGTAAGATTTTATATGTTTGACTTATTGTGGTGGAGAAATAAGAATAAATTATTGAAGCATTTGTGCTCCTAATTAGGCCAAATTGAGTCTGATCAAATAGAGCTTTAGGAATTCCAGTTATGCTTCAAATCTCCTGTGGAAGATGAAGAAGAAAGAAATGAACCCACTATAATCATCAAGACTTTTACAAAAGATTGAGGAAAAAAGAATGGTCCTGTGGATAAGACACTTGATTCAGGTCTTGATTCAATTTCTTCCTTGTTTTGGATGATCTGGTGTTTTAGTTGAATTTAATTTCTCTGTGCCTCAGTTTCCCATTAGTAAAACAGTGATTAAACCCTTCCTTTCCCATTTTCTGTTTAAGTTACAAGTCTTTCCAAGCCAGAATCCATGCAGAATGTGTGCACGCAAAGGAAGTTCATCACATTTACTTGGTTTGATGCCTTGAAAATTAGTGATATTCCTATGGGAGCATGGAGATCGCTGACAACAGGTGTGCTTCCCTCTAATGCCACATTCTCACTCCTTTACATGGAGACTAAAGGCTGAATTCAGAAAACCATGGGTGCCAAAATCCCAAACTGCAACACAATGCAATGTTTGAAGAGATACCTAAAGCCTGCAAGTAGGTGAGTTATTAGCAGCCTACTGATGGAAAAAGAATGGGGACTAACAAGAAATGGAAACAAGCCTCTGGTATTTAAACTCTTCTCTAACAAATTGAAGTCTATAAAGTACCGGGGCATGCTTAATATTTTACTCTGGGTGCCGTCAGCACCTCCTTCTTGAATAAGTTGCATATTTTGAATATGGTTTACAAATGTACTTGCTGTCCCAGATTCTCCTGCAAAACCTTAGCACCAAAGTAGGGTATGGCAGTACGTGGACTTGGAAAAACTTCTCTGTGCAAAGGGGAAGATATCTTTAAGTGAGGGCAGACTCCTCAAGCCTGGAAAGCTGCTAATGACTTTGCTGCTTGAAATGCAATGAAATCAGAGTGTGCCATCATCCAGGCCACTGATTCAGATAACTGAAATATAACATCAAAACTAAAACTGTGTAACTAATGTGCTTGCATTGGGAGTAAAACTCTATCTGAGTAACATATGATGGGATATCATCCTGCTCATTACAAAAGGCCCGTACTTGAAGAATCACTGTAGCCACCACCGGAGAACTTTTCACAAGCCTTTCCATCTGAAGGAAAGAAGTGAATAGGAGGCTAAATGTATGTGAGAATGTGTGAATGATTGTTTCTGACCAGTATTTTCCCAGTGCAGTACAAGGGTTGGATTTTTAATGATCAGATTGATATGGTTAGGGTTATGGATAGGTTAGACTTAAATATAGCAGGAGTTGCATTGGCTGACCCTCTTTTCTCTAGCAGAAAGTGTTTGAAGGTCTCGCTTTTCCCTCACAAATCATCTTAACCAGTTTTTAAGGACAAAGTGCTAAAAGGAAGCAAAAGTCTAATGTACTTTCTAAGAGGTATAGAGATGATTTTCTCTTTAAAGAGATCTAATTTCTGTAGCAAGGGAGGGGATTATTTTGCACCATATGGTAGCTGTCCCATGATGTCATAGTGATTAATGACAGGATCAGTTGGATGCTCCAGTGGCGTAACAAATGACCTGGGTTTCCTGTAATGGCAATAGTTACGCGCTCGTACCAGGACCCTGCAATTAACTGAGCTCTAGTCACGGCTCCCCATGGGGTTAAGCATAACTATAGAATGAATGTGGAGTCTACTACCAGCTTCATGAGGGTGTGGGTCAAGCATTCTGTGACTTCTGGCAGATCCCTTAGACTGTGGATATCTGTTTCCCATCTGTAAAACTGATCTTATAATTAGCTGTTCACAGGCTTGATGTAAAACTAACCGGTTGGAGTATGTCAAACCTTTGCAGAAGGAAAACTTTAAGTGAAAATAAAATTTTGGTGAAATTATCTGTGTATTTTTAACTCTGTATCGTAGACTGAAAAACCTCCAACACTCTCTGCCTGATTGGCTGCATGACTATTTGTCAGATAAAACACAGATATTTTCATTATATGCTTTGTGCTCTACTTTCAAATAAAACATTTTTTTGGGTAATCATAGCTCCCTGTCTGAAATAATTCTAGAAGCAGATTAAATACTCCTACTGTGCTGAAGTAAAGCAATACAGACAAAGAATGATCCATTTATCCCAGTAGCAGCCTTACTGGCAGCATGATGATGTCACTGTAGTTATTATTTTAGCTGATGAAACAAATCCCAAAAAACGGAAAAATATTTCTTTTCTTGATCCAAGTTTTAGGTTTTCTTCAGACTTTCCTGATAATTTTGGATAATTTCAAAATTACAATTGGAAATTTTCGAAATTGTGTATTGGATGTGAGCTGTATTTGGGATCAGGCTCTGCATTTATCAACCTGCTGAGGTTCTCTGAACCCAGGATCTCCAAAGGATTTAGCGTTTGGAGCTGTTTGCCTCTAGTGATTGCAGTATAATATTTATAGGTCATTTCATTATGTTTCAATACCTCTTTTCCATTGCTGGTTACTGGACAGTTTGTTCAGCAAAAAAAAGAAGATCCTATTGTATTGACGTTGGGTTTTACCAAAAGACATAAGGCCATTTCTGATTGGTTTAGGTTTTTTCTTTTAGCAAAAAGTGAGTGCCCCTGTGTTATGAAGAGTGTGCTTAAAGGGTGACATGGTTGGATCCTCAGCCTAACACTTTATGATTTTCTTGGATAAATCACACCTCTCACTGGTTTCTGAACCTTTCAGTGTAATAGTGTGGAGTTACTTCCTACTGGTGAGAGGAGCTTATCCAAAACTCTCCTACACTACTAATATTCTGACTGCAACAGCATCCTGGAGGGAAGAAAAAAATTGCATCTCTACAGACATTTTTCCTCAGGCTAGGTGATCCAGAGGGTACAGACATGAACCCTCTACAAGCTAACCACACATAGATTCATACTCTTCCTTGTTCACTCACTGTTTTCATGACAGGTTTGGAAGTGAGATGAACACACATTCTTCACATAATTCATGGAAGCGAAGGAACAACATTCACACAGATCATGTTCCAGTGATGGCATCTTGCATGGTGCCTGGAGAATACCAAGTGCCAGAAGCAATGATGGGAGAAGGTGGAGGTAAATACAGCTCGTTGGCTGACTTCATTCATTCAGAGCCCCCACTGCTTGCTTGCTCAAGGCAATGTCTTTTTATGTCATTTGGCAGTAATGTTTCATGGCTACTCTTATGGTCAGGAGAGCGGATAAAGCAGTTCACAGCTCTGGTTTTGAAATTACCGTTCTGGTGGTGTTTTTATAGTGAACAAAATTGTACACATCCTATGAATGCTCTCCTGGTTAATTTCTTTTTTATTATATTTTGCGTAGTTATCCAAAGACATTCTCAGCTGCATTCAGTTGCCTAATTCACCACATTTTTTTGTTGTTGAACTCTAAATTGGACTTCAGCTTTTGCCAAGGATCGGCATTCCTGCCTACATTTAATTCATCCAGTGTAGCTATTGAGTGACAAGGGCAGTGTTAATTTATGATTGGATATTGGAACCTGAAATAACAATAGGAAAGGGAGAAGCAAAAGGCTTTCAAAGCATGAAATTAAAACCTTTGGGCTATGGCTTTACTTGCTGCTTATTTTTCTCATTTTCCTGCCATCAATACTTTTGTTCTACTCTTGATGTGATGTTTTTCACAGGGCACGATTTGGGGCTTTATTCACTCTTTGTTTTCACGTGATATATGGGGTATTTTTTATTAGCTTGTATTATTACCCATGCTCTGTCTGTTACTACTCAGATGTCTGCTATTAATTGTCTTTATGAGAGTTGTAAACATTTCTGAGAAGTTTGGCTGTGGTTCTCCTTTAACTTGCATGAGAATCAGATCTCAGTAAATAAAAAAATGTAGATTTCTGGGAAAGCCTGAGAGCTAGAAATCTTCTGCTTCTGAACTAAACTGGCCCAGGGCACCATCGTGCCCATGGATTAGTGACCAGGGAAAGCAGAGAAGCTGATCCCTTTCCCTGGAAGTTTTGGCCTGGGCCAACCAACAATCTGCCAGACAATGCCTGGGCCCCGAGTGTGAGATGGGATGGGACAGTGCAGGGTGGGACAGTGAAGGGTGGGACAGGACAAGGGCTGTTCACATGATGGACCAAAACACCCTGTTCAACTTTTCTGAAGGTGAAGAGTGGTGAGACTTATGAATGAAAGTCTCTCCCTTTCCCACATGGGGTGTAAAAGAGGTGCAGGACATTATTTGTTTTAATTATTATTAATATTAAGATTAAAGTTTAAGAGTAAATAAGGAAACAGGAAGACAAAATGTAAGATAGAGAGAAGAGATTCACTCTGGGGAATAATTCCTAACTTATTTTTATGAATTTTGAGGAAGAAGGAAAATCTGAAGTGAATTATCTATTTTCATGACCTCTTGTCCTTAAATTTATTTGAAGGTGTTAGGTGCTTCAGGGTTAGAAAGAACTTCCGGGAGGACTTATTTATGTATTTTACTCTACTACCACTCCAAAATAAGACAGTGGAAACTTCTTTCTTTTCTGAGTAATATAATGACACCTGTTTATCCTATTCTTTTTTGTCTTTTGTCTTCCACAGTGACTGTCCTTTTGAAGTAGAGACAGAGTTTGCTGGAAGTGAGTCCACAATAGTGCTCTGAGCTATTGCAATGACAGTTATGATTGCATGAAATCATGATTTGGAAAGAATCCTGTTATCTAAAATAACTCTGAAGTGCCAAGTATCTCAGAGAGTGAGTGTTAGCAAAAAGATGATCAAAGCACGTGTGAAGGGTTGTTGTTGGTTGAAGATTTGCTTTCTTGGCCTTCTGTGGTATATCCAGGCTCCACTACTGCCAAGTGAAAAATGCTGTAGGTATATACGAAAGCTCAAAGGTGATATAAACTCATTTTGCTTGTTCAGAGCTATTAAAAATATTCTGTCTGCACCACATTTAATGTTTTGATGGAAGAGGCATCTGTCCTGTGCAATGGACATAAAATCATAAAACCAGTATAAATTCCTGCAGTTCAACAGTCATGAAGCCACTTCAATCAAGATCACATTTAATGTTTGAGCTATAAGGAACAAATGCTGTACTTGCAATCAGGCCACTGGTTTTGTCAAATAAATAATGCCTTTCAAACAATAGTTAAGACTATTTCTTCCAGTTCCTAAAGGAGGTTGGAGAGGTATTTTTTACAAGGGCATAGAGTGATAGGACAAAGGCGAATGGCCTTAAGCTGAAGGAAGGTAAGTTTAAATTAAATTCTTCCCTGTGGGGGTGGTGAAGGAACGGAACAGGTTGCCCACAGAAGCCATGGGTGCTCCATCTCTGGAATTATTCAACTGGGTTGGATGGGGCTTTGAGCAACCTGGTCTAGTGGAAAGTGTCCCTGCCCATGGCAGGTGGGGTGGTACTAGAGGATATTTAGGTCCTGTCCAACATAAACCATTCTATGATTCTATGATTCTATGAAACAAAATGAATTGTACTCATTGTACTGAGTCAGTCCAAAGGATACAATTTTATTCTGAAATAAGAAATTTTTATGGCCTCAATTTACTGGTCTTATGTATCAGGCTAAAACTCTGATCTCTGTTATACCAAGGAGAATTGAGATCCCTCCAAGTTTTGCAAGCACAGTATACCCTGCTCAACTGATGCATTATCAATGTGCTAAAAAAAAGTGTAAATGGGATCTGAATGAATTCCTGCATTTTGTGGCAGTTAGAAAACAGCATTGATAGACAAATCTTAGAAAGTACTGGTGCATGAATGGCAGGAAAACTTCTGAAAGATGTGTCGAAGTTTCAGTGGGAAATATTTTGATGATAGCGACTGATACAGCCAGAAAGAGCAGAAGGTTGTGGATAAATCCTTTGTCCTTTTTTGGACTGCTCCCTCTTCCAGGTTTGCAAGTATCTGACGTCCTTCAAATTATTTGGAGCCCTACAGAAGTCTCCCCACACAGGGGAATGAGGTGAAGGAGATGAGCAAACTGGAACGAATCTCAACGCACTATCAATGCAGTGCCTGACTTTCGGTGCAAAAGTTGAGGGAATTTTTTCTGAGAGGTCAGTGGGAAATTCCCACAGAAAACTTGGATTCAGTTTTGTTGCTGCTCGTCACTTCCTGGTTGCATTGCAACCACCATTTATTGTTATCCTGCCTGGGTGTCTGCGAAAATTATTCGAGTCAGAGCCAGCAGTAACTCACTTCTTTCCCATGTAGCTTTTGCTTGCTAAAGTCTAAAACTGTGAATGGCTGCACTGCAGAAATAAGATCTCAGTTTTTAATCAAGGATCCTGATACAGGCTTAAAATCAAGATATTATTTTACTAAATTATGGCTTAAAAAAAAAGACTAAAAAATACTATTTTATCTTCCGTTTTGTTAGACTGAATTCATTGGCATTTTACAGCTTTTTTCCTGTAAAAATGCAGGGATATTTTAAAGGGTTTCTGGTACCATAGAAATTAAAGGGGTTTTTTTTATCTCTTCTATATTTGGAATCAGTTCTTAAAATTACATAATTTTAAAATGAATAAATTTTGTTAAATGCACATATCCTGAAAAATCTTACTTCTGAAAAGTAACATGGAGACTAACAATTCCATATGAGTAAGAATAAAACAGTGAGCTGGATAGTAATGTTACTGCTGAAACAATTTGAAGGAAATATATAAATTAGTCACTATTCACTAGACATTTAGAAATAATTTCTCTGCGAGCAGACTGTTCTCCTTTAACCATTCAGAGATTTCTTTCATCAGTTTGGGCAAGACAGAGAATTTTTCTTGCGTTCCAGAACATACTGTAGCAATTCTAAGCTGAACTAAATAATTTTTTTTTAAATCAGGCAGATACAGGCCGAAATGCTAAATCCAAATCATTTGCAGATTAAGGAAAAAGTTATATGCATTTACTTGATTCCAGCTGGCTGCAACCTCTATTATCAAGCAGTACAGAGACTAAATGCAAGCAGCATCAAGTTTGAAGAAACTCGATATCCGAGCCTGACTTTTACTCTTAGGCTCCGAACAATTTTTCTTACATGTATTTCAAACAACTGAATCATTCTTATGAAAGACAACAGCACCCTTTATTGACAGGAGAATATGCTTCAAGAACACTCTAGGGCTGGAGGCTCCCACAAACTTCTCAAAACCTCAGAATTGGTGAAATGGCCCATAATGCATGCAGGGTTTTTTTCCCCTACACCTCTGTCTCTGTTTCATAGAAAGAAATGGTATTTATAGTTTCCTGTACAAAGAGAACCTGACTCATACCTAGAGTAATGTTTCACTTCTCAATGCAGTGTGTGGTTGTGGTTATTAGGGTAGCCTCAGAAAGGCAGGCTGAGAAAATGCACCAAATAGGAAGACAAATGAACTGACTAGTGAGTCCAGCATCATGATCAGTTTTCTGGTCTACAAAACACTTTCTGATCTATTGGTCTTGTTAGAGCTGGTTGTCTAAAAGTTCATCAAGGCCTGCCTGGAGAACTCTCAGAATAAATACCCCTGCTTCTTTTGTACAAGTGTATCCTTTATTGCCCTAAAGCCAGCGCTGAATGCTTGAACACATCTGTGATTTGTCACTGTGGATGCAGGTTACATCAGCAGAAGCAAAGCACAGCAAACAGCCCTGATCCTCTGCCCCATACAAGGAACATATTTTTATGAGCTCACATGTTCAGACTGAAAGTGATTCACTCACCTGCAGAGATCCAAAACTTGCCAGTCCTTGATTGATGGGAAGAAGTGTTGTGGGGATGCGTGTTGAGTGTGGCAGCTGTGGGTGCAGGTGTGTGCGTGTGTTTGTGAGCTGCTGCCCTCTGCTGTACACCTTCTCGGCAGGCAGCTCACCTCCAGCCACCTCCTTACCCCAGCCACAGTACGCTCATCATGCTGCTGAGGCTGGAGAAATTATTTCCCTCCTGCCACTGAGACACTCAGAAAGTCACCAAGCTTTGCTCTGAGCCACCCACAAAACTTCTAGCAGGCTACAGCTGTCTTGCAGTGGTCTAGAGCACTGCTTCTGCTCTGGCATCAGGTGAATGTGCAGAACTCCTCAGGCTCAGCACCTTCACCTTCACCATCACCACAGCAGTGGGAAGACACTTCTACATGAAGAGAATCTCTATATGAATCGTGGCAACTGTAGTAATAAATGCTGTAGCAATATGCATAGGAAGTCAGCATAATCTAAAATTTTAAGATGTTCTTTACTTTATATATCCCCAAGACAAAAAGAATTTCTTTCAGGTACCACTGGGGAGGTTGTGCCAGCCCCTGGACTCAGTTTTTGCCGGACCATGGACTTGGTCTTATGTCAATCACTTCCCCTCACAGTGTGGAACAGCAAGATGGAAACAAGACCTCTTAGAAGAGAAGGGGAGAAGGAAGATCCTGCCTCACTGCCCACCACTGCAAGAGCAATGGCTTTCACCTTTGAAGAACTGCCTGAAGGACTCAGTATTTGTATGTCTGAGGAGGGAGACTGAGCGTGACGAGGAATCCGCAAGTTAAAAACAACACAAAATGTGTATGTTTGGCAATATTTGAGGACAGAAAACATACATTAGACTCTGCAGAGAGCTGTAGGGGATCTGGATATGTGAAAAGGTTTTTTGACCTAAACATTTTTTTGGTTCAGATTCAGGATCTCTGCCTACTGACAAGGTGCTAGTGAAGATGTCTTAAATGCAGGCAAGTTTTGGCCTAGGCTAAGAACTGTCTGGACACTCTCCAGATTCCAGGCAAGTAGAAAACCTTGCCTTCTGCTCCCTGCTGCTCATTGACATGTCTGCAAGAGAGTACAGCCCTTGCAGGTCTGCCAGCCAATTTGCTCCTCTGAATGCCCCCTAACCTAATTCAGCTGCAAAAGAGTTCAGCTAACTGAAGCTGTTTAAAACAGATTTTGCTGGCCTGGTTCGTTCAGATTCAGATAATTTAAATAAGCACATTTCTTTGTAAGCAGCAAGCAGGAGCTGTCAAAAGGGCAGTGAAAAATATCAGGCTGAAGAGTGTCAGATCACAAAATTCAATGACAAAAGGACATACACCCAACACACAAAGACTGTTACGATTAAGGAAGCTCCTAATATATTCTTTCCTTATAGATTTAAATTTGCATGTGTATTTGTGGAAGTGTGCACATGCACTAGGAATGTGTACCCAAGCCATGGGCCTGGACAAAGGAAGGATTATGAAAAATGAATAATTAGAAATGAAACTGCACAATTACACATTGTCCAACCATCCAAATTCAAATACTTCTTCTCTTAGGAAATTGTTATTTAAGACTCTCCAATTAGAATTCTCATATATTTATCTTGCACATGCTTTTACTACTTTCACCTGCTCTCCCTTCAAATTATTTGTGACTGTGACATCTGGAATTGTGAATTGATTTGAGCTGTTTTAATGTGGCCTGGTGATACGAATAAGAAATAATGATGCAATGCCTTACCCTCTTGTACATTTTCCAGTGTGTGGTTGAAGCAGACTGGGACAGTCAAACAGAAAAAACCATGTAAGTATCATGGCTGTGAGAGCATATTGAATTACTGATGACACAGGCAACCTAAAATTCTACTTAAATGCCAGGGTTAACCAGGACCTTGCAAGTGATTAGTCTTTGGTTTTAAAATTCTGAAGTTTTTTGGCTAATAATATTTCTACCATTTCAAATTCACCAATTACCCTCCTTATGATTCATATCTCCCCTTTTTTATTCCAGACTTATTAGCATTTTTATTATATCCATAAGAGTAGCCACTCCTGGCCACAACCTCTACAGACACACTCAAGACCTACCCCAACCATCGAAGAAAAAAGGAACGCATCATTTTCATGGTTGGAAACCTGGTCTTGAATGAACATTGTGTAAATACGACTGCCAAATGTGTGACTAAAGAAGGTGGGTTTTAGTTGCACAGTCTTCTCTGACCATCACTTTCAAACCCTCTGCACCTTTTCCTTACCCAGACAGCCTTGAAGAAAGCTCATGTTCAAGTTGTGGGGTTTTGCTGCTGTTCCACGGTTTTCCAGGGTCAGTCCTGTTGCTCCTGCTCAGTTACTGGGGGAGGACGTTCGTGCACTGGCACTGTAAGCAGAAAGCAGCTGCTTTGTGCCTCTATGAGTTTCAGGCATATAAAATTTGAAGGAATCTTGTCAACTCAGATTAACTTTGGAGACAACTCTTCTTCACCCCACATTGCAAATAAATGAAGAGAGTCTGGAAAAAAAGAGCATTTTGGTGAATACATGGCCTTGACTCTGTGCAATCAACATTAAACTACTCTTGTTTGTTGGCTACCAAACTTGTCAAAACAGAGCAAGGAAAGTTGCTTTATTACAGCTCAAGCCAACTAAGTGTAGTTCAAGGGGAGGCAGGTCCTTCCAGATATTCACTTCAAACGTACAGATGCAAAAAAAAAAAAAACTCTAAAAATGACAAACTGAGATTATATAAACAATTTCAACACAAAGAACTATTAAAAGAATATGTTCTCGATGGCAGTAGCTCAAATAAATCACTCCTACAGAGCTTTCAGCAGTAGTTTAGAGCCTGAATCTCGGCTCTGATTTAAGAGAAGCTAGAGGAGTGGGGTTTTTTTTCAAATTATAGTGAACTTTTTGCTAATGTAGGGGTTTTTATGTTTCTGGAAGAAGTAAATTGTGAGGTTAAACACCACCTCCTTTTGAAAAATTGCCCTGCAGACTGGAGCTCTAATAATCTAATATGGAGTTAATAAAACCTGTATAGAAAAACAGGAAGAATCATACCAGAGTTGCTGTGATATTATTTTTGAGGCAATGTGCGGCTTTGTGAAATACTTCATATAAGTAAGTTCTTACTCATTTTTAGAGCAGTTATGGGATTTGCTAAGTACACTGGCACTTTGTAATAATGGAGATATTTAAGGGTACTTTTTAATTCTGGTGAGATGTACAAAAACTTGGTTTCCATTTTCTGTTCAGCTGCCTTTGGCCTCTTACCTGTGCCTTTAGGAATTCTTTTCCCTTTGTGTCATTGAGCCTTTGATTTATCTCAAACACTTGCATATCATTATTTCATGGGAAAATTTTGTCTGCTGGAAAGTAAAATGCTGCTTACTGTTTGCTTTTCCAGGCACAGAAAAGGAATTTGATAAATAATTATGGCAAAATAAATTTATTATGGCAACATGAGCTATTGGCACTTTTATGTATACTGATTAAACTCTATTTTTATATATTGACTTTTTTGTGTTTAGACGATGTAGGTATACATCAGATGAATCCTTCACTGATGTTCATAAAAGTCACTTCTCACCATTTCTTATGCACCTTTGACCCTACCATGTTTCTAATATACATAATACTCCTTTCCAGTACAAACAGAACTCTTAGAATTTTGCCCTGCATTTGCTTTTGATATTTTGGGGTTTTCAATGAGATTGAACTTCATTCAACATTACTTTTCACATCTCATGACTATTTGCCTCTGTGGAAATCAAAATAAAGTTAGCATAAAATATTACCATGCTGGTTCTGCAGCATTACAAGTCTGCATGAAAATAGTTTGAAGTGACCACACACAGTGCAGTGAGGCTGGAGAGGTGGCCAGCAATTTGTAGCCATTCAGTATTTCCTAGCAATATGCTGGGACACCAGCTTCTATTGTCCAAGAAGGAATTCTGTCACCTATTGAATAAAATGATGGTTTGCATTTGTTTATTGCTTGTCACGTAGAATTAGAGAGTGTATCAATCTGCCTGCTGATGTAATTTGGGTGTTCTTTTGCATGCCACTGAAATGCAGCCACCTCTGGGGAGATGTGTGGCAGCTGTGTATAGCTTAGGGCATTGCAATAGTGTGGGAACCAAGTGAGGAACTGTGATTTAGTGGCAACCTGGACTTTTTAACAGTTACTGCTCAATAAGTTCTTTGAAATGGTGACTTTACTGCCAGTTGCAGCAGCTGCTGGACTCTTACTCTCCCATGAGGAGAAAATTAGAGATATCTCATTCTTTCTTGATGTTTTGTTGTTGCTGCTGCTTCAATAAAACAGCCAGCCCTTTTTTATTTGTTTGTTTGTTTACAGAATTAAAGACATGATAACAATAAAATATTTAGAAAAATAAACTATTCTTAGCTACTAAGCAGACTGACACTTTGTAGGCATATAGGTTTTTATTGCTTTCTACCTGCCAGCATTCTTTTGCAGTTAGTCTGCTGCTTCTTTTTAGATGCAGTTTTCATCTCTCACTCTTTCCACAAAACCTCAATCTGCCAATCAACCTAGGAAAATGGAAATTAGCATGATGTGATAAAAATCAGTGGAACAACTTTATTTTCCAAAACAAACAAACAAAAAATCTTGAAGTAAAGTCATCGTAATCTGACCCCTTGGAGTAAAAACAGTTTCAACAGCAACTGTGTATAATGTTATTTTCCATAATAACAGTTAAAAGTAGCCATTTGTTCCACATATTGTAAAAGAGATGTATCCCCAGGGGGCTCAAGGATTAGATAAGGGTTGTTCTGCCTTGGGATGGAGTCCAGAGAATTGCAGCAGCTGCCTGTGCTCACCCATTCAACACCCAGACAAGCTGGTGACAAAAGAAAAAGGTTCAGAAAATGTAGGGTGTCAAGAGGAGAGCCACCTCGGGGAATGTTTTTTTTTTAAATAACCAATGGGTTTTTGGATATTCAATGTGAAGGTGCAGCAAATTCAACAAGTGAGACTGAGAGTGCCCCATTCCAGAGGACTGTGCAGTCCATTGATCTGGGCTTCCTCCAGAGAGCACCATGACTTGCAAGCTGTGAGTCCATCTTCCCTCATTCAGACTGAGCTAACCAAGCTCTAACTCTTCACCAGAATACATTGGAGTCCAATCCCTTTCTCTGCAGAGTCCTGTTATTGGTAGAGAAAAACGCAAAGCTCTCCATTAACAAAATCAGACAGAAAATAGGAGTCCAAGACTTCAATTTGTATGCAGAAATAATTAATAATGTGCTGCACATTAAAATATTCAGAAAAGTAAATTCCTACCACATCTATAGGGAAACTATAATTATCTGAGTCTTATGAATGATGAAAGTAAGACATATTTTAGTTTATATGTCTTGCTTTGCAAAAATTTTAAATGTCATAAATAGCAGTTAATCCTAGAAATACTTCCTAAATCTCAACACTGTTGCTTTGTGGTAGTGACCTGTGTTAATAATTTTATAATAATTTGTTTTGAAGAAACATTTTCTGTGCATTTTTTGATTTTCAACATAATAATACTGAATAAATATTTTCTGCACTTAAAAAACAAAGATTTCTTCTCAATTTTAAAATAAATTATAAAATTAAGTATGGAAGCAAAATAAGATGAAACTAAGCTGATGTCTTTCACTTTACCTTGGTTCTAGAACTATCAGAACAGTTCTATCTAAGCTCCACACGATTAGATTTGAAGTCAGTTCATCCTACTGTAAGGGAAGAAATCACAATTGGCCAATTTAGAAGCTGGAATGTTGCCACAAGTAATCATTGTCTGATGCAAATGAAATAATAGTTATTGCTTAAATGTGCTGCATAAAATCTGTATAGAGGATGCACTTCATAAGCAGGGTTTATTTTCATGCAATTTCCACACATATGATGTGGTAGCATCAGAAAAGCAGAGATAACAAGACTGAAGAAAACTATGTAGCAGTAGATGATTTCCACTGAGGGGTCTGGTCAGTTTTACTGCCTTATTACTCTAATAAATTCCTAGCACATCAAAGTTTTTTGAAAAAATAATGAAAAGAGAAAAAAAACCCAAAAAACAGAGAGAAGACTTTGGATATGTGAGTTCAGTGTGGCTGTAAAATGCAAGGAAAGCTCCTTTTGCAGTCAGTGCCAGAAGGCTGTCCCAGGACTGCTGTCCTCGTGGCACAACCCTCTGCAGCAATGAAGCTTAACAGGGAACTTGTTCCGTTCTCTGCAGCTTTGCAGTCCCTTTCAGCTGCTGTGGGGTAGAATGTAGAAAATGATGCTTTTGGGGAAAACACAACATCCTAAAACTAAGTGTTCAGAGGAAATTGCTTATCTAATGCACCTCTCCGTGCCTTTCTCCTCAGTGCAGGAAAAAGTACACTTGGCTACTGTATTTCCCAGTAGTAGTTAAATCAAAGAATGGAGAGAAGAACCACAAATGCCTACTCAACATTTTTGTTCTGTTAGGTAGCTTTGACAATTCTGTTTGTGTGTTTTAAAACAAAAGTGATCAAAAAATAAACTTTAATTTCCTATGCCTTTGTTTTATTCTCCACAAAGCTGCTTTTGCACTGAGATTTAAAAACATTCAGAGAGTTCTATGAAACATTCCCATGGCCAGTTTCCTGATTAATTAGTTTATAATTCTTCATGGACAGCTGATATCTTTCAGATATTACCTTTGGGGAGAATAAGTTGTTACAGGAGTAGCATCAAGGAGATAGCAGATTTATAAGAGGAAGAATCTACGCAGGCTGCTATGCAGACATTTCAATTCCTCCACAGACTTTGCTATATAATATAATATATATATTATACAGTATATATCCATTGGAAGAAATCCTGTTTCCACTTAACTCAGTGGGAGTTTACCAATCATTTCCAAGTGACTAATATTTTACCTAAGGAATTTTGAAATGGATGTAAGCCATCAGTCTTCAGGACACTGAGGAACCTCCAGTGAGTAGAGTTGGGTAGGGAATTCTCCCTGTGGGCAGATGGAGATGATGTGGTAGAGTTCCAGGCCCTGTGCCCAAGTGTGGAGTTACATTGGGAGACTGACTCTGGTTCTAGCAGGACAACAGCTTCCTACATCAGTACTCCCACTTGGCAGTCTCACTGGGACTAACTGAGTCCCCGAAAGAGTTTATATAAGACTTTTTCTGCATCTCTGGGCATGCCATGTCTTCATCCCTTAAACAACTCTTTGCTCCAGAATTCCTTACACCTTATCCTCATTTATCTAGGATTAGTCCCTTTTGAAGACAGGATTTTTGGCTACGTGGACCACTACGTTTCTTTCATAAGGTCACTCTCAGGAATGTTTCCTCAGTGTAATGTAGAAAGCATACCTTGGTCTCTGACAAAAAGACAATGGTCACGGAGAGCTACTGTCAGTGCTGGAATTCCATATTTCACTGATCTATATCATATTCACACATTTTTATCTAACCAACTATCATCTCCTCTCATTCTCCAGCTCTTCAGCACTTCCCTTCTGCTAAACACAGACTAAAGGGCTTTTCTTTAATTTTTGACTTGCCTTGTGTCCAGGATAGATTTCAGCTAAGTATTCCCAGCCCATATATCTGACAACTCTGGTTCCTTCTCTGTTGCTTTCCCATCCTCCCCACAGCCTGCAGCAACTCCTAATTTAGTAGTATCTTCAGATTTAACAAATGTAGTGTATGCTCCTTCTTCAGGGTCATTAATAAAAACATTGGATCACGCTGGGCCAAATTCCCATTGCCACGGCACTTCCTCACAACATGATGCATTGCTGTTTAAATTATACCTCAGTGAGTGCTCCTTTGCATTGTACACCCCCATTGCTGAGGATGTGCTGGAGTGAAAAATCGTAGATAACAGTGGACTAGAATATTCTGTTATCTTGGGTTTAAATAGGCTATATTTAAAATGTTTCCTTCTACATTTGGAGCCTGAAATGCAGGTGTACCATATCTCAGCAGGCAGAGGAGACGTATTAATGGGTTTGGCAGAGCTTGGAAAGTACAGATTGAGCCAACTGTTTGACTTTGGGAGAATGCTTAATGTTTTATTAGCACTTCTGCTTCTCCTCAAGAGAAGTCAATGGTCTTTTGGGAGGTCTGATAAGGCAAGTCATTAATGAGGTACTAGTGTTTCCAAGGAGGGAAATTAAAATCAGTCTGTACCCCAAAAAGTGACTTGTTTATAAGTGTATCTCAAGTTATTCTAACTTGTACCTCCAGCGATAAAAGGCATGAGGCATGAGGAGACTGTCAGGGTAATGACATCTTCTTCCTCCCTAGGCACTTTGCTAATGTGTAAAGCTAAATAGCAGTTCCAAAAAGTTCCAGTAGACTTTACCTGGGATTTCTCAGTAAGGTCAACTTCTTGTCAGATAGCTATTTTCTGAATGCAACCTAACAGAGGAACTTAATGACCTCTATTTACTTCAAGTAGAAATCCATCAAAGGGACAATTAGCTAATTTTGAGCATAAATTGGCTCCCTGGTGAGAAGCAAGCTTATAAATAAACCATTTCATTTGTTCACTGAACCAGACTGTCATGCAAGTGAAATTGCTGACTCCAAAGCAGACAAATCGGCAAACTTTTCTTGCCTTAAGTGCCCTGAGAGGAGTTAGGGGAAGAAACCATGGCAAGCATCTTCCTTTGCCACTGCTGCTGTGTGGGCAGGCTGGATCCAGACTCATCCCTGCTGTACCTACACCATTCACTGGAACAAGGCAGCCCAAGCTCTCTCCAGTGGCTCTGTTAGCAGGCAGCTCCTCAGCTCTCCAGCTTGCACGTGAGCAGCGTGGACATTAGCACAGCAAACGGAGGGAAGAACAGGTCCATGCTCACAGTTTGTGTAGAATCCAAGTGTTTGCAAGAAATCTGCGCTGTTGCCTGTCACCATGGCACATGAGCACCTTTAGTCTTCACAGCAATTGTTTTTCCAGTATAAAACAGATTCCTGAAGGAATAGAAGTGCTGGTTTCTGGCAGAGTCGCTATGCCTCAGTTTCCTGTGTGAGGCTCTTGGTGGGACCTTCCCAGAGGAGCGAGGCAAGGAAGAAAGGTCCAGATCTCAGGAGGTGCCTTATGACACACACTGGGGGCTTTCTTCTTCTTTCCAAACCAACATTCCTTAAAAGCAGCATGTGCATTTTACCAGTACTAATCCCCACACTATTTCCACAATATTAGCTTTGTTTAAGGGGTGAATACATGACAGTAGCCTCAAGGTTTTTAAGATATTACAAATAGGGCAATAGAGAAAAGGAGGGACATTGCAGGCCAGTTTCCAACCCCATGAGATGTGTGGATTGAAAATGTCTGATGAGACCCCAGTGCATTTTCAAGCAGAAAAAAGGATGGAGCCTTCCTAGGTCAGATAGGGGGCTCAGGAGGAAACTTTATAGCTGTCTTCACTCTATTTGAATAGTTTGCTCCAGTTTGCTGTGCTCAATGCTATCAGACCAGAGATTAATTGCTTTTAAAGGCAGCCAAATACCTGCTAGAGGCAATAAAAAGGGGAAGAAAGAACAGATCCTTTAAGTAGAATTTAATGACCTTCTGCACATTGTTTTATATTGCCAGATTAATATATAATAACTTATATAAATGTGTGTGTGTTCTTGTGCACAGGATGCTGCGTGTGTGGTGAGATTGCACTTGTACACCCACTTTGCTCTGTTCTTTAGTGCTGATTACCTTTGCTCATAGGAACATGCCATAACTAAATCAATGAATCTCACCCAAACTAATCTGAAAACAAGAGATAGAACTGTTTTCACAGCTGGGAACAAGAAGCCTCTATCCTCAGGTAGATTACCTGTGTTCAGTAGATTTTTGGGACCTTCATCATTCTTTGAAACAGGTGACAGAAAAGTTCAAAATACTTATCTTTGGTCTTTCATACCTGCTAAATTATGGGAAGGTCTGTTCATGCTGAGGATTTTTCCCAGAAATTTTACCTTGATGTGGCTTTATGGGGTCTCATCTGACACACTGTTGTGTTTAGGTCTGATTTAGAAGGCTTGTGACTTATCTATTTTGAAGTACTGAAGTAACAGATCATTTTCAGTTGGAACACTGAAACCTTTCCAATAATCACACAGGAGAACAGACTAGGAAAACTCAATATACAATTTTTGCCCCAGAGAAGTCAAGCATAAAATCTTAGCTTCATGTTCTTTATTTTACATACATATATCTATATATATATATATATCTCCACAGAAGTGTGTCCTGGAAAGAAGGAAGACCGAGGAACATCTGTCTTAATATTGCTGAGCTATTTCTAGTAAAGGCAGGTTAGGTTTTTCTATCCTTAAATTTTTGTACAACCTGAGTTGATAAATGCCATAACTGAAATTAATAGCCATTCTCCAGAAGTTACAGATGTGGAAATAGAAATCAATAAATGCAATTAGTTGAGTCCTTAACCAACTCACACCAGACCTGTGGTTAACAGAGCTACCTCCATTTACAAACCATTTAAAGACACAATTAAGCACAAGAAACATTGTCAAGGATTTTTTTTTCTTCCACTTAATCTCAGTGTTTAGAAAAGAACGAGTCTGCTACAAAAAAAGAAAAAAAAAAAAAAAATTAAAAAAAAATAGAGGCTAAGAATAGACCCTAAAGTATGTTTGGTAGAAGAGGACTCATGCTCCCAGTATTTTGTGGAGAACCACAGCTGTGGGTCAGCACACATTCCCATAAAATGGTTATCAGATGCAAGCATGAAGTTTCCCAGCAGTACTCTGTGGTTCAATTAGCAGCTAGCAATTATGACCACACAGCTGAAGTCATTTCCCTGGGTTTGCCCTAGTTTCTTAAACAAAATGAAACACACCGCAAATTCTGGAAAGCTGAGAAGATAATTCTTGAAGCCATTGCTCAATTTGGGAAAACTATGGGAGGGAGAAGAGATTTAAGGTATGTGCATGAGGCATATAGGCACATTCTGCCTTTTAGTGTATCTTCATTGCAACAAAAGAAAAAGTTGTTTTCAGTTATTTTTCCAAAGTCAGCCACACATCACCCTCTTCCTAGCTTTCAAATTTTATCTCTTACTCCCTGCAGGAAGGAATAGCTGAGATATTCATATCACAGCTGCAGGCTAGGGTCAAAGCAAGCGTCACTGATGAGATGTTCCCAGTGTTTAGAGTCATCCCTGATTTCAGTGGAAAGAAAACCCATCTGTCTTCTGTTTCCCTTTACTGGATGATTTGATCATGCCTTAGAAGGATAACACTTCAAGAGTGCTGAGTGAAGATAAATGCCATCTATTCCATGTGGTTGTCTTGGATCCTTCCACAAGGTTGAATCTGAACTGAAATCAAACACAAGCCCTTTCAAACTTGCTTTGACAGAATAATGTGTCCTCTAGATGCAAAACCAACTAGGTGAACTGACTATTTCAACTTATAATGATGGAAAAAAGAATTATAAATGTCTTTAAAAGTTCTGATTGCAGTACAAATGAAGATGCATGTTTCTTTTCTGCAAAGAGGTCATGCTGCTTTAGGTATTCACTGGAATAGCCATTCCCAGTAAGTGTCCATGCAGGGAATGCTAAAATTGCAGTTTCTTCTGTGTTACCTTCCATAGGAATTGCTTAGTCTATTCTTAAGATGGGCTTGCATAGGAAGGATAGTGTCAGCACTGTGAATTATCTGTGAGTTACAGAGACAAGAAAAGTGGGAAAAGAAAGGAATTTTGTTGAATTTTGGCATCAGAGATGGCTTATTCCTCCAGCTAGTCTTCTCTGACTTCATTTCTGGTCAGCAAGGACAGAACAACAGCCCTGGAAGACAATTCAGGGCACCTAAATCTAATATCTGCCTAAAATTCCCTTCTGGAAGAGTCTCTGCTTTGATCCATTAACTGTAGAGGGCGAAAAGGCAATTACATGTGGTGATGTCAGTGCCTCCTGACCAGTGGTGTTATCCGAGGGAAAGTCCATGAAAGGAGGAGGAGATCACCTACAACTCCTGTTCCTCACACACCTCTGCTTCACCTATCACAGCACAGAGATCCCACTTACAGCTGAACAGTGGGGCTCCTGATGATCACCATCCTGAGACATTTAGATTCATTTGCCAGGTTTAACTTCCAGACCACTGCAAAACATGAATGCTCTAGATTGCATTATTGTTTTTCTTGATGGATGTGTTATTATTAAATCTCATGGCATAGATCAAGATACAAAAAAAATGACAGTCTGAATTTGGAGATCATACATGAAGGTTATGAGACCTTATAGGAAAAAAATAATTATTTTTATGATCTGAGGAACCATATACATATGCTAGAATATTTAAATATTATATAAATTGTTCTTTCAAAATGCAAGAAAATGAGACTAGGGTATTAGAAATAAAAATCTTACACTCCAATCCCAGCCCCTATCCTGCTTTGCGACCGCAGGCACTCTTGTGTATTTCCCTCACTTTCTAAACAGGGTCAGCAATAAACAGTTATCTATCTCCTAGGTAACATTTTTATCCATCAATCTCAAATTACATTGCTAACAAGGTCGCATTACTTTTTTTTTCCAGATTTGGGGCAGGGACTGTGCAGAGATTAACAAAAGGACTTGTCCAGCCTTCCTAGCAGATGGAATTGGAACAGGACACTCTTCTCCTACTTCTTAGGTTACTCCTGTACCTGCTGACTCCCACTTTGCAAATTGCTCACTAATCCACAGTGGGTTCTAAACAGAAGCAATCAAACTTTGAGGACTACTCATCCTGAATTGAAAGAAATGATGTACACTAAGTGCATAGTAAATATTTTATGCAGCATCTCCATAAGACACCAAAGATTAGTATATCATTGCTCAAAATACAAGGAAGAATTTGCTTGACAGAAAAATGTTGCTTTCGTGACTACTTTGTATAGTTGGTCAGCAAATGGATTTTCTAACCAAGGGGAAAATAAAAACAAAACAGAATCTTGCAAAATTCTTTTATAGAATTACATGCAAAAAAATGTGTTTACTTCAGGTCAATGAAAAAGCTTTATTCTGATAAACTGAAAATATTATCTCATAAGCAGACCTTTAATTGGTCCTTTTAAAATAAGAAAATCTACTTTTTAAGTATGTTTTTGTATTGATTTTAAAAGAAATATAGTAAAAAAACGTAAGATTTACAAATTATTCTTTCATTATAGACAGAAAAAGTTTTCAAAGGTGAATTTCCCAACTATTTTCTTCTCCACTCTCCCCATTTTAAATGTAGATGCTTACTCTGTAGTGTGGTCTTTTAACCACTCTAAATACTTCAGACCTACTCTTTTACAACAGTCCCTATATTATTGTTTCTTCCTCTTCCGTATTTTTACAATTAGCACCCTAACCTTTTCTTATCAATGTATTGTAATGATTTACTTAGTCCTAGTTAATAAGATACTTTTGTTCATATTTGTGTTTCGGGATTCTTTGCTAATTTAGTTGCTGTTTAACAGTAATAATTCCAAGTGGATCCAAATATGTTAATGTGGTTTATTTGGGCTTGATATCAACATCAGTGTAGCACTGATTCAAAAGTTATCAGAAGTACGCTACATGATTTTAAGGAACAAACTACGCAGTGAAATGGAATTCTTCTGACACCAGCAATGGATTGCCTTCCATATCTCCTGGAGTAAAACTGCTACAGTAGGAACCATCAGAGTTTTTAGATTAAATTTCAGAAATTTTAACAAAAATGATAATGGGAAAATCCCACCTGCCTAATCATTCAGCTGGTATTCCTGTGTAGACATAAATA
The DNA here is from genome assembly GCA_013399195.1 of Dicrurus megarhynchus. Taxonomy (NCBI): domain Eukaryota; kingdom Metazoa; phylum Chordata; class Aves; order Passeriformes; family Dicruridae; genus Dicrurus; species Dicrurus megarhynchus. The sequence continues at coordinate 119,527 of VXAD01000580.1, forward strand.
TAGATATAGATAGATATAGATATATAGATAGATAGATAGATAGATAGATATAGATGTAGATGTAGATGTAGATGTAGATATAGATATAGATATAGATATAGATAGATATAGGTTAGATATAGATAGATATAGATATAGATATAGATATAGATATAGATTAGATATAGATAGATAGATATAGATATAGATATAGATATAGATATAGATATAGATAGATATATTCTGGTTATTGAGTTTGTGTGGTGTTTATTTTATTTTCAGTGTGTTAAGCCAAATCACAGGTACAAGAAGGCAAAATGCAACATAACCTTGAGATATTTAACCAAATCTCATATTTTCTCTTGGCTCAACTTTTGACGTTTGACTATTTCCATTTGAAACCCTGCCATGGCTTTCCATTGGCATTTCCCAGGCTTACCTTCTTCAACAAGGTTTTAGGATGCTGAATCAGAAAAGAAATGTCAGCATTGTAAGCAACACAGGCCAGAAGTTCCCTTTTGCCCCAAACTGAAGATCTATAGTCCTGAGCTGCTCAGACTGAGCGCTTTTCCCATGGGATGCTCTGGCTGAGTGTCTGCAGTATGCAGACCACTCTTACATGTAATGGTTACAAAAAAAGCCTATGGGCAAAAGTTAAGTGGAAAAAGAAAACTGAACTAAAAGCAGTCATTCAAGGTGGAAAAGAGCTAATATAGCCTGTCTTTCAGCAGCCCTTTCTGATAGCTTGTAAAATATATTTGCCCTTCCCTCGATGGAGACACCAAACAACCTTTTTTTATGGAACCACTCACTTTTCTGACACTTTTTGGTACTTAACACTGCTTGTGATTTCTACTTCTTCATCAGATTTTCTTGAAATTAGACAAAGACCTCAAACACTATTAGGAAAGGTCAGATGGATAGATAGACGCATGCACGCACACAGAGTATGATCAAACAAGCCTCATTTCCTTACAAGCCTGAGGTAAAAATAACATTTTGGAATTTCCACTGCCAGAGTTCTGAGCACTTCTCATTACAGGATCAGGAATGAACCTTGGCACTGCTGACTGGAGCCATTTATTGTAGACAGTGGAATTATTGTTTACCCTCCAACAAAATGTTTCCTCCTTCTTCTGGGCCTCACATGAGAAGTGAGCAAATTGCTTAAGAGGAGAAATCTAAATCCCACCATGGCTACTAGAATCCCTCAACCTTCTGAGAAGTACCAAGGAGTTGTAGGTGAGGAATAATTGATTTGACATGCTTAATCTATTCCTTTTGCATGGATATGTGTGAACATGTGGCAGTTTCCCCACATCAACCATCGATCGAGGAAAGTTCACCTACCACAAGTCCAGTGAGAAAACGCTTGTCTGGGCATGATAACAGCACAGAAACCTTTTACAAGATGATCTACAAAGAACTGACTGATGAAGAAGGTGAGTGCAGAGCAATTAGTCTCTCTCATAGTGAAGGAATCAAGGGTTCACATGCATTGATAACAACACTGCTGCTAAAACAAACAAAGGGAGAACCTCTTTCAACCATAATGTACTTTCAAGATTACAACATGCAACATAAAAATAAAAGGATTATAAAAATAAAAGCCAGTCATGACATTTCTGTGGAACGAGAGGGTACTACAAAAGTAAGCTAAGCACAGACATTAGTTGCCTCTTACTCCATGTAATTTTCTTCTCTACCCCTGAGATCACCCATTATATCTTTCTCTTTCCCTGTAGCACAGAACCTCCAAGACAAAATGAAGGACTCTGACATGGCAGCTGCCTCAGGAAGGAGGGATTCACACAAGAGCAGGATCACTTTTCTCTGGCCTGAGCCCTTCCTTGCACTGCCTCTTATTGCTGAAATACACTTCTTTGTCCCCCTCCTACTGCCTACACAACATTACCTCACCCAAGGAAAGTGGCAACTGTAGAGAGACACACAAGTTGTTAATGAATAGCATCCAGCTATTTGAGAGCAGGATGCAGTGATTTCAATGACATCAGAAAAGCAGGCTAAATTTTTACGGTTGAATTCAAGGCAGAAACTGTAGCCTGTGCCTTGCAATAAGGAAACATGAATTTAGCACAGGCAAGTGGTGTTCTCACTGCAGAGAGTGGAGAGAAAAAACTCCTTTGCATACGTCATCCCAGGGAAATGTTTCTGCCAGAAGAGTACTTTTGAGACATTTTCACCTTTCAGATGAAAAGGTGTGTAGCTACAGTTCAGCTGAACAATACTTGAATTGTAACAGCAGCTGTTCAGATGAGTGCCTAAAAAAATACAAATCAGCACCTTTAAAGGTGGCCCAAATTAGTGCATATGCTGATGAAACTGAAGTCATCCAAGAATACCTGTAAAACCTCGGGCAAGGAGATGCCTGATGTTTCCTTAGAAAAATGAGGAGCTTTTCTTCATATATCACTGACCTAACAATGAACTCAGATCTTCCAGAAAGCAGTTTGTACCTCACTGATGAATTCCCCTGTGTTTGACAACCCTGTAAGAAAAGCAGCTGATGAAGCAGATGCAAGGGGCATGATTATTTCTACCACCATTCATCAGAAAACTGTTTGTTTCAAATTGTTCTAATAAAAAAAAAACCTCTTTAAAAGCATGAAGTTATGCCTCTTGAAACTTTGCCAAAAGGATTTTTCCACAGTTATCCAAAAAAAAGGAAAAAAAAAAAAAAAAGAAATGGTGTTAAATGGCATTGAAAACTGGTAGTGGGGCTTTACTTGTAAAATTTTCTCACTTTGCCTAGTGAAAAATATGACAGAAAATCTCTCTGAATTGGAATTAGACTCACCATTTCTAGAGGCCAGATAAAATTACTACAGCTGTGTCACAACCAGTAATTTATAGCTTTGAATCATTTTTGAAGAAAAATGAGAAGAACCAACAAAAAAAAATTGCAGCAAAAAAAAATCAGGAGAATTTGCAGAAAACTTGTGTTGTCAGAGATTAAACTCCTGTCTGTTAAAAAAAAAATAAAAACAAAAAAATAAAAAACTTCCCCAATGCTGCTGAATTCATGCAGGCTGAATTCAAAATTGAAGATCATGCCAACACTTCAGGAAATTAAACTGATGAAACTTTTCTCTATCTCCAAATGCCAACTGTGAGTATGATACAGCTGCGAAAGGCATTGCTCTTCTCAATGACAAAATCCAGCGTATGCTTTGAAACAAGAGAATTGCCTCTATTTTGATAAGTATGGTTGAAATTTTGGATTGCTCTGTCATTTTCTAAAATTATGTTAAATTATGGAACTATTTATTCATCAAGCAATTATTTTAAATTTGCTATCACTACCTCATACTATTTTTTATTTCTTTAATGAATTTTTGTGGTGAACTACCTGATGATGTAAATTATCCACAGATGTATGTGCATGGTTACATTCATGAAATTTTATCTTTAGAGAAGTGCAGATTGCTTGAGATGTTGATTATTTTTGTCAATGATATGTAATATAGCTACAAATTTCATTCACCACATTTTGGAAGCAAAACCCTAATGTTTCCTCTAGCAAAAACCTGCAGAATAGGTCATCTTGAAGTTGTTTATGGTTAGATGAAAATTCCACTTAAGAAGGCCCCTGTAGGTCCACTGCTGGGACTGGGAAGGATAATAACTGCTCCACCATATTTGTCTTCTTTATTTATATCCTGGTAACTCTTCCTTACCTGTGATTAGATCTCTAAATGGAGATTTGTGTCTCTGTCGTTCATAGGTTTCCTTTCATTACTTGAAAGCAGCGTGCCATGAAGTACTTGGTTTCATATCCCTGCCCAGTTCCATCATCTCCCTGGCTGCTCTTTCCACTGGAATTCCATTCTTTTTATACCATTTTAAACAACTGATCTTCTGCATCATACCCTTATATCAGCTTCACATCCAAATTATTCTTTTCTTGTGATATATTTGATGTTTACTAATATCCAGTAATTTTAATCATATTCAGTTTAGCCATGAGTTTATTTACTCACCTCTTTTGGCCCACTCTGAATACTTTCTGGAAGGTAGTGGTTAACACAATTATAGCAATATTTGAGGTGTTACTTAATATATCTTCACTTTGCTTTAACTCTCAGTGTTACTGCAGTTTCCCTGTTCAGTTTGTAATATAATTTGTATTTCAATGCCACCTCCCTTTAGGATAACAATTCTAGAAAATTAAGGTATTACAAATTGCTGTCAAAAATGACACAAACAGCTGACCACTGTAAAGAAATATCTTGAATTGGACTGGTAGGGATGAGAAGTAATCTGTTAGCAACAAAATGTATTGTCCTTTGAGGCCTCTTCCTTGGGTAACAGACTAATATGTCATATTGAAATGTCTTGTGGGGACTCTTAGTGTTTGCCAGCTACAGACAACCTACAGACTCTTCTGCTTCTGACCACTCTGTGTCCTTATGGCCTGTCCATCAAAATTATTGAAGGAAAGCAGTTCATTAAGCATTGCTGTCAAATATTTTCTGTGCGACACTAAAGCACTCAGAGGGAAGAAAAAGAGCTACTAAACAAAAATAGTGACAAGATTGCAGGTCTTGTATTCCTTGAGTAAGAAGTGAACTTACTTAATGTACAGTAGGACACAAAATAATGATCTGAGTTCTACAGCAGCTTTTTTCAAGAGTTCAGATGGTGGGTAAGGTGTCTGAAGTTAAAAGGAATGAAATGCCTCAGAGGCACTACTTCAGACAGTGTATTTTTAGCCTACTGAGCAAGAAAAAAATGAATAAGGCAAACATTTCCCAAAGTCCTTGGGTTTTGTATGATCTGCCTGACACAACCAATTTAAAATTCTTAGGAAGCAGTTCTGTATGTGTTCATGCACTAAAATCAATGAAGTCTTATACACAGACTCTTGGTGTAATTACTCAGGGTTTCAAGATTACCTACAGCCACTTGCATTGACAGAGTATTTCATTCCACATAAATTCCTGGGGATGTCTTTTCTTTTCCAGTCTTTAATAAACACATATTCAGACAAAATTCCTACTTGAACTGGGCAAAGGTTTTTGAGCTTAAAATCCAGTCAGAATCAAAATACTCTGTACTTAGAGGTGAGCTACAAGAAATCTCATAATCCCCTCTCGGAGAGCACAGCATAAAAGCACACGAACAGCTGAATCAGGTTAGACCAACTCTGTGTCTGGGATGGATAGTCATGACTCTGTGTTTAATAAAAAATTCTCTCTTCCTTTTTCTTCTCATGATTTTTTCCAATCACTTTTGGAAACTATGAAAGCTCCCAACATCTACAATTTCCAGGGGACAAGGAGTTCTTCATGTCTGGTTGAAGAAAAATCACCTTTTGGTCTACGAACCTGCTGCCTGGTTGGTTGATGTACTAGTTCTTGTACTGGAAGAGACAGCGAACAATAATTTCCTATTCACCTTCTCCATGTCATTCATGCTTTTGCATATCTCCTTTCACTCATCTTCTTTTTCCAGGCTGAAAAGTCCCGGTCTATTTATTTGTTCCTCATATGGAAAATATTTCATGCCTCTTTTACCTTGTCCTTCTTAAAAACTTTCCTAGTTCTACTACATCCTTCCTGAAGGTGGTGGGGAGAGAGGGAAGGAAAGCATCCTAAGTTGAGCCCCATCACTAGAATGCAGGTGTACATGTATTTCACAGTAGGAATGGTTTGCTCCCTATTCCTTTCCCAATACAGCTTAATATTCAGTTTGCCTTTCTGAGGGTTACTAAGTGAGGAACCAACCATTTATTATAACAACAAGATTTTGTCTCTTGGAGGTAGTGCCCATTTACACATTTTTACTTACTCATCTTTGCTGAGTTTTTTCTTAAGGGCACAAAAAAATAGGAAAAAGTGATCTTTAGCTGTGATATTGCAGAGAAATCAGCCAGCCAGCATGATCTGTCACATTGCCTCATCTCCTTCCTTTGTGCTGGTCTAGCACATGCTGTGTTTAGTGTGAATCTCTGGGACTCTCCTGACAATTTTCCTGGGATTCAGGTCTGTTGGCAGTGGGAACGAGGGACACCATTTCGCTCTGCATTCCACCAGAGCCGCGGAAAGAGGTGACCAGCTGTTCCTTCCTGCCAGGCAACAACAGCTTTTATGAGGGTGAAAAAAATATAAAAGATCTCTGGATCTTATTATTGCTAGACATTTTATGTTCAATGGTGAAAAAAGAGGGAGTTGACTACCCCGGATTCTTTGAAGTCCAGCTGGTGCTGTTTGGGAGAGGATGTGTCACCTGTAGTTGTGAGGTACTGATGTGAGGTGGCAACTTAGAATGTGGGTTTGTAATAACTCAGTTTTTTATAACCTAAGTAACTTAGCCTCTATCAAACACGTATCACCTGTTGTCCCTTATCAAGCACGCCTCTGATGGTTTTGATTCACTTAGTTCATTCATTTTTACCATACAAAACAGCATTGGTGGGCCTGGTCTCATAAAAGCAGATCATTAAAGCCCTTGGGGCACAGGAAACCAGCAAATGCATGTTTAAAGAAAAAAAAAAAAAAGAAAGAAAGGAAAAAAAAGCCATATGACCTAGCACAGGAAACAAATCTAATGAAGGAATGTCCTCAGCTTTCACAGGAAATTATTTTCATTTTATGCCATTTTCTGCCTCCATAAAAAGTAACAGAGTTGACCTCCTGTGCTCCTACCTAACCTTTCGGCATCAAGGACGGGAAAGGAGAAGTGTTGCCTCAACCAACAAGATACTAATCCATTAGGAGTGTAACAGAGAACAGACTCTTTTCATCATGGGCATCTTAACTGTCACACCACAGCCAATATTTCCTGAAACAAACCTTAGTAGAGAAGGGGGGATATTTGCCCATTTGTAACCAGATGGAGATATTTTAAAGGTGTTACGTTTTTATATAAAGCACTGAGAACTTGTTTTCTGGCAAACATATCTCAACTGGGATATTCAAAATCACTGCCTGTTGCTTAAATCCTAACAGTTTGTACTAAACATTGTAAAGCAAGGCTGTAATAAATTACAGGCAGTTGTCAGTGGGGAAGGTGGTTTAACCTGATGTGTTTTGGCATAAACACTTGCTGATTCTCTTTGGTTTTGATTTAGGGTAGAAGCTGAAATAATATTTTTATTTTAATCTCCTGTAGTCCACACCTTAGTTTGCTTTAGCCTTGTGAAGGAGCTCAATATCTTCCTGCATGACAGACATCTTGTATTCACATCTTTTATTGCTGATAAGACATCTCACAAAGAAATTGTATTGAGTATGACCTAACACAGAGAAAGATAATCCCACAATATCCTTAGGTTGCACTGTTAATGCTGGAACAGTTGATGATTCAAAGTCTAGTGTTTGCTTTCCCATGGCAGAAATAACAGCAATAAAACATCTAGATGTCAAAATGTTATTTCTTGGAGTAACTGCTTCTGGAGACAATTTTACAAAATGCTTTGGGTCAGGAGGTGAGTGCCCATGTCCGTCCCCCTTCATTAGTTAGACATGTTAAAAAAAGAGAAAAGCCTCCAAAATGTGGTTCAAAGGACGCCTTACAGGGAATAGATAATCGTCCTTTAAGAAATAACATTATCTGCACCATATTCAATTTCTTTCTGCAACTTCCTGCAACTCTCAAATTAACACCAGTGCAATGAATCTTTGTAAATTAATGAGTTTAATGAGTGAACAAGAATCAATCAATCTCCCTTGCTTCAAAACCGCTAATAAGAACTTAAACCAAGTATAAACCTCTGAGTCACAGCCTCTTGCTAATAACATGCTTTTTGCTTTGAAGAGGATAATTAAATCATCACCACATTCCTTTTTCTCTGTAAAACTTCCTGTATGATGTGAATTTAGATCAAAACACACCCTTTCTCCCCTAAGGGTTCTTTGTTATATCACATTGGAAAATTATGTCAGGAATTACTCTTGTCCTTGAAGGCATACAGATCAGGCTGGGATGTTAGCAGTGCTGATTGTCTGAATCTCAGAAGGACTTGATAAGCCAGACACACCTCAATATTTTACAATTCTATTAGATAGTACACAGATCTGTGCTAAGCTTTTGATGAAGGAGAAGCTGTAAAAGTCTGGGGACTGACACAAGGAGCACAACAGGCAGGTTAGTTTGACAGTAAAGTGATATATCAGCAAAACATGCATAACTGAAAAAAACTAAAAAACAGCCAAAATATATTTAGTAATGTAATATCAAACTCCAAAAATGCATATGAAATTGAGGCTGGATCAAAGATGTAGGGGAAGAAGATTTTGCCGTAAAATTGGTATAAGACTCTAAGAACACGTATCTAACTGCAAAGAAAGCTACATTATACTTTCTCTGTGACCGTGGACCCTGGGTCATAAAGGAAAAAACCTTATTGTAGCTGGTTAATATTACCATTTGCTGGATCAGGTAAAGGCTATTGAATGCAAAATGTGAAGAAAGATCAGAGGCAATCCAAGTCTCATAAAATGGTGATAATGGGTGACCTTTGTAACCTGCATATATACTGGTCAAATGTCACAAAGGGAAAAGGTTAACAGAAGCAATTTCTCGGTACCTTAAATGATTGCTTCTTGGAATAGCTATTAACCTACTGTATTTCCATCTGCTGATGTGTTTTTAGTTCAAACAGGTAATGTTTGAACTAACAGCTGCATTTCCCATATAGTTATGACAAGGTTCATGGAGCATGGTGAGGTCAGAGCACCAGGGGAGTGAATAAAGTGCAGAACCACATGTAAGGGGACCTGGTTTCTATTCCCCATCCTGATAAAGATTTGCTGGGTGATCTTGAGTTCAGGTTTCTTGACTTCTTCAGGGTTTCGTCTTGCCATGTGTAAAGCAGGAGTTTTGTCCACTGGTTGAAGTCTCTGGGAAGCTGAACACACTGGTATGCAGAGAGCTTTGAGATTCTCTACGGAAATACTGGGAAGACGTGTAAAACATCTCTATGCATGTTGAGACATTATTGTTTATGGTCTGTGAGTGCCTCCAAAGGATGCCATCTTTCAGCAGATGGTCTAAATCAGCAACATTGTCTCCAAATAGGGGGAAAACACCATGACTGAGACCAAATACATGAAGTCCACTCAGTCACTGACATCATGGCAGATTAATCTTCTTTAACAAGGGAAAAGCATACTCTTATTTCAAGTGGTGACGGAAAGAGTCTGAGAAGGCTCAGCATAGTGGCAGGAGCTTCAGAGAACTGTTTTCATGCTTGCCACAGTGCACAGATGGAGAGAATGGGGGATGTCCTAGCTCCCTGTGGGAAGGAATCTGTAAGCTATGAGCATTTAGCTCCTTGTAATGCTTGACTCCAGCTATCAGCTGGTCAACAGGTTTTCTTCTCCCACATAGAAGAGGGACTCCATTGTTCAGCATTATCACTTTCCTTTGGTTGTCAAGCCATTAAGTTAAGCCCACAGCCATATTTTCTCTATGGTAAGCAAAAACTCCCCCAAAAAAGTGCGTCTCACACTCACCCTCTACTTTCGGCAACCAACTCCCAACTCTGAAACTTCTTTGTGTACTGTTTCAAAAAACATGACCTGTATCCCCACACCTCACCTTGTTTTTCTATTGTCATTTGTGCATCTCTTTATGCTCCAACTTTAAAGTGTGTTTGTTTCCTCTTGGGCTAATGGCTGTTAATTTAGCATTTGAAATATCTGTATGTGAGTGCAAACTTCCCACAAAATAGATTGCAGGTATATTTTTCATATGTGTATGTTATTTGACTCTTTCATCCTGTGTAATTAATGCCACTTCAGCTACGTACTTTGCAGAGCTTTTACTTTTTTAAATGTGTGCACTAAAATTCCATTTAGTAAATTTGTCTGCCTGTATCTTGAGCCAAATTACCAGAAGAGAATCCTGATCCATCTGTGACCACAGACAATTATTTGTCTTGCTGGATTTGGTTTAGTGCAACCAGAACCTATTTCGGGGAAAAGAAACATTGTCTCTCTCTTGGCCTCTGCCCTGGGAAAGGGGAATTTTGCAGACTGGTATGCATTTCTCTGAAGAGTGTCTTTTATTTAAAAATGGAAGGAAGTACAAACAAATCTTTCATATATGGTATGTACAAATAGGATTTCAAATCTATTTTGAGTCTGGTCCTTCAATGAATGAATGGGTGCATAGCTTTGTGGAGACTCATGCCTTATACTGAGCTTCTGCACATTCTAAGTTTGAGACGGATCAGACCTTCTGCTTTGTCAGACATGTCCTCATGTTGAAGAAGACTGAAGGATGCTCAGCTCATTGTCTCTCTACCTAGTGCTTCAACTTTTTAATAGGAGGCTAAAAATAATTGCCTCAGCTGGAAAACATTAGTATGTAAATGGGCAAGACAAAGATAATTAAAAGAAGAAGTACATGTGCAACAGCACAAGTGTTTCCCCTTATGCAGGTACAAATACAAATACATTTAAAAATTGGACTCTTAATTATGTTAATGTAATTTACATAAAATTGTAATTTCAGCTCACATGACCACATGCTTAATTCAGGAACATTCTTGTCTAAGAGATGGTACAAGCTTAAATGACAATGAATGGGTCACACATTGGGAAAATAATTGACTGGAAGTAAAAATGCTGCATGTCCATTTCCTTGCACACATGTGATCCACTCGTGTGCAGGGACTGTGACTGCTCCAGGACAGCACTGCTTATCTCCACTAATGTGCTTTGTGGATGTAGGAGTGGGTCCATATTCACCAGGTGTGAGGTGCAGAAATCACCCAAGCTCCTCACAGATTTGTACTTCCCCAGGCCATGGTCCAGTGCTCTTCTGAGACAAGATTTCAAGTCCAGAAAGCAGGGCAGCCTTCAGGCTGACCAGCTTGGGCAACATGCCCTGCTAGTGACACTGAGTCCCTCGAGTGTCTCTCTGCTGCACTGGAGCATGTGCTGTCCTCACCCCCTCAGGCTTACAGAGGTGAGACCCAGGAGTTCATAGCACCTTCTCTTTTCTCCTGCAGAGCTCTCAGCTATGAAAAAAATCATGTCTTGCAGCTCTGTTTTCAGATGTGCAAGCAGCCTCTGGAGAAGCTGGAGAAGTTTACAGCTTCTAAAGTGGATCTATGTAATGTATTGCACTTTGAGAAAAAGTAAGCAAATTTATGAGACAATATAAGCACAGTACCTATAAAGCTGTTGTATACTCACTTTTGAGTATGACTGTTCTTTAAAATATTTAGAGATTTTTTTAATATTTCATTGTATACTGTGGTTTATAAGTGAGTACCTAACAACCCCACAAAGTAATGCTTGACATTTTCTTGCCAATATATCTAAACTCTAGTGTTTCAAATTGTGTTTCAGAAATAATATCAACTGAGTTTGTTCACCTTAGTTTGTATTCTCTGGAAATAACAGGAGGAATCAGAATGATGAGTATTCCAGGAGAGCAATGCGTACATTAGTACTGGTCAAAAATAACACGGAATCTTCCCATTAAAAAAAAAAAAAAAGCAGCCATTAGCCCTTTTTTGGGAAAAGAAGTCAGTCAGGCATTAGAATGGAAAGTCAAGGGGTTTTGGATGCAAACTGTCTCAATTACCTTTGAGGATACTTTGCATTATTAAGTATTTTCAGGGGAAACATCTGATATTTAAGGATTGAACTTCTTATATATATGCCCTTATACATATCCTAATGGTCAGAGCAGGTATGAACTTTTTTCCTTCATCTCTGTCTCAGTGTCTCAGATCTATATTGAAATATCCTCTAAAAAAGGAAGCAATGTCTTTGTTTTATAAAGTGTGATTGCCAGGGACAAAAATTCACCTGGAAACCTGAAGAAAGTGTGGTCACATTCGCATCTTTGTAAAAATTACTACTTCTCAGAGGCTTGCTTCTGCTGAGAGCTACAGCCTCGATATTTACTTGTGTGTTTTGCCATTTCTGTGGTACAGGGAAGATGAAAATAGACTTTTGGAGTGGAAACTTCAAGGATTTGTATAAATGGCAACATCTCAAGAGAGGGGTTGAAGCTAGTTAAAATGGTCTCATAAGGTTGCAAGCAATCCTAAACTGTAGTTGAAATCCCTGCCCTGAATTGGAAAGACAGTTACTCTGAAATGGTTACTCTCTCATGAGAAGCCTAGCCTTGTTTTCTCATCTTTCGTGAGAAATTCCTGTCCTGTTGAAGAGAGATGTATTCAACTGGCTCACCGTTGAGGCAGTTGGTTTGACAGAGTTGATTCCTCACCTAGGGTAGCATGTTAAGTTCAAGCCACAGTGTAATCATCTGTAAATATTCTTACAAATCAGGCCAGTGTCAAGAGGAAGTACTGCAAACAGTGCTTCGTACGTGCAGGGCCAGTGACTCGTGTTTTGCTATAGACATCTAAATTTACTTCCCCCAGATGAAGGAGAAAAAAAAGACTCTCAGCTCCTTCTGCACACACCCCAGATAAGGATTTGACACCCTGAGACAGCCCTTTGTGGTAAAGGCTCTGCTCAAGCAATAATGTTTGCAGGGAACTCCAGATTTTCAGAACAGCAGCCAAATATGAGAACTTCAGACCAAGCATCACTGTCAGATCACTGAATGGTCCTTTTTAAGCCCTGTTTTACTGTCCCTTTTCAAATGCACATGGTTCACATCACAGTTAGTCAAGACAGTTTATTTCAGTAAACTCATCAAAGAGAGGACTGAGATAAGCCACATGGAAAGGTGAAAGGGGCAGTCAGAGATAATGAACATCAACTAGATAGTCTAGAGATGTACACATTAAAAAAATGGTGGGGAAGATATACAGTTTCTAATCACCAATAACCTTTCTTAAAGTGGCTTGTGAATGTTTCCTAAGTGCATTAAAGGAAAAAAGTATTTGCATCCATGATGCCCTGCAACAAACATATTTTGAAGATGTGTTTGGGGTCCTAATGGGTTCTGACTGAGACTAGACCTTCTCAGCTTATACAGCAGTAGCAATTTTTTACCAAATTTTTTTTTTTACCTGAAATGCAGCCTCATAAAGAAGCACAGATGAAAAGTACCATTATTTTCTCTTAAAGGTGAGAGAAAGAGCAGAGGTGATTGTTTATAATCACCTATCCTCACACCCTCAACTTCAGTTTCACACTCAGAAATGGATGTTAAGTCTTTTAATATTAAGGGAAGTTTCCTAAGTGGATGTGGGAGGAGAAGAAACAGAACAATTGCACTGAAAACTCTCTCTATGTGCTCTCCTCTGAGTATTCCCACAAGATCAACACAAGCTGTGAATACTAAACTCTGTGTTTTTAAAAATGTAAAATCAGAAGAGATGATCCTGAAGCCAACCTTCGGATCTGGAAACCACTGTAATTTGGGGAAGACTGAATCAGTATCTGAACACTGTGGCTCAGACCTCTTCCTAAAATATCGCAGTTGACCTCCATCCGCCCTCAATGTGTCCTCTTCTCAGATGACTGTGGCTCCTCTGCTTGCTGAGGCAATCTGCTCCAGAACAAGACTGTCCCAGAAGACTGTGAGACAACAAAAAGAAGTAGAAGCCTTTTTTAACGTGATATCCTGCAATATGCTTTTTTATTAGAGCTTGAGGAGTTTTAAGTGAATGACTAAGTGTTATTCTGTCATTATGTCTTATCTCTTGAATAAAACCACAATAACTGCACATTTCAGTGATATTTATTAGCATTTGTACAAAAATTTTAATTTTAAATTTAGCAGCTTTACTTCTATGATGTATTATCAAGATCTGTTGCCAGTCACTGCCTACTGTGGTGATTAAATAAACAAATATTCCACCATAATTTACACCTTTTCCAAATGACTGAGGTGACTTTTGGCTTCATATACCCTGCGATATTTTGTATAAATAGCTGCCATAAGCTAAAAAATTTATACTTCAAAGACCCAAAAGAGTGTTAGATTTATAGTAGTTATGTGTCATTTGATTTGTCTTGGAGAGTTGGGAAATGTTTCATACTAAATTTTTATTAGAAGCATTTTGTGACTGGTGCTTTGAACAGGTTCATGGAGCCAGTGTTCTGCAGATCCTTCCAAGTAACTTGCTGGTTTTGTTGCCTGTGATGTTTGGATTCTGGATTCAGAGATCCAACAGCTTATTTCAGCCCTGCATTCTGGCTGAAAGAGTAATTTACTACTCTATTAAGAGTAATCTGCTATGCTTTTGCTAAGTTCATCCTCAATTATTTTCCAATAGCAATCTCCTTGGACATAACAATTGCAGGTGCATGTGCATTTATGGAAATGTGCCTTCAGTGGAAGTGGAATACACCCACTGATCCCACACCCCTGAGATCTGCAGCTAATGGATCCTGTGAAATCAGAAAGGGTAAGGCATATGGCAACTCTGTGGTGCTGCAGTTAAGATCTAAATAACTTATTTTTGCTACAAGGCCTCGAAAATATTTCTGTTTAAACTTGTGGACTTGCACCTAGAGTCTTGCAACTCTAAAAAGGCAAGAAAAAGTGACCCCTTCCAAAGAAGTATGCCACTCACAGCAGGAAGGGTTTTTTAGATTCAAACACCTTGAGCGGCCAAAAAGATTTGTGAACTACGCAGAAATAAATCTCCTGCAGAAAGGCAATAGTTGGCACCTTAAAAAAAAAATAAAGAAAAAAGAGGGGAAAAAAAAGAAAGAAAGAAATCAAAAATTACCTAATCACTTTCTTCTTCACATAGCTCCGTCTGAAAAAATGGAGTGACCCACATTACTGACCATACATGGTATCTTTGTGTGTTATCTCTCTGACTGTAATAATTTGTGGTTGGGATTAATTGTTTTCTCTGAAAGAGAAGCATTTAAAAAAATCAAAATACAAAAACTCTAATTTTTCTTAATTTATTTTGCAAACTAAAAAAAAAGTTAATTATTTCTTATAGCTCTCTGTTACCCTTTTCAAGATATTTGGAAGTAGAGATGTGTTATTAACCCTGATTGTAAAAAAGGGAAACAAGAATACCGATGAATAAAAAGCTCCAGATTTTCAGTGAAATTTAGGCTTTGGTCCTATTGATTTCTAAATGTCTTAACCAAGGTCAAAAAGCTTTTGTAAGAGAATGGGGACCTGAACTAAGTTAGTCCCATGCTCAGTAGAATATCTTTCATCTTAACTGCTATGGTATTTTGAAAAATAAATAATAAAAATTTTCTTAATATGTAGCTATGTTACCACAAAGTTCTCAAATTAGGAACACACATTACTACGGTTTTTTTTTTTCTTAGTGTTATATAAAATAACAGCATCTTTGGGAGGTGTCATTTTCAGCCACATCTGAAAATAATGTGTACATTTTAAAATGCAGGCATGTGGGAAATCATGGTGATTTAGTGACTGCATAGTACGTTTATTTATGAGGGATCCTGATTAGTGCCTGAAATTTGTGAGCCAAGGAAGAGTCTTTGACAACTCAGTAGAAGAGTGGGGGAAAAATCCAACAACAAAAAAATCTTTGGCAGATTGTGGTGGACACAAAATAGTCTAAGCATCTGGACACAGAAGTTCGCGTGGTCAGCAATGTGTCAAATAGTTCTATTGTTTTAAATCTTAATTTAGTGTGCAGGAATGATTATAGTTTGGTTTTCTTTTTCCCTTGTACTTAGTTCCTAATTTGTCTGAATCACACACACTTAATGAAAACCACCTTTATAGTTCAGGCAATGCAGCTCTGAGCTCAGTGGGGTTGTTTTCCTTTGTGCTCCAGGCATATCTACAATATCTGCCTTGATTAATCTGTTGCCTTTGTGTAGCTCATTTTAAATGTCAAATGAATTGTTAATGTGGGAAAACATTCTGGGCCAAATTCATCTTCCAGCTACACCTGTGCTGCCTAAGCAAAATCCACGGGACCCTATATCTGTAAGAAGAGAGCAGAACTTGTAGCTCATTCAGAACAAAGAAAATGCTCAAACCTTGGGTTAAATTTGTCAATGCTTGCGAGAGCTGGATAACTGTAATTAAGCCTCTCATCAATATTAGAGGAAGTCCGCTAAAATCAATGTTGTCTAAAATTTACAGGATTGAGATTTTTCCTTTTACAATGGTCTCATGCCCATACAAGCCAGGATTTTTCCTTTTTCTTCTTTGTAAGGACAACTCATTCATCTTCCTTTTACATGTATCTGTATTTGCATTTTTCATTGTCTAAAATGTTTGTGTAATTTTCATGTTTTCCACCTAAAGTACTGATGAAACTGCATAAAGATATTCTCTGTCTAACCAAAGGTCAGTAGAATATCCATAAAGTTAGGGATTTACTTCAAAGTACTAAATGATGTTTCAACATCAGTGGAAAGAACCTTCAAATCTTTGCCTTAGACTTGCTCCATCTTTCCATGGCACTTTAGCTTGATCAAACCAAGTTTGATTAGCCAGCCTAAATTTGTATTTTTTGTCCTAGTTTGGGTGGGGTTTTTATTTTGTTTTGATTTGGCTTTTATTTTGCCACGGACACACGGTGATGGCTGTACAACCACCGGTGAGGTTACAGCACTAGGTGCCTGAGCACGTCATACCTTTTGCAATATTTATGTGTTCATGGTCCTCTGGGAAGTATTTACAGATGAAGAAGACAGAAAATCTGTCATACTTCAGGTAACCTGAAAAAACTAAATAGGTAATGGAAATGATCCAGTCACAGAGGCAGAAAGCTCCAGCAAGCTGAGGAATAACTCCCACAGACCTCCACACTCCCGTGGCTGTACAAAATCTAAGTATAGAACTGGGGGGGACCCCAAGGAAAACTGATGGACATCTCCAAAACTGTGATTCATCCCATCTTAGCACATGATATGAATCTATGGAATTGCCTTTCTCACCCCAGTGAGTCTAGAGAAAGACTGGGTGACTGACTTAGCCTGAATGCCTGACTTAGCTACCTGTAAAACCTCTCATCCTAATTAACTTGCTCTAATCATCATTCATTGATTTGGCAGAAAAGTAATACAAAAGTCCAGGCTCTCAAATCTCAAGAGAATCTTTCTCAACAGTCCTGCAGAGAATAAAGAAAGCTACTGAAAGTTAGCATGTAATATATTCAGAAGGCAGACAAATCAGACTGCTAATCTGATCAGAGTGCTAAGACTATCCCCAAAAATCTAAGTTGAACTCAGTGGTGTGAGTCATTTACATACTACAGCTATATCATTTTTTTCTGACTCAACGGTTTTTTTTAGTGTGTTTTTTGTATATGGATGAGCTTTTGAGCTCAGCAATATTCTAAGAGGTTATGCTGGCAAGTTGCATCTACAGGTATCTCTTTTAGAAGCATCCCAGGAGGATTCCAAATATTGCTTTCTACAAAGCTGTGAGTTCCTGGTCCACTTCAAAGGAAGGCATTCCTGCTGATCTAGCAAGTTGGGAATGCAAGTTTTACACGGTAACAAAGCCTATGATAACAAACCTAGAAAAGCTGATCAGCAGTGAGAGTGCTTTGCATATTTGAGAGCTGAAAATATGATGCCTTTTCTTCACTTAGAGACAAATGCTCTGGTGAGTACAGAGCTGCACCAAGATGCAATGATATAGGCCCTGCTGATTCATCTGCTCCTTCAGCAAAGAAAACTGAGATCAAGCACTCATTACACCAGTACAACCTCGAATAAGTCCCAGCTTCACATCCACATCTGAATACGAACTGTGTGCAGTGCAAGCCACATTGAAATAACAACAGACATAAAATTCACATGGAACAATACTGAAAGAACAGTTCTGAAGGACAGCCTTTTCTTAGCCCTTCTGACTAGAGAATATATTTCCCTTTGCCTTGGAGGCTGTCTTGTATCAGAGAGTGTTTTTCAGGCCAGTGACAAGCCCAATGCAGCTATTTTGATTAGCTCTCATTGCAGATATGGAGGCAGCATATGGAGAATGGCAACTCCAGAATCTTTGCTGTGAACAACACTTCAATGCTGGTCTTAGCACTGTATTGGTGAAGCTCTCCATTCCCAACCCACTGCTCATGACATACCACACTTAACACAGTGGTTCACTGTTTTTTATTTGGTGGTTTAGTGTCCTCTTCATTTTTCTTCTCAGAAAATATTGAACAGAATCTTGCCTTGTAAAGACCATATATACTCTTTCTGCACAGACTCCATGATTTTTTGAACAGAAAATATAGCAGCATACCCTGAATCAAAATTGCCAACTTCCAGTAAGGAAGAATTTAATGATTTTAGTGACCCAAACACTAAAACAAACAGGAGTCTTTCCATTCAAATCCCCGAAGATCTACTTCTGGTTCAAGTTTTTACTTTTGGTGAGTAAGGTGTCTAAGTTGCAAGTCTGCAGAGCCTTGCATGGAGATGAAAGCTCCACAAGAAGAGGAACAGGAACTTGACTTAGGCTCAAGGAGTTGCCCTACAGAATAGCCTGTACAGCAAAATGACAGTCTTCAGTTATGTAAGTTTGAGAACCCAGAAAGCAGTTCAACAACCATGGAGATTGAGCTATTCAAAAGGAGCCTGAGCAGCAACATCAATAAGAGCTTCCTCTTCATGTGGCCTCCAATCCTGGTGAGGGGTCACAGGGAGGAGTGAACATTCATTTGCCTGTTCAGTCCTTGGGCTGCCATCCAAGGCCAACAGCAAGAATGCCAGTGGTGGTGGAGGTTTGTGTGATGTGGTGTACCCTCTCTGTCGCTCCAAAACTGTCTATGCTTTCCTTATTCTCTAGTATTCTTGGAAATTCCAAATTGCTTTTTTTTTTTGGTTGGTTTTTTCTTTTTTTTTTTTTTTTTTTAAAGGGGGTAACCAGAAGCATTCTATAAACCAACAGCATTCTTCTAGAAATGCGTTTTGCTGCCTGGCAGCTGCCCACATCTCCTTCAGTGCTTAACGGCAGTTGACTTTTGGGGCTGCATTTCTCAGTGTGCCCAAAGTTTTGTGGTTTCCTGACCACTGTGGTCCTTAGGGACTGATGAACAGAATCAGCTCAATACAGGATTCAGTGTTGACAGGAACACAATCACCCCAGCCCTGCACTGCAAGTAATTAAAAGCCTAAATCACACAGAATTTAGTGGGATTTAAGCACAGGCTCTTGTCATCTGCCTTTAGCCACATTAGTCATCCCAGCCATTTTCAGTTACCATGGTACAGGTTTGACCACGATTTGAATATCCCAAAAATGTGTCCTGTTTAATGATCCTCAAAGTACAGAAAGGTTCTACCAGTAGGCAATACAGGAAATACTACAATGATTGATAGGAGACATGGAAATTATTAGCTTATCCCCAGACAAGCAGAGATAGTTTGGAGAGTAGGTACAGGATCACCAAAAGCAGATAGGGTGTTGCTAAACCAATTTTTATCTATACCTCCTGCAGCCCAGTTTTTTCTAGGCATCCAAGGTGGATTACTGTGGATGCTGGAAGCATGCAGCAGAGAGATATCTCAGCTTTCTGCCAGTGTCTGTGAGAAAGGATTGCTTTCTCACGGACTGTGGGAGAACAGCTGGGAGATTTTGTAAACTATAGAATTGTTATTGATACAGAAAGAGAAAATATCTGAAGTAAGTGTTATTGGGATCCGGCCAATCCCTTTGAGGGGTGGCTGGTCAGTGAACCAATGACCTTATGCCAGTCCAGCGTGCTAAGGTATATAAGTGAACCTGTAAGTGAATAAAGTGTCGGCTTCATATCATAACAAGTCGTCCTGTCATTCGTCCGGACCCTGCTCTGCGCGACAGATTACTCCTGTATAATTCACTTCTGCAGCAAACGCAGTTACATACAGAATCTTACCTTTCGTTCCTACTTCAATTACACCGTACTGTAATTTATTAGTACTGATTTCCTAAAGATTTTTCTCTTAGAGAATATTAAGCAGCCACTAGCTCAGAAATATAACTGACTGCAGTGATAAGTTCCACTGCCCAATATACTGTCAAGGAAAGGTATTTGTTGTAGTAGTTCTAGAGAATTGTCCTTTGAGAATGGCATTTTAAAGTGTTCACCTAAATTGCAGTTGTGCCATAAATATGACAAGTCTAAACTACAGCAGCTGAGAAATTATATATATGAAAAATTACAGGGATATGATCTTTCTGCACTGGCGCATAAAGATTTAATCTCCTGGGTTAAGTACCCAGAACACAGCAGTTGTGTCAAGATAATAGCTAGAATGATGCTCAGAGAAATGTTTCTCATGGTTATTTCTCAGAGCTTTGATGTTTTCTTTGAAGGAAATGCCTTTTGTGGAGCACAGGTGCACAGCTTGTGTGGTGTCCCCAGGGTGAGCACTCCTCTGGGAAAATATTGCAGGAAGGCAAACAAGGCAAGTGACCACTGAAGGGTTGGTCTGAGTGCCAGTTCATCTCTGAGCCTCTCATGTTCTAAGAATGCCCCATACATCTCTGGTTAAAGCAGCACAGATGTCAGCCAGTAAAATCATAGCATTCCAGCAGAATTTGGTAGAGATTAGGTCAAGAATGTGGTACCAATAATGCCCTGAACCTCTGTAACAGTACCAGAATATCCAAAGAACTTTCTGAGAAATCTAGGTACTCTGGAATGTGTAACCTGTAGAAAATCTGTAGACTTTCTGTGATAATAAAAGATCTGTGATAGTAAATACTGCCTTTTCCCTCCAATGTTTTCTGGAGTAGAAATTATAAACTTTACCTATTACACACTACCCTGTGTAACTATTCCCATTATTTGACTTGGACTGTGGTAAATAAACAAGTAACCATGAAACTGTAGCTTTTGGTGTGATGGTTACCCTTGTTCAACATTCCAGCTAAGCTCCTAAGCATCAGGAGTCTGAAGAGGACCTGAGGTACATTGGGTGCAAACACAACATATATTCTGTGACAAAATAGATCAATGTCATCTTTAGTGTGCAAGTGAAGTGTACTGAGCCAGCAGAGAGAGAAGACCATGCCCGGTGTGCAGCACAGTCTTCTGCTACCCTCTGTGGAAGAATGATGCACACTTCCCTGGCACTCTATACCTTTTAATTATTTCAGAAAAGCTGGAAAGTGTTCAGAAAAAAAGTATAAAATGTAAAACATTTTGAAGATGATGAAGTTTTTTGTCCATGGAGACACTTAAAAGGTTTTAATCTGTTTATCTGATCAGGAGAAGAGAGGGTGAGTTTAAAAGTATGAATCCTTTTCCCTGGAAGAAGAGAGTGGGTACTAAGAAGTGCTTTGATCTAGGAGAGAAAGGCATCACATATTACAAGAAACAACGGCCAAATATTTAACAGTGAGTATTGTTAACCACTACAACAAACCACTGGCAGCACAGATGGATTGTCTTTCTAGAATGCCTCTTTATGACGAAGTAGAAGCAGATATAGCTTTCATATAAGAATAAGTAGGTGATATTTAAAGAACTTTAACATACCAGAGCCCTAGGTAAATAGTCTAATGATACCTCTTAGCCTTAAACTCTGTCAAACAATTTCCACTAGTGACACATATATTTATTTCCTTCCCATAAAATAGGTTGATGCTGAAAACACACACTGTTCAAGAAAAAAAAATTCAATCAAATAAACAAAGCAAAAAGTTAATACACAAGGCAGATTCACACACACAGAATCATAACAAAATATGATGAGTTTGAAGGAACACACAAGGATCATCAAATTCAACTCTTGGCCCTTTATGGCACCATCTCTAAGAGTGACACCTTGTGCCTGAGAGAATTTTCTAAACACTTCTTGAACTCTGCCAGCCTTGGTGCTGTGACCACTTCCCTGGGAAACCTATTCCAGTGCCCAGCCAGCCTCTGGGTGAAGAACCTTTTCCTAATATCCTGCCTAAACCTCCCCTGACACAACTTCAGGCCATTCATTCCCTCAGGCCCTGTCACTGGTCTTCAGAGAGATCAGGGTCTGCCCTTTCTTTTCCTCTCATGAGGGGAAGTTGTACCTGCAATGAGGTCTCCCCTCAGTCTCTTCTTCTCCAGGCTGAACAGACCAAGTGACCTCAGCTGCTCCTCACAGGGTTTCCCCTCAACACCTTTCACCACCTTTGTTGCCCTCCTTCAGACAATCTCTGAAAGCTTAATGTCTTATATTGAGGCACCCAAAGCTGCCCCCAGGACTCGAGGTGAGGCTGCCCCAGTGCAGAGCAGAGTGGGACAATCCCCTCCCTTGCCCAGCTGGTGATGCTGTGCCTGATGCCCCCAGGACAGGGATGGCCCTCCTGGCTGCCAGGGCACCTCTGTCCCATGTTCAACTTTCCACAGACCAGGACCCCCAGGTTCCTTTCCACAGTGCTGCTTTCCAGCGTCTCATTCCCCAGTCTGTCCCCACAACCAGGATTGTCCCATCCCAGGTGCAGAATCCAGCACTTTCCCTTATTGAACTTCTTATGGTTGGTGATTGCAAATCTTTCATTCACATTCCGGACTGCAGACTACAGCTGTAAATAGCTACTCCTGTTGCAGATTAAGAAAAAGAAAAGTGCAACAATTACTTTTAAGTGTTATTTTGTATTTCTCATAAAATGATTTCTGCATTTAAAGCTGTTGAAAAAAATCTAGTGAACACAAAATCAGATAAAAGCTGTGGATCTGAGCCCTCTTCATGCTCCGGGTTCTTCACAGTCTACTGGGATGTGGACACATACCCTACAACTTTGCGCAAAAAGTGTCTTTATTTTCATATAGTGAAAATCAGCTTTTGTGGAATAAATCTCTCTAGGACACTTTGGATGGAATACTGCATGAAACTGGATCTCTGCTATGCATCATCTAGATATCTAATAATTAACTTTTTAACCATATGCATCATAAAGGCAACTCTTTAAATTGCATGTCGCAAAATGCTAAACATGAACCATGAATGTCCATTTTTCACTAGATGGGAGGGAAAAAACAAGCCAAACTATGTGGTGGGATTACTCCGTAGTTCTTTAAGTATCTTCTAGAGGAAATCAACTATTGCTCACTTTTTTCCATGCAAGATGAACATCTCAGTAAACTGCAGTGATTCAGTCAAAGTCACCAGACACACAAGTGGCAGAACTGGGAGAAGACTTAGATGTCCTGCTTGTCTGCTTGGTGATCTATGCTTCAAGTACTTTATAAAATTTTCTTCTCCCATATATGCAGAATCCCTTCACATGTCTTTAAATCCGTTGTGCTTAAATTGTGTTCAGGTCTGTGAGACTTTCTATAAGATTTCTTCTCTATATGTATTTGTTCTATGCATGATGCTGGCAAAGAGAGGAGGAAAGCTGGCCAAAACTCAGGTATTTTACTGTACATCTGGAAGCTGGTTTGGAAGACCTGGGACGAAATTCTGGCCCAACTGAAATTAATGGCAAAACTTCAATGGGGCAGAATTTCACCCCTGGGAATTAAGCAAAAGTATCTCCACCCTTATAAGCTGAGAACGGAAACGTGCTTTCAACAAGACATTATTTGCTACTACCTATTCCACAGTAGTTCAAAAAAGAGTTTTGTAATCTGTTCAGTCAGCTGTTTAAAGGAAATAAGAATAAAAATTGTGGCAAATTCCATTTCACCAACTTATGAATACAGAGACCAATTAATTAATGTACACAGAAAAATAACAACAAAACCTTATACCTATATTGCAGAGACACTTCTGTTACTGATTTAGAGTGAGGCTGTTTCTGTTAACAGTTTTTTTCCATATTGTACATTTATATTTATCTGGATTGACTTTGACAAAATTTACTATGGGGTTAAGGTAACAAGTCAAAAGAAGCAATAGTAGCCTCTCTCAAAATCATAAACAGTCAGAATCTGATATCCTAAATGCAAAGAAAGAAGAAAATATCTTCAAAACTCAGAAGACAAAAAAAAGCAACAGGGTCAGGGGGAAAAATAAAACTCCTTTTTATTTCAAACAAATGTTAATTCAAAGCTAAGTGGAAAGAAACACCACAATTGCCTCTAAGACTTATATGTCTGGGGCTCATTTGTATGGAATTTTCCAGAATCTTTCAGTTCTAAGGACCCGAAGTCACTCTATGCCTTCTGACTGGATGCTACAAGGCACTGTTGAAGCTCAAACTTTAGTTTGAGTCATCACAACAAAAAGATGCCAAGATATTTGTCCAGATGTTCCCTGTTTTTCCGTTTTTAAATAAAGACCAAGGGGATGAGTAAACTGGGATGGAATCCTTCTTTTGCTTTTTGCAAAGGGTAAAAACTGTGAAATCTTTGGGGCTGACCACTAGGACTTCAGAATACCTGAGTTTAGGCAATCACTGAAATGTGCTGCTGAAAGAAAATGGACTCTGGAATTAAGGCCCACCAAAGCCATGTAACAAAATTGATCACTCAGGTCCAAGTGATTGTCAGCATCAGTTTTATAGGAGGAATTTTATATAATTATTAGTTAACTCTGCAAGTTCATAGTGAAAAGCTGAAGACTTGTCCTATTCCAGGCTATTAAACAGCATTATTTCTTTATATTTACTTTTTTTTGTTGATTCCTTTCTCTCTCTCATTCATTTTATTTTATTTGCTCTCTGGTCAGGTCTCAAGACACTCACCTCCCAGCTTCAGACAAAGCATTTTCTCAGGTGTTGCTATCCTAGTAGCCTCAGCTAGTAATTGATTCACATACATCACTTTCCAAGATGGCAATGCTGAGGTTACTGTGAGGAGACACAAACAAGAAGGGCTATAAATTACAGCAGCACATTTAGTGAGCACAGAGGAGCACAGCGAAGCAGCAGGTCAGCTGCCTCTTTGCTTATATATGCTCATGTATTTGGAAAAGAAAGATATAAACACTTGTCATGCTGAGTATGACTCAAGCATATTAAAAATCATGCTTTGAAATGAATTAGTTACCTGCTGAAAGAGCTAAAATGACATATGAGATTTTCAGATCAGTTTGATTCAGTCAACATCGGGATTTTGCGCAGACGCTGCTGAAATGTGAGTTTGCTATTGTTCTAAAGTTCACAAATAAGGAGCGTGAGCAAGGTGAAAAGTCAAAAATATTCCTATAAATGGTCTTGCATCTGTCTCTGTGAAGTAGTCTATAGTATTAGGAAAGTGTTTCACTTCAGACAAGTGAGGTCAAACTATAGAGAGAGCTCAGAGCTAAATTTACAAGCATCTAGAGCAGGGGGCAAACTTTCAAAACAGCCCAGTGCAGGCTCACTTGTGACATTTATTCCTTAGCCTGATTTTGCCTTATTTCATGCATATAGTTTTATGATTCACCTTATTACCTATTTTTTTCATTCTGTTTGCCTGTCTTTCTGTGTCCTTTCTTTTCTGTGCTGTTTCTCTCAAATCTTTCCCAGTTATGCTCTCCTCTTTGCTCTTAACCTTAATGTTTTTTCTTTCTCTCTGTATCTCATTCCTATTGACTCAGTTACTAGTGATTTTATTATCAATTCATTCTTCTGTTAATAATGCATGTGAAGGCTTTTAAGTGTCACTTTGTTCTGCTCCCAAAGTCCTTGCGCCTTTTCCTAATACAAAAATACATGCAGGATGGCCAAAAATGGGAGGTGGGATACAAAAGGGGGGTAGTTAGACTTCATGATATGAGGGTATAGATTTCACGATATTTGGAGCTAGAGGGTCAGGAAGTAAAATTCAAATGAATGAAAAAGGTATCTAAGTTCTGTTTGCACCATCTCAGGAGAGATAAGTGCCTGGCACCAGACAGTCAACAGCAAACGTTTGAAGGTTTATGTGAAAAATACTGTCTCTCTCTTGAACAACAACAGTGAGCTCAGGCAGGCAGAGAGACACCTCTGCAAAACTGGAATTCAGTGTGCCAACCTGCTTCCTGTCTTCTTTGTATATTTGGCCAGGGACAAGTAGCTTGATGTTCTGCTCCCAAGTCAGGTGATCCAACTCTGGCAACTAATCCTTTCTCAAAATGCCCTTTGTAACATCCTGAGGACTTGGAAGACACTAAGGAGACTTCAAAGTATGTCTTTTTGCTTACTGAAGCTGTATGTCACTTTGGATGTGCATCCTAGGATATGTGTTTTCTTAAGCCAAAATAAAGAGGAGGCAAACTGGTTGGATAACAGTTCAAGATTTTACTCAGCTTTTGACATTAGTGGAAATTTTTTGTCTGGTGTAAATGATGCAGTATTAGTGTCCATATTCACTGAGAGCCTGCAGGACTCAACACAATGACCTTGTCCATAGTGCACACACCTTCAGATCTGGATCCTGGCAGGCATCATTCCCTCCTCCCACGTGGACATGACAGTGAACAGAGAGTATTCAGCACCCAGGGGATGAGGGCCTGGAGCTGCTCAGATATTCTTGTTCTTTTAAAATAAAGGCAAGAAAGGCCTTTGATTGAATATAGCTGTGAGATACATGTCGCCCATAATTACCCAATTTAGCTGTAAAAAAGAAGACCACACTTAGACCTGGAAAAGGGTAGCATCTTTGGGAACTGTTTCGAAATAGACCAAATTTGGGTCAATGTCCATCTGATATCACTTAGTTGTTGTGGTATCATCTTTTGAAGTGGTTTCTTTCAGCACTGGCTTGGGCCCATAAACCAGTCAGCAATGGTATATGTTGCCACCCACATTTAACTGAGAGGCGAGCAAGGCACAGCTGGAAATAGTCATTGCTCTAGAAAGAGCAATAGAAGCCAAGCAAATGAAGAAAATGTTGACTCATGTTTTTGGCTAGATTAGTTTTCAGGAATTTGATGGTTTTTGAAGGGATGAAATCTAGAACTGTTTAATTGTATACGGGGAGATATCAGGATCCTGTCAAAAATTTTCTGTCAGAAGAGACTAGCTCGTTCTGAGTACAAAAGGCAAAAATTTTGAGTTTCCTTCATTGTAGAGCTTTATGGATTTTTACTGCAATTTAGCAAAAACATAAAATAAGCATGTGTTAATTGTCAGTGAGGATTTCTGGGAGAGGTAAAGAAAAGCAGTGGTGATAGATCTGCTTAGCCTTAATGAAAGAAAGAATTAAACAGGGTTAATTTGCTGAAGTGTAGAAGTGAAATTTTGCCTGAAGTCTAATAACAAAACATTAGAGCAACAAGTAGAACAGCGCAGAAATTAATCAAAAGTAAATAGACCATAGACTTGCAAGGCTCTGAGAAAAGTGCCAATTTCTATAACAAAAGCCCAGTGGATGAGTGAAACATTCTTTTTATCTTCCTTTCTCCTACAGTACTTCAAAACTGATGTGAAGATATGTTATTAAATACCTAGTAATTTATTTTTATTTAGTTCTTGTTTGTACTCCCCTGCAGGTTTGTAATAATGTTTTCAGCATCTTGTTAATTATTTCCATTACAATAATAGAATAAGGAGTGTCAAAGATCAGACTCTCACTTAAGTGCATTGCACAATGCTAGTAAGTGTCAAAAAAGTAACAAAACTCCACAACAAAAAAGAAAACAAGCACAGGTCAAATAAAATTATAAGAAAGGAAGGGGCACCCTCTCCAGTTTAGAAATAGAGCACTGATTCATCCCTAGTTTATAGATGGAGGACTACAAAAGTCACAATCAAGGATGCAGAAGTGACAAGGTGCCTTGGAAGTGGAACAAGAACATTCAAAGTATAGAGGAGCAGAAAACAGCACTTCTGTTTCATAAAACATATCCAAGGTTCAAATGCATTTTCACTGCTGCAAAGAAGGAAAGCAAAGCTTTCCAGAATTTCTAGGAGGAAACAAATGAACAGGAAGCTCCAGGAAGACTTGGTAATAGGTACTTTTATGTGATGTGGGAGACCAGGCTCACAGATGTTCCAGAAAACAAGAGGCGATTTGAACTAGAAGAACTAGTGCTACCAGTGAGGGCCTGAAACCCTGCATCAGTTCATCTGTGTTTGCAGAGTCATCCTAGAGCTGGGAAAAACAGTCCACAGAATTGATGGGACATTTTAGCTTTCATGAAGTGTCAGTTTTCACCAGGTAACTGTTCTGTAAAAAATAAAAGTTTTTCCCCCTGCTCTGAGTCCTTGTTTGTCAGGATGCAGAGCATTTTTTCCCTTAGTACTATTTTATTGATAAAAATTTTGTGCAAGATGGGCATATAAATTTCATGTATTTGGACTTCAAAAAGATACTGGAACTATATGACAAAATAAAATAGAACTGCTTTCGATGCTAATGTCTCCTGGTCACTCCTGGCAGCACAGATCATCAATTTTTATTGATTAAGTTAACTTTAAACATATTTCCTTCAAATGAATTATGGTAGGTTGAAGACCTGCAGTCGCTTTTTCTAGTCTCAACTAGCCTTTGTTTTCCACACCATTCATTCCAAAACTGACAACAGGAAAGGTCAGGTAGGTCATGCCTAGCTAGTCCCAAATGCCACAGTATATTATCCAAGACAGAGAATATAATTACCTTTTCACAAGTGGCAATTAGTAAGAATGGCCCCCATCAATTCTATTTAACATTCAACATTTGTAATGTGGCAGAAGCCAAGGCATTACAACAGCAAGACCAAGTTACCTCAATAAGGTTAAAACTAACATCAAATAGAGAAGATTTTTTGTGAGCGGAATTGTTCAAAAGTCTGAAAGTTGAAGAAAATATTTATTCCAAATACTTCAAAGTATTTTTTAAACTTTTCTATATTGTGAAAAGATGTATTTGGTTAGGGTGTTCCTTCTGCATTGCAGCATACCTTACAGTTGCAATGGATAACAAATAAGGAGCAAATGATTTAGTATTATTATGGGGTAGTATGCTGAGAGTATTATGACCTTTCCATAGACAAGCAATTTTTTAAAAAGGAAGAAAATTATCCTCCTTACTACTAAACTCATTTCCAGGGGACAGGGGAAAATGGAGTTAAAAAGAAGTTAAGTAAGCAGTTAGAAAAGAGATAGTTAATTTGGGATACTTCTGTTTCTGGACGTCTGATGTAAGTACTCGGAATTATTTTCTGAAGTTTTCAATTGTGGTCTGGCTTCAGCCCAGATCTCCTTTCTTCCAGGTTTGTGCTACAACCACAAGATTATCTGTCAATCCCTCTGCAGTGAATAAAATGAAATTATACAGATATTCAAAGTCTGCATTTGGGTATCTATGGACTAAGACTGAAAGTATCCTGGATCACCAACAAAGAGTTCATACACTACGAACGTTTATTTCCTATCACGCCATATCCACAGGATCACTTTTTTGCCAAGTTAACTTTCCTATATGTAATGGTCTCAATTCCAGCACTGAGTGAAATGGCCTTGGACTTGATCATGTGGGACTGTGCTATGCTCTGCTAGCATGAATATGTCTCTCTGATTTCTTCCGAGTGATGTCTATTTTTCTCCTCTTTGTCTCAAAACTACAAAGTCTTTTTCTGGTGGATTCTCACTTGAAAAGTTCTTTCCCTGTTTTGTCAAGGGGAGAAAATACATTCAGTTTGGCACCAGACTCACAGAGAATTCCAGTAATTCCCACAGCAATTTAGCCACAAGCCATTTGGGATGATCACAGAGATGCCCCATGGGAGGGATTGAATTCAATTTCCCCCACTTCTTTCAACAGCTGAAAAACACACTGTATCCTTCCTTCCTTTCTCACAGAGCACAGCCAACCCCTGATAGTCAACCCAGCACACTTGCATCAGACTCTGACTGTATTTTGCATTCAGGAAAATGAGGTTTCTGGTAGTTATCTAGTAGTATAAAAAGTCATGTTATATGAAGGAAGAGTGATTTTTAATTTTTTCCTTTCTAAAAAGAAACCGCAGACAACTGACCGAAATTGAAAAAGTTTTTAACAAAACCTATACAGGAATGTCAGAGTTTACAGGATTCCTGATAAAAAAGGAATGACTTATTGTCAAATGGCAACTACCGTTGAACTAAGAGTACAGGGTGATGATGGAGAAACAAATGGACTAGGTATTCAAGTTTCTCCCAAGCATTTGTGGGTAGCTCTGGAAGACTCACACAAAACTCTTCTGTAGATGCATAGAGGGACTTTGACAAGTTCTGTCTACAACCTAGTTCATTGAAAGCTTTAAACTTTTTCTGTATTAACCATCAAAATTCACCTGATTTCACTGGTGAAACTTCATACTTAGCAGAAGGTAATACAGAATACCTTTTCATTGGGACTGGACCAGTAGCACATCACAGACTCTATTTCCATCTTCTACCATAAAGATGAGCATAACTCAGTATCAGGTAGTTGACAATTATGGCTCTATGAAGACCTTTTACATGTCTCATTCATGCAGAAATTACTTTTCCTCCTCTCCATCTGTCAAAAGGATATAACTGTCTTGACAAATGTTTTTTTTGAGTTCACAGAAATCACATTGGCCCTCAAGACTGAGGAGAAAGCCAAAAATTTCCCTGGCTGGTTACAGATGGAAGAATTTTTTTAACTGCCTTTAAGTCTATGAGTTCTTGTCTTTTCAGTTGCTATTTGATTACAATGGTGCATAAGATGCTAAAACTAACTTCAAGGTCTGCATGTCAGCCCTGTGAAGGTGATGATATAATTGGTCATACAAAAGAAATAAAAACTGCTGGATTTTTGTGTGCATGAGCCTGAGACAGTAGGATATTTGCCTAAGGCCACACAGAGAGTCATCATCAATGTCAGGATTTGAGCCTCAGGCCCCCAGGTATGTTGATCTAAGCCTTCCACTTGCAGTTGTCTCCTCCAGGCTCAAAGGGAAGGACTGTTCAAAGCTCACCACTGTGAACTCACCACAAGTCTGAAGAAAACCCAATTAGTTACCAGCAATGGCCGCACCCTGACCCTCATTTCAAATGCTTGTAACATTAATTATTAACCAGCCAAAGAACTAAAACCTTGCAAGGGGCCGGTCTGAAGCGCGGATCAACAATAGCATGAAATGTGCTAGAGACAGACAAGCAATCACTAGAGATGCTCTTGTCTGATCTATTCTTTGGCATTTGGCTATCGCTTGAAACCCTTTAAATAGACATATCCTACTTCAAGTTTTCTTTCCTGGAACTGCTAAAGAAAGCAAAAGGAACTACCAAGCAATAAAATAAAGGAAAACAATGGGTTACAGAGGAACAGTTTCCACTGTGAATATCACTGACAGGATCATTTTAAGGCACAAAGGTGAAAGGACTTTTTATAGGTGCGGAAATCCTGGTAACACACTCTCTTTGTTTGCAAGCTACTGAGGTCAGAAAAAGCTTGCCTGAGTTCTTTATATACAAATGTCTAACATCCTTGTTCCTGGCTCACGGGAGGCACCTCCTAATGCCTGCTGTCAACTCATTCGTGACACATAACCGTAGCCAAAAAGGGGTTGAATTGCCGGGTTTGTAATGCATACACACATTGTTCAAGACTATCTAACAACATTAGCCTCTGGGAAAAGGATGGCTTCAGGGCTCTAATTAAAAGAAATCATAGACAGTCAAATCAAGTGCTTCCTATTTGTATTTTACTTATTAAAGAAGGAATGACACAGATAGAATTTCCCTCAGCCTTGCCTTTTCAGTCAGGGCAGGGGGGTGCAACGGGCCTTTCAGAGCTCTGCAACAGCCGTAAACTGCTCCCAAATCGATTGCCATCCCCAAGCCCATTCTCCAAAGGCTTAATGGTATTTTCACGTGGGATCCAAAGCAGGCGGTCTTCAAGGAAAGTTATTGCATCTGGTGAAAAAAATAAAGTTGACATTTTTTGACAAGACCCTAAAGTATGATTCTCCCAAGAGGGTTGTAACATAGAAGAGGCTGAGCAGGTGGTAATAATCAGCATTACATACATTTGAGCATTTTCTATAACATGGATTACCATGGAATTCCTTCGTCCCCCTCCTCTCCTGGGGGAGACTTGCACAAATTGCAAGCATTTTCAAGTCACTTTGATAAGCATTTCTATCACCAGTTTCACAGCTGTAGCTAGATGGTTTAAAATATATAAAACACAGCCCCACCCTCCAGCGGAGATAAGGACTAGGGAAGCAGAGGACACTCTCTCCCCTCTCTTTCTCAGATCTTACTTAGCCAATTTTCTAAATGCTACCAAGAAATATTCTATTGTTGTGTGTAAGCACGACATGGAGGTGCTTAAGCAGCAACAAGTTACTGTCTGCTTGGGGGTGAAGGGTGGATGCACAGCCACATCTCAGAGAAAGTGGGTAAAACCAAAGGTAACTAAGCAATGATTAGTGTGTGCTTAGAAAAGGGCGAGACTAAATTAAAGTCTTTTATCCCAATTCTCCTGCCTACACCAGAAAGAGGTCAATAGGAAGAAGGTCTAATCACAACCAGAGTCCCTTTCAAGGCTGATGCAGGAATCCCACAGAGACAGTGAGATGTGATAGTACTTCTCCCATGTGTGCAGCCATACCCAAGGTCTCCAGAGTGGGAGCCTTGGATGCCATCTTATCTTGGGAACTCAGCTCCCTGTGTTGAGAAGTGGTCTGTGCCACAAAGACCTTACCATTTAAAATAATGTAATGAAACAATGAAGCTGATATTAGTAAATGCTTTTATAATTAGTTTGGTGGTATCATTTCACTGAATAGTAAATTGACAAAAATATGCAGTTTCTGGAGGTCACTGAAGCAATTAGGAAATGGTGAGTGGTTTCTGCCACAAAAAAGGAGAAGAAATGAACTGTGGAAATAGGGATAGAGAAAGGCCCTTCAAGATAATTACTTATTTCTATTCAGAATTTTTAATCACCTTTTAACTTTTCATTTCAGAACTTTTTCTTTGTTTTCATACATTGCTTTTACTGGTTTTGAATTTAATGCTATTTTTCTTTTGTTGTTGGGTTGGTTTTTTTTTTTTAATTTATTTCTGAGAGTGCAAGTTTTGCTAGGGAAAGAAAGCACTGGCCAAAGTGCTTGGATCAAATAATCCTTTCTGAATCAACATAAAGCAACTCTTGTTGTTTCTAAAAATCCCCATCTATATCTTCTTAGTTTCCTATCTATGTTTTTAGGTTTAGAATATTTTACTTAAAAATCTATTTTTGAAATAACTGGGAGAGCAATGTGCCCCATTTATGTCCCCCTCAATCCTTTAATACTTCTGCATCTGTGTAATTATTTTATGAATTGCTGTAGCACTAGCTTTTAATACTTGAGCAGTGACACTGATAGACGCTTTTTATTCTATCTCAGCTAATATTTGCCTCGCTCTGATAAAATCAGACTTTAATACGTATGTGTTTGTAAAAAGATGTGAAGGATTTTCTGTGCTTTTTTTCCCCCAGAAGAGCTCTAATTTTCTGTTCAGGTAGTTATTGGATACTAGATTTTGTTTTTATCATCAACTCTGATAATTTAGGTTATTTTTAGCTGAAAATCCTACAGGATAATTTTTCTTTCATCACAAACATGCTTACCCTCCAAAGAGCAACTCTGTCATCTCTCTCCTGGTTTCGTCACAGTCATGTTATTTGCACTTTTTATTATTTCTCTTTTTTTTGCCAGAGCACTGCAATATGCTTTTATTTTACTTAAATTCCGGAAGGGTTTCAGCAAAGGGAAGCCACAATAAAACCCTAGCATGTTCTCCCATGGTCTCCTCTGACTAAGTATGTTCGACTTTCAGCACAGTGAGGGATTTATTTCCAAAGCATACAAGCAATTTCCTCTGAAGCCAGAGAAAATAAATGATAATTTTTCTGGTTCATTTCTATCACTTGTGTTGCAACTGTGTCTAACAGCATGATTAAGATCTGTTTATTAGGACAATATATTCTTACATGAAGAAAATTAATGCCCATTTTTGTTTTAAAAGATAATTTTGTTAATGATATATGAATAGCTTCTTGGAAATATTAGGGATGTGTCCAGAGAAGTGTCTCTGTGTGTAGGAGAAGGAAGCTGCAGAGGCTGTAATAATCTTGGGATATCTACAGGATTGTCGGCCTAGGTTTTA
Source organism: Dicrurus megarhynchus (assembly GCA_013399195.1). Lineage (NCBI taxonomy): Eukaryota > Metazoa > Chordata > Aves > Passeriformes > Dicruridae > Dicrurus > Dicrurus megarhynchus. The sequence goes on from VXAD01000580.1 coordinate 153,282, forward strand.
TTTTTTTTACAGTTTCTGCAAACTCATAGCACTTTTGTGAACTTGCATAAAGAGAACTGGGGTATTACTGTGGCCTCAATAAAATGAAGCCCTTTCAGTGAACTTAACAAGATCTAACCATCATAAATCAGTGTAAAATTTGAATCATTGTTGTTTAAGATAATGCCTTTATTCTAGAAAAATGCCCTGTCCTGGCCTTATGTCTCTTTGTCCTCATATTTCTCGAGCGAGCTCTACCAGCTGGGTGTACACCACCAATGGCTACCCTCTGGGACGCCTTCTTCTGCCATTTCATGGCTTACAAGGATTCTCCTAATGGGAAGAATATCTCTTTCAGTCCTCAGCCCTAAAGGTCCTGTCTTAAGGCTTGGGACTCCTACACCGATCAATGAACTCATGTCTTGACTCACCTTGGACAAAGCCCTATAACCTTGAGACTTCTAACTCCAACCTAAAATTTGAAGTCAGTTTCTCCAGGTTCATAAATAAGGCATTTAAAGCTTATTTCAGATGCCTGAGTGTTGACACAGAAATAAAGCAATCCAGAATGAATTATGACATTCTCAAGTGACAAGGGATGTCATCTTTCTATTGATAAAGTGAAATATTAAAACAATTACTTTTGTCTGATACCTGGAGTCACATAAATGCCCATGGGAGAGCAGACTGTAAAATGAGAGCTGGCACTAAAAGCGGCTGAGGTTTGATTTGCATGTAGCCAAGTAAAACAAACTAAATAAAAAATGGGTGTAAAAGCAGTATTTGTACACTAAAGAAAATATAAAGGACTGGTTTCGCAGACATGTCTGTCGTGGAAGGTAAAACATTACTAATAACTAAGCCTGTTGTATCATTGTGACACTTGCTGATTCTGAGCTCAACATAATGGACTCACTAGCCCTGTCTGTGCTTCAGGGCCTTCTTCTGTGGATGTTTTGCAAATTCCCTTTAAGGGAAATAATATTACTATCCCTGCAAAAGCTGGCCATTGTGGCAAAACATGGGGAAGGAACTCCAGCACCAGAAGCAGCATACAGTGGTCTCAGGGAGTTTTCAGCCTTTAGGTTCAGTAGTGCCTCTGGCTAATGGGACCATATTTAGTTAAGCCAATCACTTAAAGAGATCTTCAGACTCTCTTCCTTCTGCTTCCTTTTTCCTTACTTTGAAAGCTGCCCCCTATTAGGGACCTTGTTACTGCTTGCTTTCAGCTGAAGCATCTGCATGGACACAGCAGGACTCAAGTCTCTGATTTCCATTCACACACACAGTTCCTGTTTCTAACAGGGGAGCTGTGAGATCTTGAACCTCAGAAAGAGAATAGAGGACAATTTCACAACTGGGGAAAGTGCAGCAGAAAATGTGGTCTGAATTACCATGTAATTCCAAAACACTGGCTTTGGTTCCTGTCAGTTCATCCATACAGCAGTGCCCTGCAGTAAAAAAGGTTCATCTATACTTGTATGAACACATCCATGATGCACTGCCTGGCTGACATCTGTCACTGCTTCTGATGGCACTGCACACACTGCCCAACAACAGCCAGGCTCCAGTTTCATCAACAAAATTATTGATTTTTCATTAGATTTTGACTCTGGAGGCTTGCAATGAAAAACTTCCTCTCCTATAGGAAACTTCCCAGAGTCTAGCTAAAGTTGGTTCAGGTAAGGAATGTGGATGTGCTACTCCACTTCCACCTGCATCTACTACGTTTGAATCACCATATTATGTTGTAAAATTAGGTCTCTTCAATTTGTTGAACTGAGATCAGACTAAAAATATTGAAACAGGGTGAGGTGTTTAACGACATGGTTCTCACAGTCCACAAAGGGCAAATAAATCCTGCATGGATTTCATATTTGCATGAAGAATTATACGTTGTGATATATGAGACATTTGATACCATCTTTACCATTATGGCACCTTTAAAAAGCATTGGGTTTATGTGAGTTTCTTCTAAAGTTCAAATTTAGGCTCTTTACAGCAAGAAAATACTTCCTAAAAGATGTGGGGTAGCTCATACAAGAGCTGTTAGTTTTATTTCCTGGACTGCCTGCCCTTAGCTGGCTTTTGCATCTGACTTCTCATTTTACACTTAGGAAACTATATTTGATACTCTTTTTTAATATTATCAATTAATCTTCAGAGTGCTCAGCAGCCTATGCTGGACAAATATGGAAGAAAATTCATGAAAAAGTGAGCCTTTCATGAAAAATAGCCCAGATAATGATGTGCTGGCTGCAACCTCCTTGTGTTTTATCCTGTGGGACACATCATTTGAACAAAGCTGAAAAGATATGCTGATACACCATTCATGCAAGGGAAATATTTATGCTCTCAGTTTGCCATTGGCAGAGACTCTTCTTTCTAGCAAAATAGCTGTGGCCCACATAAATGCTGACTTGTAATTGTAAAACACATGGTCCAAGTGCCATTCGTAAGCCTGGGGTTACTCATAAGTTCTAGAGACTTTCAGGCCATTGCCCTGAGCCAGATGTGAGGCCCAGATTCTTTTAATGTTAAGTGGGCTTGAAAAAGAGCCTCTACCCTGTTACTGGAGCTGCTAAAACAAATTGCACAAGATGCAGTATTAGGCATGTTTCAAACATTTCAGGAAGAGATTAGTTAAATGCTATGCTGGGCCTTTTCCTCCAGCTGGGCCCGCAAGCAGCAATAGCAAATCCAGACTTTTCACTGAGGCTGGTAATTAGGTCTGCCTCACTCCCAGGAGATTAATTCTCTGCAGAACAGATTATTACAGTCCAGCTTCTGTATCCATGGGCAGACTCAGTCAGAAGGATGATTTCAATTAGAGAAGTTAAGTGCTATTGACTTCTCCCATGTACAAGAAGAGGTAGGCATGGCAGGTAGGAGCCAGATGAGAAACCAGATTACTGACTTAATCTTACAGTTACAAATACGAGGAAGAATCTTAATTTCTTATCTCCTAAACCAATAGGTGAAGATACATTTCTTTATTTCATTGCTGAACACGTATAAATTATGACTTGCAAAGGAAGAAAAAATGGGGTGGTTTTGTTCTAATCTTCTATCATATGAGATGAGGAAACAAATGTTTTGTCTCACCAATGAAAGTCCTGTCTTGTCTACCTTAAAAGGCTCTCTGGTGATGGAGGACTAATCAAGTTATAACCACATAAGAGGGAGAGGGCTGAGGTCATGGTTTAACAGTGCAGGAGCTCATGCTGCATTACTGCTTTTCCATGGATCTATTTCCCTGGCCCTGGTGATATATTCCCACACTGTTAGTACAAAACAATGTACCGTAGGTGTGACAAAAGATAGTCCTCTTTTTGAAGTACTTGGCCAAAGAGAGGCTGTAGCCTCTTCACTGTGCCTAAATATCAATGTATTTGTAGTCCTTGACAAACTCAGCCCAAGCGGGTGTACTCTCTGGGGAACATGTGCATGTTTATGGCTACCTGTCTGTTTCTTTGGTCACTGCTTTCTTAATACTGATCAAAATTATTTCACAACACAGTAAGTCTGACCAAAGCAGCAGTCATAAGAGTGATCACTTAACAGATAAATCTCCAGCTTGATAGAGATTTGCTTTCTGCTTTGTCCAAATCCTGTTGAAAATGAGTAGAGATTCATTTTACTTTCACAGTGATAATCAAAATGTTGGTGTTGCTGCCCCTTTTGCCTATACCAAGAAGACTCACAAGGTGATGTATTGCATAGCATTTCTTAAAACACCTATTCAGGAGGTTAGAAAAATGTTCTCAGAGGGGGTCAGTCTATATATCAGAGATAGTAAGGACAGATGTAGAGGAGGAGTTGAGAATATTCAGTGTACACTGTCTCTCTTTGTTGCACTGGCAAAAAAGCCAAATGTTTTCTGTTCAGTGACAGCAGGGGCTGCTGAGCAGGTGGAGAGAGATGTGCAGGTGGGGAGATCACAAAGGTTTCAAGAGATATTTCACATCTGCACTCAAGGCCTTTCTTTCATCGCAGCATTTATCTCTTCTTTTGAGCAACCTGACTGCAGAAGGGGTGGTTTTTTCTTTTTTTTCTCTATATCTCAAGAGTGATGATCAAATAATAATGCTTGCCATTTACCTCTTCAAAGTCACAATGCAACAATGACTTCAGTCTCACAACAGTGCTGTGAAGTGGGTGAGTTCCTTCTGTACTGTTATTTGCAAAAGATAAAGGAATAGATACAGAAATGTTCAGTTTCCTCAAGACATGCAGCCAGATACTGGCAGAATCTGGGCTACAGCTTGGAAAACACAGAAAATACCCACATAGTGTACTGCAACATGGCAGTGAGGTCGGGAAGCTGAGCAGTGGGTGGGTCTGTAGGAATTCTTGTGAAGAGCATAGGCAGGTTGTAAACTGTGCTGAGATGACCTCCTGGTGCTCAGGTTCAACAAGCTTTGGATCCAGCTCTCCCACTTGAAAGACAAGAGAGGAGAGGCAGATAGGGGTGTTCACAGGGAGCACCGTGCTTTGACATTCTAGTGCTCAGCTTGGCTCACAGCTGGACACTCCTACAGCACAGCTGCAGAGGCTGTAGTGGACTGGCATATTTGGAGGTGGATTTTCTGAAGTTAGTGGCTACAACCTGCCTAGATTGTACTTTTGTTACCTAAATCATATTTCAGATTTTCTCTTCAGAGTTTTACTCCACTGTCTGTTAGTATCAAAAATTATTTTCATTCAGAATTTTGCAATTCCGTTATTTCATTGCACCAATACCAGGTGGTGCTCAGACATGGTGCTAATTATGCCCAGGTGATTCAAAGTTTCTGGTGAATGAAGAATCTGAAATTTACGAGAACTTATTACTGAAAGACCCAGTCTGATTAAAATTTAAAGTGATGAAAATTCAGATCAGTTCTAGTTTTTCCAAATCAATTTATCCACCTGTGACAAAGCTACAAATTTATCAAGTCTTCTCCTCAATACCTGTGTGAATTTCTTGCTGCTACTGGAGATTTTCATGTGCTCAGCTTCTGTACACAATAGGGCTTCAGTCTCTGCAAAAGGTAGAAGTTTTCCTCTCACAGAAGGTTAAAAGAAAAAGTAAATATGTCAGAGGGTTATTTTCAAAAAGAATCACCTTATATTTAGGTAAAAAGTAAAGAAAGATGATGAAACTAGGAAAGCTGTGCCTGACAGCAGAAATAAACTAAGCTCTTTAAGTTCAATAATGGAGTTATTAGAAGTCCCTTGTATACACATGTATATCATGAAAGCCCTGCTAAACATTCCTCAATTTCCATGTAAATATATTACTGGGTCATGATATTGCTATTTCCATATATATGGAAGCATATATATAGAGATGTGTGTAAATGTGGGAATAGCAATATTCTGGCAAATTTCCCCCCAGTACTATTTCTATATATGTGGATAGGAATATACGTTTTAGAAAAGGTACAGCAGATCTGTATCCTGACAGTTCCCCAGCACTACACAAAGTAAAACATTTTGACCAAGTGTAAAGACTAAAAGTTATTATAGATTATGCAGCCAGGTGTATTCCAAATGCCAGATTAACTGTTCCTGAATATCTCATGATATTTATCTCCCATATTCTTTAAAACTTCCTTGTGCTGCAAACTTCAACACTTCCCAAGGCAAGCTACTCCAGAATTTAACTTCCCTTACTATTATAAGTCATTTTTTATTGCCAAACCTAAGTCATCCCCTCTGTGATTTAAGACAGTAACTTTTTGCACCATCCCTACTGAGCAACAGCAATATTTTATTTCTTTCCAGATGCAAGAGAAAAGTGGGTAGGTCTAAAGTATTATTAATTCTTCACAAAACAATATGAAATATTTTCAACTTCCTTGAGGTCTCCTTGGAAATCTCTTTTGCCAGTCACCTGAGTATGCTAGGAAGAATTTTCTTAAGGCATGGATAAGAGGTACCCAACTCACATATGGTCATCCTAGCAAGTTCATCCAGGGTCATAATCAGAATTAAAGAAAAAAGGGCTTAAGTCCTTTCAGCTCCTTCTACCAATCACTTTCCCTCTCTATGAAGGATCATGTTAACGTTATTTCATCCTCTCATTGCTATGCACTATGAAATATTGTGCTGTATTCATTTACCATTTAATCTAATTTTTGTCTTTACTCTTCCGATTTTTTTTTACTTTTCTTCCATCACATTTGCAGTTAGTCTCAGGAACTTTGATGCCACTTCTGCTTTTCTCCATTTGATTGTGGGGCTCAAGTTCTTTGAAGAACACATGGCTTCACCAAGTTTGAATCTCTCTAAACTTCCATTTTCTTGTTTTATTTTTTCTTGATTTTTTTCCCAAAGAAAACAGCTTATTCTTCTATCTAAAATATAATTCATTAGAAAAACATAAATTCTTGCAAACACATATATTTAATTCTGTTTCTCAGGCTGTGGTCAGTGTCTATAAACAACAAATAAGACTAATTTCAGCACAAGAATGACATTACTGTTATTTTCTTCCTCACACTATAAGGAGACCACATTTGTACACCAACTTCTGTGTCACAAACCCAGGTCTGAGCCCAATCTTACAAACGTAGCTAACATCACCACAAAGTCTTACATGCTTTGCTTTCTGCAAGTCTCTTTAAAAGGCCTCATGCTTAATAGGCGATAAAGATGACATAGTCACTGACTTACAGGAGATATAAGAACTACAGCAGGTAATTAAAATTGTCAGGTATCGTATCTTCTAAACATTTACCCAATTCATAAATGCTTACTTGATCTATATCCACTCCAATCACTCCAGTGATCAGTATGACTGCAGTGTGTGCTATCTGCTGTAAATTAACAATTCTGTTTTGAACTGTTTCCCCCTAAGCCTAGTCAAAGCAGAAATATCTATTCTGTATATTCCAAATATATTCCAAAATATATTCCAAAATATATTCCAAAATTCAGTATTTTTTTTCTGAATTAAAGCTGAAATCTAAAATACAGCTGCAAATAGAAACTAATTCAGGAAACCTCTCTTCTTTGGTATTATTCATCTGGTCAAATCCAAATTTTCAGTATAAGAAAATAGATATCTCACTATTGCAGTTGGTGTCCTAATGTCAGAATAAAATTAACATTATTTAAAACACACTAAGTATACTCTGTGCACAAATCAGAAAGGCACCTTATTAAAATGAAAAAGCCAATTCTCTTTAATAATAATTTCTACTTCCAATCACCAAAGTTGATATTGTCCAATTACATGCCATGATTTTCATTAAAATGTTTTTTCCTGCAGAGTCTAGTCAAAAAATTGATTGTGTCTCTTTACATTCTAATATAACTGATAAAAAGTAAGTGAGACAAACAGGCAGGACTGAATCACCAAAAATAATCAGTTGGATGTAATTAACCAAATAAAAGTGACTATTATTGTACTATTGCTCTGGGACTTTTTGTTCCTCCTGCTCTGTGTATGCTTATGCACTGATATTCTTCATTCATAGCTGAGGACCTCACTCTGAGTTCACATTTCCTCCCACACTAATCCCCTCCTGATGTTGACTGAAGATGGTGAGTGTATACGAGTGTAAACAGACAATAGATAACTTTAAAGATAACAGAAAATGGATTTGGCTGGTTGAGCAAAGGTAGGACAGTAGTGCCTTGCTCTATCACAGTCCTTTTTGGATTCAGGGGTCTGTGATTATTTGTTTTATTTTAAAAACAAACCATGTAAACATGTAAACACCCTGACCATCTAATTTTGGAAAAGGTTTCTTTCAACTCTCTGAGACTCCCACCTTCCTTTCTCACTCCCTTCTCTCCTGTTTTCCAGAAAAGCTTGGGTCTGTAGTCTGCATGTGTTCTATAATGCACTACTGTGCGATTGTTATTTCCTCAAAGGTGCCCATTTGAAAAAAGGAAAACCAGCAGTATTCAAACCCAACTGCTAAACTTAGGGTTCTAGCTCATGACCTTTTTATCAAAAAATGGCAATTTTGATAGACCTTTGTACATGACCTGAATCTTGTAAGTCCTTCCCATTTCCCTTAAATCATGGTGGGCACTTTGCTGTTTCTATTCAGTTGTGTGGTGCATTAAAATTTGTGGTCAAGTCTCACTTGGCTTCCAGAAAAAAAGCACGCTGTAGTATAGGAGTCTAAAAGGCTCCCTTCCTCTTCCTGTGTAACACCTTCTTTCCTTGAGTGTTGATTTTATCCCATTTATGTGTCTGGGCAGTGTTAGCTGGACGTAGGGGCTGGAGGGAGCAGCTGAGAGGGGCTGGGAGGGACTGACCACGGCCCCTTCCCCACCCTTGCACCTCCGTGGGGACGTAAGTCAGGAGTGAAGGGGAATGGGAATGAATGGGAATAAAGTGTGGGGAGAAGGTGCGGATTATTTTGTGTGTTTTTTTCTTACTATCCAAACCTATTTTAATTGGCAATGATTAAATTGATTTTTCCCAAATTGAGCCTGTTTTGTCTATGATGGGAACTGGTAGGTGATCTCCCTGTCTTTATCTTGATGAAGGAGCTTTTCCATCCTTTTTCTCTCCCACCCTGTTGCGAGAGCAGCTGGTCGGGCATCTGGAAGCTGTCCAAGGTCAACCTGCCATGTTGGTTTATTACAATATTATTTATCCATACTCAGGAGCACCCCTAGTTTCTGTCTCATTATAGTTTTGCCAAAGAGTTCAATTGCAGCATGTCTTTTAGATATCAAAGTTACTGTCTGAGAGCTGGAACCTGCTTCTTCTTCACAGTCAATGGAGAGCAGAAGGGTCCCCTGGAATGGATTTGGTGATTGAGTGCAACCTACCTCAGGTACGCTGGCGTTACTGTCAGAGGAGAGGAAGAAACAGAGGATGCATTTCTCTGAACTACATGCAGAGGGAAACATTCATTCCTGCATTTAGGCTCCAAAGAAGGTATTTAATGCCAGGTACGGTAAAAAAATGCCTCTTAGGCTATGACTTGGTTGGGAAATTCACCATTTCCCAGCACCTTCTCTGGCACAGATATTGAGCAACATGAAAGATTGTTTTAAACTCCCTTATCTTTTGAAACAGTGAGGGCTGTATTCTTTTTGTTTAATGTGATTGGCCTTTGGCCCCACTGCTCCCTGAACAATACACAAAATTGTCTAGAAGGTCAACTGGGGCCAAAGCAACGCCAAGGGCCATGCTAACAGTACAGCAATATAAGCAATCAAGGCCCAGGGCACAGGAATGGCCCCTGATACTCTTTGATTTCCTAATACAGGTTTAACTTTAGAGCCAAATTTAATCCCTGAAACAAATCTGAATAAACGTGTTGAGACAAAGAGGTTTTGCAGGAGGCCAAAAAGGTGGGAGTCCCACAGATGACCCTCAACACACATTGCTCTGCAGGCTCACATCTCCTACTCTGGGGTTGTTCAGATAATTTCTTGCAGTGGGTGAGCTCCCCCTGCTATCAACATCTTCTTGCCAGGAGAAGAAAATGATCCCCTCGATTTTGATGTGCTATATCATTTCTTTCACAAGCTGCTCCTGACACGCCCCTCACACCTTCAAACTGTCATTGACATTAAAGCAGTATGTAAAATATTGGGCAAACCTTGCAATTCCAAAACCTTCTCTACTCTTTTCAAGCACCTTCAAGTTTCACTGAGAAACTAATCAACATCTACCACAAAGGCTTGAAAAATCAATTCTGTCTCTGTAATTGAGAACTTACTTTCATTCAGTGTGGGAAGAAGCATGACGATGATTTACTGATTTAGGAACTGGGTGGAGTAGACCACAAAGGAATAAAATGAAAACATGTGGTGTGAATTATTTGCAAAGGAGGAGAGAAAGAGAGAAAGAAATGCCTATAGATCTCGATAGATAGATCTGGGTATATAAATATATAATGTGGAGTACCAGTGAAACAAAGCACAGATGATTAGGCCAAACCAAACATTCACATTAAACATTGCACTTGGCCTCCTTTCAAAACAGGCAGCAGTAACAGCAGGGAGAGATGGCTTGCCAAAATTGCATCAGACACACATTAGGGAAGGAGGAAATGAGTTTACTTGAGCCAGCTGTGACATCAAAGGGGTTGGTCTTGAAATGGATTGTGGGAAAGGGTTCCCCCTTCGGTAAAGTTTGCAAAGTTCAGCCAAACCTTTATAAAGAGACCCAACTCTAAAGGGAACTTGTCTCTTTTTTTTTTTTTTTTTTTCCCAAAGAAAAACAGCATTCTCAGTCAGGAGTGTGAGACTGGGGACTAGTATAAGAGGGGAATAAGCTTTAAGGGAATGTGTAAAGGTTTGTTCTGGAAGAAGAGGATTTTATCCTAGCTGGAATACTTCTCTCTTTTACAAATATGCTGCAGTAATAAGTATTGCTCTGCACTGCAGTGGTTGCAATAATTTTTCATTAAGAACAGTCTTACTGAGATGAATGAGGGGGGCAAAAATATGAGAAACCATGCACTGGTTCAATAATTTTCCTGAACTGCAGCCAGCCTAATGGAAGCTGTAGATAAAAATTAGAAAACAATTAAGATGAGACAACTCCTGGCATCACTGAGATCAATGGCAGAAGTCCCACTGACATCAGGGAGACAAGAACATAGATAGTGTACCAACTGCTCACTTAAGCCATTTTCCCACCTACCTGCTTTAAGGCCCGTTGCAAGTTTTCACAGCTGTAATTTCTATGCAAGGATGTCTGGCTAAGGGACAGATATTATTCTAACCCTAACACTAATCCTAACCCTAACCCTGATTTACTGCAACCTCACTGATGACAAGAGACGCTTCAAACACTGCACTGGCCACACTGCTTCTCTCTGGAACCCTTCATATTCAAACTCACATGGAAAACAGATACTGTTTTGCCATGGGGTTTGTTTAATCTTTAATGCCACTTAAACAGCTTAATCCCTTCTCTGATGTATCTGTGTTGACTCTCATTTAATGGAATGTATTCCAACTATACAAAATGTTTTTTTCTTGTTTCCCTTGATGCTAATTTACAACATGTTCATGCTGACAAAAAACCACCAAAATAAAACCAGTATTATTCATAAAACTTCATCTTACTCTTTTGAAGGCAAATTTGGTGAAAATCTGTAATAGTTTTTTCTTTATGCTCAAATTGTATTTAATTTTATTTTTTGCCAAGAATTTTCCTAAGACCATTTTTACCTTGAAACTGCCTAATTATGCAGTCTTCATGGAGAATGTGTAGAAGTATCATAACAAGTCCATGCACAATACATGGCATAGTGAATTCACCAAGTTAACTCAGAAGACGTAATTTAGGTTTCCTCAATATTAGGAGTCTCGTGTGCACCAGTCAATTATCAAGTGTCAAGAAATGTTCTCCAACATTGAATCTCCATCACCTGAAGTGCTGGACAGTTTTGACCTGGATCAGCAGGCATTTCTCCAAGCTGTGCAGCTGGGTATTAGCACTGGTGAGAAACTTGGTATTGCCTTCCCAGTGACAGAGGAGATTTGTAGACACATACACTATATCACGTAGCAGTCTTACATCCCAACTTGGGATATTTTCAAGGATCTTTTTAGAGATCAGCAGAAAACTGAACTGTCCCAAAACTGAGACTTCCAAAATATTTCCAAAGTGGTTTATGCTTTGTGAAGTATTTTAAGACAAAAGCCCCAGCCTCTCTTTGAGAAGGAAGACACCCACATGGTATTTCAAGTTCTATTCATCTTTCTTGCCTGATACTTGAGGTAGAGGCTAAAGGAGATATTCCTTGATTCCTGTGATTCAGAACTGTCTTCTTTCATCTTGTGGTGCTCTAAAGAATTGACAGGTTATGATTGCCTTTTCCTGGGAAGAGCATAATATCTTTCTATTTTTATATAAAAAATATGTATCCTCTTCTTTCTAATTTTTCCACAGTGATTGCAGTCACACTACCATGTTACAAAAGTCACTTGAATTTTGTCATGACCTAAGATCTTGAACATCTCTGACCACAAATCCGTATCAATCTTCTTACTGCAGCTAGATCTGAGAGTCTGTCTGCTTCCTCCTTATATCTGAGGTCCTTATACTATCAAGGATCAAATGCTGTTTGTTAATCTTGCAGTGTAAAAGACTGTGAGATAAATTTTGCTATCTCACAAAGGACCCAGCTATAGAGCTTAATCAACACTTATAAAGTGCTTTGAGATTTTCAGAGTGAAACAGTTACAACACTATGCACAAATACTTATTATTACTAACATTGTAAATCTCTCCTGTCAATGCTTTATCAGTTAGATACAAAATTATTTCAGGTGCCAACCCAAGGACAGTAGCCAGCACTGGTAATTGAAAGTACTGAAACTATTATAGTAAATATAAAGAGAGAGTATGAAACTATATAAATCAAACATGCAGCGTGCGGAGGTCGGAATAACCAATTTATTTTCACTCAAGGGATATAGCCTTGTGTAATTGGCACTTATGGTTTCTCTGCACTTCACCACTTGTGAATTTTGTGGTCATCCCTCAGTCATAAAGATAAACTGTTCTGCCACCATGTGTAGTAAGTGAAATTTAAAATAATTGCTAAACATTTTTTTTTCCATTATTGTAGCCGGACTTCAGGTCATGCTGTAAAAACTTTAAAAGAAAAGAAATGAAGATGTATGCATGGAAAATGGGAAAATATTGAGCCTGGACAAAGACTTCCCTATTCCTTATCTGAATGCATAGTTCTAAATAATTGCCACATTTATCTTGCTCAGTTTTTTCTGTTGGACTGTAGTTGGTCTGTAGTGAGTCTTCCCTGTGAGAAACAAAAGGTCTTGTGCCTTTTGGAATATCAAATAAACAAACAACAAAGTACACTGGTACTAAGCTATCCTCATGTCTCATTCTCCAGCTTTGGACTCAACAACGTGTATTTCTCAGTTGTTAGGAGTTAATTCCTCCCTCCCTATTTCCATTTCATGACTCCTTTAGGCCAGAGCTTCTGGCAGCAGCATGATTTTGCAGAGACAGACACCACAGTTGTTTCTATGAGCATGACCTCACCTTCTTAATATAATAAGTTGGAGAAATACTCATGAAATTCTATGCCTTTCACATTTTCTCTAGTATTTATTATACAGAGACATTTGTTCTTAGTTCCACATTTTTCTTGGGAAGCAGGACACTAAATTTCCCAGATAGGCTATTAACATGAAAAATTGCATTCAAATGGGAACCGAGGGTGAATCTTACCTTCTAATATTAAGACAACCAGAAAGCTTAATAATGTGCTTTCTTAGGAAACAGAGACCTTTTAAAACACCCTAATACTAAAGTTTGAAGCTTATATCTTGCGTCCTTTTAAAATTTTAAATATTGCTTCTTCTCTCTGGTTAAAATTAGGTAAAATAAATTTGTATTTACTTTCAGTTGCATAACTAAGTTACATTTTTTTCACTCTGTTTAGCAAGCCTAGAAAGCTGGTGTATTCCTGAAGCAATTTAAGTACAATGATGTCTATAAAATATATTGTTTCAGTGAGGTCTTCTAATCATCAGATTTTTGAGCAAGAACTTCAAACTGTTGCTGCACAAGTTGTGTCCCAGTAAAACTAAAACAAGCTAATTTTTAGCTTCACACATTACTGCATGTGATTCAGAGCTCAGCTGGTGAAATAGAACAGTGTTTCAAATAAAAAATACAGACTTTGAATTGAAGTTCCTGTTCAGGTAAAAGTGAAGTCATCTTTCTCTTTTCTAAACTCAGTAGGCTCATGACTACTCTCCTGTGTACAGATCTCAATGCCATTAATGCCACCACCCTCCCACAGCCACACAGTGAATGCCAGCCTGGTAAAAAGGACATCAACAGAGGGATTCACAGCTACTCGTGTAACCCTGCTATTGAGCCATTGCTCAGCAAATCCAGAATGGCTGGCAAGACCCTTCTACAGTATATAAAAACAGTGCCAGGCAAAAGAGTCAGCAAACTCTACATCAATTCTCATTATTCTAAATTAATTCCTTGTTATCTGAAAGATATGTTAATTTTAATTTGCTAATGAGGTTTTGAGGAAGATGAAGTTGTACTGCCTCGTATACTGTGAATACTGCTACTTCATTACAAGACTTGACTTTATTGGGACTAATGTAATAATACCTTTGTATTTTTATATAAAAAAAGATGTATCTTCTCCTTTCTAATTTCTCCACAGTGGTTGCAATACAGAAAAAAAGAAAAAAAAATTATTCAGTATGAATTCACCAAAGATTTTTCATTCTTCTTCAATCAGATCAATAAAATATGCACAATGAAGATGTTGTCCTTTTATTTTCTATCAAATGACTGATTAGGACTTTTTCCCTGGACATAGGAAAACTTCCTTCATTTCCTTCTACATCCTGAAGTGATTTCAGCTTGTTATAGACAGAAGGTGGATGTAGACTTCGATTTCCATTTTCCCATTTCAAGCATCAGGGTAATGTGGGGGTAGAAGGAGGAGAACGGATGCTCACTGTTGTTAACCTTGCCCCTTCCACTGAATGAATAATTAACCCTTAACTAGGGCAGGACACAGAGTTCAGATGCTCTGTTGCCTCACCAAAGATCTTAAAGATCAAATCTGAGCTACTGGTTGATTCTCAGTGCATATGACTTGATCTCAGGGGCAAAGGTATTTTAGTTCGCCTGTCCTGAGGAACCGTGGTTCAGACCTCATCTTATCTTGGATGTTCTTCTACCCAAATGAGTGCCAAAACAACTGCTTAAGGGCTTGTTCTGTAACAGGTTTTCCACTATCTTTCCAATAAAGCTGTTTTCCCATGTATAAGATATTTGGCAGTTAAGCAGAGGTTTTCAATAAAAGGCTAATAATCTAAGCAGTGATTATTATAATATGTTTTATTCTTTGCCTCTCAGAAATAAATGCTTAAAATTGCAATTCAGTGTCTGAGCCTAGTTGGATTCTAGATACATTTGCAGGCACAGGAAGGAGATTTTACACTGTAAAAGATACTTCCCTGCCCTTCTAGAAAGGAAACCCAAGTTTCATTCTATAGCTTCCTTCAAATGTTTTTTTCCTTGATTCTGATTAACCCAGTCCACAGGAAAAAAAAATCCTGCAAATTTCATGCTGAGGAAGGAAAAGTAATTTGTTTTAAAATGTTTTCATTATTTTTTAAATCTGTAAGTACAGAAAGCTAAATCCACTGGCCATTTTACCATGTGTTTGATAGACCCCAGTCACAGAGAGACCTCTGTCACAGCAAGCCAGTATCTGTGTAGGAGAGAAGTTTGCAGTGCTGCACTACTGGGCCTTGGATTGTTTCTTTATGGAAAAGCCTGCTAGCATTTCCTGATTAAGCTGGCTCTTAAAAGATACTTAAGGCTAGACAATGAGCTCATTGTCACTGTGCCTACTTACACCATGATTTCTGAAATTATTTTAAAGTCTCTTGCCCAGGGTTAGTATTAATATTTATTCCATCTCATACATAATGAAAATAATTTGGTAAAGTAATGCTATACACGTGTTGATTTAGATTTGGTTTCTGGAGTTAGGTCTTTGTTTCTGACTAAAAGGTAGTTCAGCCAAAGAATACACACAAGATATACCCACAAATTTTCTTTTTGTTCATACAATAAACAAACCCTCTCTTTTTCTTTAAAGGAAGTTGAGGAGCAGGGAATCTTTTTTTCCTATTTTCTAGCTTCTCAAGGGCAAAATAATAGAAAAATGTATTCAGATCAGATGTGAAAATCTTATTAGGAACATCTGTGCTAATCAATGTTTACAAAAAATGTAAATAAATTATACAAGGAGGGAATATTAGAAAAGACAGTTCTTTGCTTTCTCACTCTTCAAGCGATTACATAAATAAGACCTGATCCTCCAAATCTGGAGTCATATGAGCATTGTCTTTGAAGCTGATGCATTCATTGAATTAACATGAATAAATTGCTACTCACATGACTTAGAACTTGGATGACTGAAGCTCTGATATAAATATTTTTCTCCCTTGCACATCAGATTGAATAAATCAGCAAAAGAGGGTTTTTTCAACTTTTTGAAGACTAAGAAATCAGTTTAAAACTGTTTGCTATTCCTGGCCTTGACTTCAGCCTCAGCCCTAAGTCTGCTTCTTCTCCAAAGACTACCAGCAGTTCAGAGAGGTCATCTACCTAACTGGAATCAGGGAAGAGAACATTTTGACTCTCTCCACTTGATTTCAACCATCCCATGTATTAAATGACATGCAAAAGCCAGGACAGTGAAATCAAATCCACCCTAACAGGAAATCCATTTGTCCCAAAGTTTTTATCTAGCCCTTACCTGGGTGGCCATTTTGCAAGGGTGAGTAAAGTTTCCTAGCTGAAATTAATCTGTGGTTAAAGGCAAAAAGGATATTTTTTCTCTCTCCACCAAATGTGGGATCATTATTTTGCACTGACCTTCACTATCCAACAACAATTTGGTGACAAAATATATAGTCTAGGAAAAAGTGTCCCTACCCTCAACTGTTCTTTGGACAATTTTACTAGCCTTGACTCAAGCAGAGAAACCGTTATCAAATAACCTGTAAGAACTCACAAGATAACATGATGTAACCTGACAATTCAGAAAACTTGGCCTAGATAAACTGACAAAACACAGAGATGTATCTGCCATGATTCCACAATTGCAACGTGTATGATTGGAATAATACGGGGGTCAAACCTATCGATTGCCTTCTGCCTGGGATATTTCTGGGATGGACGGCCACAGGGCCTTGATAAGCCTCTGTATAGACCAGCTGGTGATGAAAGGCACAAAATGGTGTTTTTAACATTTTCCTGGGAACAGAAGTTCACTAAAGAAAGATAGAGCCATCAGAGGAAAAACATTGATTATCTCTAAATGCCAAAAATCAACCAGTAACACCCTTAAATTGCATTCTGCAGTATATTCTCCTAGCATTTTGAAGCTTTTTACATCTCTAGCAATTTTTTAGACATAATAAGCCACGACCTATGTTAGAATTGGGTGAAAATCATACACTTAATGGATTTCTTTTTCATTTGCATCCTTCAGATTATACTGCTTGACCTCTGTTGATTTTTATTTTAAGAATATTCAGCCATATGATCATAGGTTAATGTTTCATTTTGCACTCACAAGAAGGGAGATGCCATACTGGAACAGACCAATGATTGTAGGTCTCCTTCCTTTCAGTAACAGTCTACACCTGGTGCTTCAGGGGCATTTGAAAAGTTATCACTATAAACAATGCTGGTAATGTAATACCCTGTTAGTAATTCAATTTACCATCATTCAAAACAATGTAGAATAATACCTACATTATTCAAATTCTTTTTACTCTTCAGCAGCTGTGAAGTTATAGCAAGTTGAGAAAAGTACATACTTACTTTCATTCAAGCACTGTCCTTTAACGTTATTCTTGTTGACTTCTTAGGTCTATTCACAAGGGTACCTGTTCAGGTACCTGAAAAAAGCAGATCTCATCTGACTTTCAACATCCACTTTCAGAAGAGTGTTGGACACAGCCTGCTGGTGATGGAGGTGCCAGAGTTGGCTTTTAGTACCATTCAGAGATGCACAATGTGTGTCTCTAATATATGCATACATTTAGCATTTAATTAAAGGCTCTGAGTTAATTATTAAGGTTTATTCTGACAGAAACTTCTTCCTTCTCTGTGTACACACAAAGAAGATGAGGAAAGTTTCATTGATCTTATCCAAGGATAAGAATCTGCTATACTGTAATGAATTACCCAGGAGTAGCA
This sequence comes from Dicrurus megarhynchus, assembly GCA_013399195.1. Lineage (NCBI taxonomy): Eukaryota > Metazoa > Chordata > Aves > Passeriformes > Dicruridae > Dicrurus > Dicrurus megarhynchus. The sequence goes on from VXAD01000580.1 coordinate 170,968, forward strand.
TTTTCTCCGATCAGACTGAATCTCTCAAGGTGACAATTTTGTGGAAAAGTCTGCATTTATACTACACCAAAGAGCAGGTTATTTGGGTGGGATTGGAGATAAAGATATTGGACATCTTCCATATGCTGGGGCAGATTGTTGCCAGCTGTGCCGTAATTTCACTAGATACTTATCCAGGTTTGAATGGTTTATCTTGGGTTGGATTTTGCAGCTGGCATTTACTATTTCCCTTCTCCAAGTCAAGCTGTCAAATATTCCCACCATACACCTCCAAAGTTAGTTGTGACTTTCAGAAATCTGTCCACCAACCCCCAGATCTTGTGTTTTCAGCTGTGGATATTATTGGTGTCTATTTCTGATAGGAAAGCAGGAATCTGAAGCTCCTCATCTCTTGGCTTTTGCTGTATATTATGAGCAGCTCTTATTTTTGAGATCAACTACATTGCCACTACCAAGAATTTTTTTTTCTTATTCTTACATCATCACTGCTGTTTCCACCTACACTTGTGTAGTGCAGAAGCAAACAATTGAACTGTGCTTGACTCAGAAGAGCACTTAGCCTTGACATTCATGGTACTTTGCAATCTCTGTTCATTCAGAGTTTAGATACTTACTCTATGTGTATCCTTTGCAGCGAAGCATTTAGCCTGTGTTGTGCTCATAAATAAGCTATGGACACTAGAATCTTGGTAGTCACGACTTTAAAATCAATTTTATTTACTGGCAAGTAACGATCAGTTCTTATTTATGAAGCTCAATTAAGGATTGTTGAGCCTTCTCAGAATATAAAAGCAATTATAATCAGCTACAGTCCCACTCTGGACCCTCCAGCCAAGAAAGCTTCAAGTGATGTGATTTGCCTGCACTATTTGTCGAACACGTTTCCATGTCTCCGAGAAACAAATAATCTTAACACAGTGGAAACTTAAGGGATACTCCATATACAAAAAGGAGAAATCCTGCCTTGCCAGCTTCATCCCAGCTGTAAACCTTTTCAGCAGGTTGGCTTTGTGGTATGTGGAGAGCACAGGGTCTGCTCTGTACATAGGGCCAAGACTCACTGTTGCTAATCCTCCTGCTGCCAGTGTGGGGGGACTCGGTCTCATTCCCTCCCTGGGCTGAAGCCAGGAACTTGCACCCTGAGGAGCTGAGAGGTGTTTTGGCCCCATGTTCTCACTTCTTTCTTTAAATATTTTTTTTTAAAAAACTGGTTTGTGCTTAGAAGCTTTAAACCTTCCCGTAACCTAAGAAAAAAAGAAGTCCTTTTTAACTAGTCTAGTACTTTGTCAAGTGAACAAGCAAGAGGAAGAAAAAGTTCTTCATCCCACGTGGAGGCAGATTTCACTTCCCCAAGGAGCACTTGAGGGAGCAGATGACTCCAAGACCTTTGTTCTGGACACCTACAGGCATGAACAGAACAAGGACTGCTCTTGGCTCCCAGATCTGAATGAAAAAATCATCATCAGCTGCATGATCAAGTCTCCCCTATATCCCCTGGTAAAAGTCTGATATAAATCAAGTGTGTTACCATGGCAGGGAGCCCAAGACTTCTGGGAAGCACACTCAAACAGCTGTTGTGCCAGAGAACTCAGCAACACTTCAAGAATGGGGGGTGAGCAGGCTATAATTAGGATGTTGAGCTACCCATGGTTGTTTGCTCAGGAATCCTTTGGAAACCTCAGACAGTAAGAAGACGCTCACAGTGTATTTTCTGTTCAGGGGCAGAGCACTGCCACAGATCTCCTTCAGGTGTGAGCTAATGATTACTTTATCATCTGGCTCTTTGTTTTAGTTGTCTTGCCGCACTTTGCCCTTTCCACCATGCCTCCTTTTGCTATTTACACAGATTTTAGGTAATTCTCCTAAAGACAGAGATACTCAGAAGTAAATTTCCTACTCATGTACTGCATTATTCCAAACACAGCCAGCAGCAGGACTTTAAACTCTTCTGACATGTTTCTTGCATGTGTTTTGTGTCACTATGTTATTCTTATACACTCCTATTATTTTTTCTTTTCTGTTATGGGGTGGCTGTAGCTTCTATTAATCAAATCTCAGAGGAAAGACTGAACGAGCAAACATTACCATAATCTTTTAGTCAGGTGGATCTTTTTCTTCAAGTAATACCCTCTTCCCAAACAACAGAAAAGCTGCAGAGGAAGGGGCACTCATCACTAGTAAGGTAATTTCAGCCATAGATCTAGTAATCTACTGGATCTATTTCTTCCACTATCTTTGGATGGATTTTTATAAAACAGAAGGGCACAGCTCTGCTCCACGGATTTTCAAGGAAAGCATTCTGTCAAACAGGACTGGCAAAGCTGAGCAGCACAATCCCCCTGTCCCCACCACACGTCAGGAGATAGAGACACCAGTCTGAGAATACATATGAGAGTGTCTGAGGCAGCAGTATGTACACAGGGTGTGAAATTTGGGCTGCACCTCCCAGGCTCAGTCCCCTCAGCCATGACAGGGGCTTGTAGGGGCAATGGGAAGAGCTGGTCTCTTCTTGACAGGTCTAAACCTCAGCTCTACAACAGCAAAATGCAGCTTCACTGGAAAGCTTTGTGCCAGATTCAGGGAGAAGTTCACACTGGAGAACCAGGGTGTGGATTCACAAAGCACCAGCTGCACTTTGATGTGGGTGGGCACCAGCACAACATCTTTGCAGGACACTATAAAATATTCATGACTCGCCACTATCTTCTGCAGAGGGAAAGGCTCCTCAAAGGCATATTCAAAGAATCAAAGGAAGGTTCTTGCTTTGAATAATTTTCTATGGGAACCTCGCTCTTTCCTTTGAATACAGGGAAATCCTAGAAGTAAAGATGTAGTAAAGTATTTTAGGGCAATACTTGCAGGGTAGTATCATCCTCTTGTCATATCTGCCATTAATTCAATCAGGGTTACTTGCAATATGTTCCTGACCAGATTCTAACCATTATATTTTACACTCTTCTGATGGCTCAGTAAGATTTGAGTAGTCATTACAAATATCTTTAAGCCAGCACAGACAGCATGTCTGGTGGTTTGTACCAGCAGCAATTTCAGCGTGTGACCTTTACCTGCTGCTCCCAAGGATATGGTGAGTTTGTATCCATTTCAAAGATCAGATAATTATTAGATGGTTTTCTAGGAGTAATTCTGCAATAAAGCCTTTGGTTTTACAGTCTCAAGGCATGACTGAGGAGATTAGAAAGCAGTAATTCACACTCTTGATACCTGAGATTGATCTTGAAAGGAGCAGCTGTTCTCTCCCCCTTTCCCCCCCCAATTAGACACTTTGCATATATATCACACCATTATTTACCCTCAACAGTGCTATCTTCACACGTACTCAGAAGAAATCTTCAATGTTTCAGCTAGAACTACAGTGAAAAATTAAATACACACAAACAAGACATTTATCGAGTCCATCTTTCATAACATCAAATCAAAACCCGCAATGCACAATTCATAAAATCTCAGCACTAGAAAAGAGTGATGAAATTTGCTAATCCATCACTTTGACTATATGAGATTATTTCTGGCAGTGTGTAGTGCTCTGATACTGTCTAGACTTACAGAATTAAATGATCAGCTGTGCAGAACTGAGACCATTTTGTGAGTGTGTTTGTCTATATGTGTCAAAAAGCATGATGATTTCTGGTGTTTATCCCATGTGTTTTCTCAGTGAAGACAATTTCTTTGAATGACAAGAACATGATAAGGTGACAGTTTTGGATAAGCAAAAAGATTTAGATGTTCAGGTTTCTTATTTTATGTTTCACTGCAAATACTTTGAATGTTCATGTTTCTTGACTTGTGTCCTGGAGTCAAGGAGTTAGCATGTGAGTTTACTGCATCCATGTGCCATGAAAGAACAGCATCTGTTTACATTTAAAGACCTGTACTACCAACTGTTAGGGGAGATTCATCACCAGCATCTACAGCCTTACAGTAGGATAATGAGGCTCATTTATTTTGAGAAGTTAGGTTGCCATGAAATGGCTTAAAATTCTTTTTGAACACTGTTGCAAGAGGTAAGTCCCAAGTCATCCTGGTTCAAGTTATTAGCATGTTAAAAGCATTTATTAGACATTAATTTTAATAAACTCTTTTCCACTTCTGAGCCTCTCAATTTCTTTTTCTATGTACAAATTTGTACTTGTTGATCATAGTGGCAAGAGTACTAAGAGTAAAATTCAATGTTTTTGTGACCATAAAAATTATTCATAGTTCTACTAAGATGAAAAGCATCTTTCAAATGTTATTCAACTACTATATACTGTTTCAGCTTCAGATTGGTGTCATGATTGAGCATGATTTGCTAATTACATATGATGAATCTGCTTATATTTTTTCCAAAATTCCTGTGTTTAATATTCTTGGACACTGGACAAGACACAGTTCAGAGCTGACACTGAAGATGGCAATTCTTGCATCTCTTACATGTTGTGCCAAAGGCCTTAGACTGACCAAACTGGCAAACTGAGATACCCCAAACTGCTAACTGTGGTTTTAATGGCAATCCTTTTGAGGAACAAAAGCCCAGTGAAAGAAAACAACACACTAGTGTCAGTGTAGTTCCAAGGACTGGCCAGAAATAAGCCATCTGAAATGTAATTTTGTTCATGTTGTCATAAAGTTTAAGAAAAAATCAAAAGAGCTAAGGCAGCAGATTTCATTAATACTAACTAGCTAGAAGAAATAAAAATAGAGACCACATGAATTGCTTAAAATATGAATCATTTTTGTTCGTAACTGCAAGAGAGAACTCAGGCTTTGTCCACTCTGAAAAACTTTTTCTCTGAGTTAAGAAAAGTCGCTTCTCATCTATGGTAGTGGGGTATTTTCATAACTGAAAGCAAGGACAAGAGAGTGAAAGCATGTGTTTTCTGTTATTGTGCTAGATTTCTGCTTTTCTTCTGAACAGTTTTCCAGTCTAATCTCCAAATACTTTAGCTTTTTACTTGGCTAGAAAACACTGATCAGCTTGTCCACCATTAAAACACATGAGTGCGAAACAAATATATCAAACTAAAATTGATGTATTCACATATGCAACAATTCCAGTGCCAAACCTGAGTGGGCTTTGTGATCTGTGATTCAAAACCCAAGTGCTGCAGGTCTCTGGTGAGAAAGAGCCTTTCTGTCTCTGCAGAAGCATGTCCTGTAAGAGGATCATGAACATCCTCTGCTCATTGGCAAAAAGCTTAGAGAGCAAAAATGCAAGAGATGGAGCCATCCCAGAGCTTGCTTCCTTGCTGAACTCACAGGTACAACACAGAAAAGGAGGCCAAGGAGAAGTAGAAAACATCTGACAACCTCTGCTTGACTGAGAATGGGGGTTGCCTACTCAGATTAACAAATACTCAGGATCCAGCCAGCAGTTCTACTGCCCTGCAATGAAGCACCCCAGGCATAGCCTCAAGTTAACTTTTCTGAACCCAAGCAGGTGATGAATTTTGCTAGTCTCCACAGGAATTTACATTGTTTTCTATTAGTCAGTGTGCGAAAGGAAGAAGAGGAAATCCCTGGAAGATAATCACATACATTAGCTTTTTGGTGTATCACCCACCAGTGTTTGCATCCTGCTCAGAAGCCACTGTGAAAGGTCAGATCCTGATAGAAACTGTGATGTTAGGAGCAAAAATGCTTCCTCAGTGGGTCTGGCTTATAGTTATGAGAATTATATCAATGAGAAATTATTATATTAATGAGAAATAAACTACCTTCTAGGATCCAAACCCCAGAGATGCAGTTGTCTGTCCTAAACTCCAGGAAGCCAGGCATGGATATCAGTGCCTTACAGTTATTTAAATTGCATTACACCATCAGTGTAGGAGGGCTGCCACCCTCAGAACCACACAGCCTTCAGTGTTGCTGCACATCCTGGTAGTCAGCATGGCCAAGGACGAGTTCAGAGGCATGCTCTGAAGTTAACAAATACATCTCCGGATTGCAAATCTTTATTACTTTTTAAGTGAGCCAATGTACTGTAATGTAAAATGGCATTATCGCTAATGAAATAAGATAATTACACTAATGGCATGACCAGTGATGGTAAGTTCACATTGTACAAGTTGTAATGAGGCTTCTGGATCAATAAGTAGCTCTTTGGCTGGTCACATCAGATGCACGGGGTACAACATTTGTGAGAAAAGCCTTTGGGGAATGCAGATGGTTAACTCTAAAGATACTGGAACAATTCTTCTTAAAAGTCCAGGTTTTACTCTAGTTGCACTAATCTGTCTTCATGCATGTTTCACTAAATGAAGTGATACAATTCTATGTTAGAAGACCCAGTGAGCAAAATGGTGTCAATTTTCTAATTTTTTGTAAATTATGAATGGAATAGGCATTGTTGTTATTCTTTGAAATAGTTAAATGCTATTCTTTCATTTAGGATGAAAAAATGACTAATTTTTTTTTTTTTTATTGGTGAAGTCTTTAGAAGATAGAAACTTTCCTAAATGGTGAAATATTTTTCAATGGTTTTCTATTTTCTTTCTGAAAAAAAAAAATCCCTTGCAAAACAATTTGGAAAAAAATATATTTCTCTGAAACATCCAGTTTAGTAAACAAAGCATTTCTCTGTCACTGTCAGTGCTGCTGGGAAACAATATAAGGAGAAAGGTACTGAAATCTTTTTCCTGTCTTTTTCCCTTGGTGGTAATATTTATTTTTTTTTCTCCTAGAGGAAAAATTCTGTACAGCCCATAAAATTATACTCTCCTTCTTCAGGAGCCAGACAAGAAAGAAATAAGTATCAAAAGCAACTGGTTGGAAAGTAGCTTTGCAGCTGTGCCCTGTCCTCCAGCGGGACACCGCAGTGTACACACCATGCCCAGCTCTACATGGCACCCCAGCAGCAGCACAGAGGGGAAGGGCAGCCAACAGACTTGTCCTGGGAATTTCCCTGGCTGTGCTTGGTGAGGTGGTGAATGCCTAAGGAATCAGAACCGGAGGGAGAAAATGGATGTGGCTGAAAGCAAAACCATCTGGGTACAGGAATTGTCCCTACAGATCAAGATGACCCAACTTCAATCAGCCAAAGAAGTCTCCAGGCTGCTTTAGCTGCAATCCTGGATGGTCTTGGGATATTGCTATTGATGGAAGCAATGTGAATTCCCATGACAAGTTACTCATGGGACTTGAGGGCATTCACAGGACTTAGTAAGACTCCACTTCTATTGCCAAACAGCAACAACAGCAAAAATAAGTGCAGGGTACGACTTGAAATGCCCCAGTAAGGATTTTTGTTTCACTGAAGTTCTTCACAATATACTTTCCACAATGCAGAAAAATTTACAGCCTTCTGCCTGAGGAAGGTAATCATAAAAATGATGCTCCGGGCATTGTGTTGGTCCTTTGTGGAAAGACTAAAAGGCGGGAGAAAATTATCAATTACAACTTTATTTAATAATAAACAACACTAAAATATGTTCAAGTAGTGTTTTGGTTGATTTTCAATCCTTTATTTGCCATTATTGAACTGGGTTGGAATATGATTGCTTAATTGCTGTCCCACTGGGCCCACCTCGGAAATGAGATGTGTATCTCAAAAGCTTATCCCTCAGAGTTATGTTTTAAATAAGTTCCATGTCAGCTAGGAGATTTAGATGTATAACTGATGCTGAGCAAGAGCTTACAAAATGAAACTGGTGATGAATGGGAATTTCCAGTTTTCTGAAGAAATTCCATCATAATGAGATGTGTTTTTATCCAGTTTCAAAATATTTTAGTCACATATAATCAGATGCTTTAATTGCAAAATATTTTTAATCCAGAATTTTATTCAAGTTTAATGTTATTAGTATTCCTTTATTATAACATAACTACAGGAAATTTCTATTTAGTGATAATTGTTCAAACTGGAAAAAAATTTGTTCCCATGCCCCTTTTGTTTATTTGCTGTGTGTGGAGTTTCCTACAATTTAATAAAAAGCAGGTAGTTTGGTCTAGAACAAGTATTAAAACATAAGAAGCAATTCTCTAGTGATTCTGAAATAAAGTTAAAAAATTATAATCTGTCATTACAATAAGAGGCTGTAATTAAGTGACATAAAATGAAAAATGTTCCAAGCTGAAATTAAGAATGTCAAAAAACCCTTTAAGACTCTTCCCAAATGTAAACAAACCCTGTAAGGTTTTTTTTTGAGTTTAATTTACAAGTTTTTCCAGAGTACTTTTCACGGAGATTGAAATGATTTGGAAAAATATTCAGTTTCAAGAAAAACTGGTTTTTAATGCAGAAGATTTCAGTCCCGCTGCTGTCAGGAGACACAAACTAACAAACCACAGCAATTCCTGTAGCATGAGATGCACAGCCGATCTCACACACCTGAATGGGTTCTGCCCCTCTCGGAGTAGGGACATCATGCAGAGTTATGAGATAGGAACTTTTCTTCTGAAGTTTGTGGCTTAAAGGCTCCCCAACTCAGAGACCACAGCTTTGCATTTCATAGCTGTTTAGGTCCCTTTCCTTCTATGAAATTCTAGTTGAATTTTTAAGCAATTCATGAGTTTACCATCCAGAATCCAGTTTGTCATGCAGGTTTATTAGCCAGATTTTTCATCAAGAACATCATTACAAAGGCATTCAGCAATTGACCTATATTTGCTGTATAAAATAATAGAAAGGATTCTGTCTCAAATGGAAAACTCAAAATTCAATTTTTTAGGTTCTTTGTTCTTAACTGCCCCTGTAAAAAGTCAAACAAAATGATGTCAATAACAATTCCATTATATGCAATCCAAATCCATGGATCTGAGGTGGTCGAATTTTTTTTCTCTCAAAATTCAGTTTAAGAAAGTTTAAACACACCTACCATTTCAATTATAACCTCTTTCTACAGTGGAAGCTTAATTCAGAAAATAGAAATGTGAGCCTCTGTAATTCTAGGTTATTTCTGATTTAAGAAAAAATCTGCTCAGGTCTCAAGTGGGGAAAACAGATTGAAGGCAACTAAGCTAATCACATTCTATAGTTATTGAGGACAGTTAAAACATCATTTATAAAATAATGATTGTTTAAATTATCTTATTGAAACCATTTGCCAATCCCTAATAATTTTTTTATTGCTGATCAGAGGAAATAGCCTTGCTATTGGCATCAGCTTGTCTATGCAATAGATTTTAGCAGGAAGCAGTTAGAAATCTATATCAATCAACCAGCCTTGCTTTTCTTTCTTTCTAATTTATTTTCAAAAAAAAAAAAAAAAAAAAAAAAAAAAAAAAAAAAAAAACTTTTCGGGTTCATACTCTGTGAAATAATTGTTCAAATCCTGATGTCAAATAATTTTTAAGGTGTGTGATATTTTTTGTTGAATATTGCCAAGTAAACAGATTCATGTTTATGACAATTCAGATCATGAAGCTGAGAAAATATCTTTTTGTGAAATACACGTAAATTAACCCAATCTGACTGGCTGTTGTGCTGCTAAATTGGTTGTTTCTATTCCCATGGTAAAAAAAGGAGTCACTCTGAGCTGCTCTTCTCACTGCAATTCCTGCAATGTAGACACATTCGTGCAACGTAGCAGGTCTAACTTCCTTAGATTTTAAATTTCCTGTATTTCCAAGCATTCACTGCCAAGATTATTTTTCCTTTCTTACCAGATTCAGCTGCCTTTCCTGTTGAGAGAGGATGGTGGGAATAGAGTCTTTATGTCTTCTAGTTTTAACACAAATTTCTTCTACAAACATATTTACCATCAACAGCAGATAAATTCTACCCCTCCCATGAGTTTTTCTTCCCTTCTCCTTCAACTCTTACTCCCTCCCACCACTGGCCTGGCCATTCATCCGCCCAAAGGAAAGTATCCATAGAGGCCTTGCTCTCAAATCCTCTCCCAGCTGTGCAGGAACTGCTTTAACTTCACTGATGAAGGCTATGGTTGCTAACTAAATTATGGCTACTTGAAAGTGTAGAAGACTGAAATTACTCTAAAAAAATGCAGATTCCCTCTTCCATAGTCTTAGTTAAAACACCTGTATTACAGTTCATATCCTCTGTCTACGTACATGTGTGAACAGTACAGCTGCATGACAGCCAAGAAAATTCTATGTTTCAGAAGAGCTTGAATTCCAGAAAATAGTTATCACATGTAATTAACTCAGTGAGAGAGATAAAATTGTCATGTCTGGTCACAAACAACAGCAGAAACAAAAGCATGAACTGAATAAATTCTGGTTAGTTACATATATATTAAAGTCTCTGCTCTCCATAGACTGCAGTCATGTATTTTCACATAGTGAAGGTTATCTAATTTTGTCTAAATGGGGAAAACAATGCTATAAATTATCTATATATTAATGATGTATATAGGTCTCTTCCATCACTTTTTTCACATCCCCCTCTGAAAAGCAAGTGTCATCAGCTGACTCATGTCAAGAAAAACCCTTATAAAACATTTGTAAATAGGTGAGAAATGTGATTCACAGCTCTAGGAAACAAGGGAGAAAATGCAGAAGGAAACAAAGACCAAATGAAAGATGTCAAAGTTATCTTGAGCAATAGAGTTGAAAAATTACAAAGAATTCCAGCCCTCAAGCAGAAACTGCAGACTCAAACCTGTCAGCATGATGGAGACCTTGGATGCGGTGGCTTTCAAAGCCACCTAAGAGAGATAAAGTATGGCAACATGAGATTATTCTGACTTTTGGCAAGGGTTACAGACCTGCACTTAGAAAAGCAGCAGGGACTCATGAGAGTATATTACTTTACCATTCAGTCTCAACAGGCAGTTTGCAAGATCTTGCAAACTTTCCCGTGAGTGATCATCATGTTCTAGTGAATGGTACTTAGTGGAATAGCTGGAGGTTAATTTTTAAATCCGTCTGTGTCATGGTGAATTGCACTGCTTGTAACTGGCAATAAGATAATATACAGAGCAGAGTCAGGACTGGCACATGTGGAATTAGTGAGACTTAGAGTGACTTTATGTGTATTGCATCATTCTAGTTTTCTACAGTATTAGTGGCGTCAGTTGTTCATTTTTAGTTTGTTTGGATCTGTTTGGACTTAGGATGACTCAGTGTGGTAACATTACCCAAGCACAGCACAGCATAATTTTTTTACCACCTACGAAGCCACACACATATCATACATTTTATGCTATAAAAATGGCAAAGAACAAAGAAATAGTTTTTTCCTTCTTTCCTGCCAAAGATGAACAAGAAAGAACAGAGGAAATGGTGCATAGCCCTCAGGTCTGTTCTTCTTCCTTTTAACTGTATGTGAAGCCTTTTTTGTGCTTTAGACATGCAGGAATAATAAGTGGCTCCTATGAGAGGTAATATTTCTGGAAGTCTAGAGAAACGATCAGTAGCTGCTGGGTAATTTATGTGCCTTTGCTTCAAAATGGCACTAGTGTTTTTTGTTCTAGTGTCTAAGAAGCACTGTTATAATTAGAAGCTTTTGGAGCAGGCAGCCTGGTCTTCTGGTGGTATTGTGGTATTTGCAGGGTTCCACTTCACGTGTTGGTCTGCTCCCCAAACTTGTCATCCCAGATTTATTTTCATTGCTGTTTTTATGTTTCCACCATGTAACATTATTTTGATCTATTTTACAGGCCATAAAAACTGCAAAAATGTTTTGCATGTGCAAATTCTTTTGAAATCATGGAAGCTGATCTCACAGGCTGGTGCACACTGTGTCGTTCCTTCAGCCCCAAACATGTTCAGCATTACTCTGTAGTCCTGGATGGCTGCATTGCCTTAGCTCCCTTTGGAGATGCATTTTTAATTAATTAATTCTAGAAAAATTATATGACTTTCTCCTCATCCTCCAAAGTAATGGTGCAGAACACAGTGTGCAAAATACTTGATGTTAAGACCAAAATTAAATTAATCACATGTTCTGACTTAAAACAGACAATTCACACCCCACCCATAAAGCTAGCCTTGCTTCACAAAGACCATTGAGATTTTTAAAAATAAACTAACAAAATAAAGTAAAAGAACACTCTGTTCAAGCTGTTTATCCAGGCTTTGTGCATAAAAAGGAAAGACACAGTTTTTATACTTTGATCTAACAGCTTTAATGTGAAAAAACTGAGAGGAAAGACCTAATTTGTTGGTTTAAAAAAGTAATGCCACTCATTAATCAGAGCACTGAAGAGAGAAAACATAAAGTGACTTGAGTTGGCTTTTATCACACAGGCCTGATGATAAAATATCCACTTCTACTGGAAGCCCCTCCATCCCATTTTCATTGAATACACAGTAATTCAATCATGACTAGGAATAATTTATTTGTAACAAGGAAGGTTTCTGTTTCTCCATAATGAGTTGATTATATCTTGTCAGAGGAACCTTAAACCCATCAAATGTCAAATGAATTATATCAAACATATTATTTTCATAGCAGCTGGATATGAGTAACTGATGAAACAGAGCTCTTTACTTTCATTTTGTACTGCGAATTATAAAATGTCGCTCATAAAATGGAGCCTGTGACACAAATTCATGCAGGTTCCTAATTTCCTACCTTTAAAAGGCCTGTTTCCTAAATTTGATCTACTCATTTACTCAAAATATTAAGTCATAATTTGCTGGGGGAATTGTACATCAGAATGTTCTTGTATGAAATTGGTTTGGGTTTTTTTAACATTTAAATGAAAGTAATCCCTGTTCATGACGCATGACCTGATAATGCACTTATCCAAAAATTAAATTTGAGATAACATTTGATCCCATCTGTCTCTAAAAGCACTTCCTGGAAACAGGAGTGTGGCAAGGAGACTGCTGCAAGGCCAAAGGGTGGGAGGCAGCCACTGGAGTAGTTGGGTAACTATCCCAAAGAAAACAGATGTGTGGTTGGCCCACGAGGATCAGCTTCACCTCACAGCCCAGCCCAGGGCTTAGGGCCCCTGCCTGCTCCACCAGTGCATGGCATTTACTCATGGTTACACCTCTTTGGCCTGTCTTGCTGCTCCAACTCACTGAAGCAATCACCGTGGGGGAGAGGGAGATGAGCTCCTTGTGAGAATGACTGAAGGAAGAATCATGGAAAGATAGTGAATATATCAAATACAATCTGCAGCAGCTTCTGGGAGATCATTAAAGCAGATCTTGACCAGTTTCAGAAACATGCAGACCTTGTTCACTGCTACGTGAAGCACCCCACTTTGTTAAACTTTTTGATGTATCAGAGACAATCTTCGAAGTAGACCAGGTTCAGCTCTCAGAAGGAAAGAAGATGCTGCCATATATACAGGAAACACTTTTCTCTGGATGAAAGTTGGTGAAAGAAAGAGAGAGTGGGCAGCCCACACCCATGCACCTGTCCACACTCCCAGCATTCATGGGCACCAGTATCTGCTCTCTCTTCATTGCAACATCTGAGCAGATAAAGTTTGCTCACTTTTTAAGTAAAAAAGCCCAGCATTGCCCTATATTTGTTTCGTGCAGAATTTAACATTTCACTCTTTCATAGGAAATGGCTGCTGTGGACAGACAGAAATTGTAATCCCTCTGTGTGATTTTGGGAATAGTACTTTTCAAATAGGATTTTTCTGGGCTTAACTCTATGTCCTTGTGACGCATAAAATGTTGAGCTTGCCACAGTCCTCTAAAGGAGAGAAGGAACAATGGACAGCAGCTGTGCATTGGAATGAGTTGTTTGTTACTCCACACGGGGACAGCAGAAATTGCAGGTAAGAGATGAAATTTCCTTCTCTTTTACCTTGACTGATAACCTGGGGAGCCCCAAGAACAGACAGAAACTCAAGAGCTGGGAGGTAGCAGGACTGAGCAGGACAAGGTATAAGAGAAGCAAGGACTCACATCTTCTTGTAGGAACCAACTCTGACAAATCAGGCTTTTGACATATCACAGCCTGAGAGTTTGGTAATGGGATTTTCTGAAGATGGTTCAGCAGCAGGAGGCAGCATCAAAGATGTTTCTGGTTCTTGTTAGAGATGACTGCAACAAAATCAAGTAAATCCAGGTAATAATTCAATTAGTATCAGTAAAACTAAAGTCAGTGCAACTGTTTCTTACAGTGATCCAACAAACAATTTTAGAGACTGAAGGCAGACCCCGTATATTTGAACCATGCTGAGATCCACCTCCAAAACCATGAGATTAATGTGGCAGAGACAAAAAAAAAGAGGTGAGTGGGTTTTGCTTTTAGGAAATTCACACATTTGGACAGGGAAATGAAATAATGTCTGAGTACCACCTTGTGTTTGTAATTTTTTCCCCAAATCCTAAGATCATTCTCATTTATAAAGTATTTCCTTATTTTATACAGAATTCCTGTACTTATGGCTACAGAAACACCACTTCTGAAGAGAACCTGGGGGAGGTATTTCTTTATCATGTGTTTCTGCTAGTGAGGTTCAAACTAGCAGTATTTCTCTGTTTTACAAAGAAATGTAGGTGTTTTAAATTCACCTCTTCTTTCTTTTAATAATACATTGCCAGTAAAAAAATGTGTCTGGGTATGGAGTTAATTAACAGGAACTGCCCCATCTTATTCATATTAGCACACTGCAGTGTTGCTAAGTGTAAGTTTATTGGGGTTGTTGACATGAAGAGTGGGTCATAGCAGGTTGTACTTTCCACCAGGTAGTATGCGACTCAATTTAGGAAAAAATGTAGAATGACATGAAGTTTGTCACCCAGCTCTTTCACCACTCCTCCCTTTATATCTTGGTGGGGTCAGTGGGCAGACAATAGAATTGGAGGAGGGAGGTGTCTCCCTTCAGCAATTCTGGTTTATTTTCAGCCTTAAATATCTTTCTTGGATACAGAATCAAATATACTGGCTAGTTTATATGGCATCATAAGGAACCAAGGATGTAAAGAAAAAACAAAATTCCAGTTGTTGCTAATAGCACTGAAGAAAAAATCATTTGTGAACAAGAAGATATTTGTACATTTAGTAACTGTATTCATGAACATAATGCCAGACCTGAAACTCAGTGGCCAGAACTCCTAAGTTTGGTTTTTTTCCCATTAGAATAAGGAGATGAAAGAGTTTTGTCAAAACATTTCTGTTAACCAAACTCTTGTATTATCAGTGTGATCATTCTCTTAGTGAATGGAAATATTCTGGAGTTTCCCAGAAGTTTAGTGTTTTAAGAGATGTTATGAATGTATCTAATATTTTCTGTCACACTGGTAGACTCGGTCCTTCATTTAAACCAGGGAAAAGTCAGAATAAGTGTGTACACTTCAGTGAAAGCTGTTCTGTTTCCTACACCCTGAAAGTGAAGTGGGCCTCCCACTTCTAGAGTCAGCCCTTCAGGAAACCTAGACGCCACTACACTTTAACTGTCTAGATCTAACTGAGCTTGGTTATAGTCAAGCATTTAACAGCATTTCACACTTCTCCTGTCATCTGGATTACATAACAATGTGCTGATTTTATAAACAGCAACTACTCATTCTTGTGGTCGAGTTTTACTGGATGCACAAGAGAAACATCTAACTAAATAAAGCTGGAGACAGGAAAATTGAATGCAGAGGAAGGGCAGGCATTCCTAGGCACATGCAAAGCCAAACGGTGCCAGGATTTGTAGACTGCAGTGCCACCATGCAAGGCCCCTGCATACACTTCCAGCCAAGAGATCATAAGAACTCACTTTCTTGTGGTTGTTGAAAGTGCTTTTGCTTGGCACACGCTCTTAAAAACCCTGCAAATGCCACTTTACACTATTAAGTGCACAGGGGGGAGGGTAATTAACTATTCAACTACAGGAGGTTAGCAATGTCAAAAAGTGTTAAAAATCAAAAGAATCCACATGTATAAACATAAATGTTTAAAGTGCAGTAAAACTAGTGAGGCAGACCCTCTAGTAGTCTAAATCCAATGGCTCTCCTGGCCTCAGCAAAGCTCCATCAGCCTGGGCTAATTTGGGCTGTGCTATGGTAAATACCTCCAGACCAGACACCTGTATCTGTGCTGGAGTTGAGCTCTGCTGAAACAACTTTCTCTCAGCTATTGTCTAAAGAGTGTGATGACTTACACTGTGTGATTGTTACTACTGCTGGAGCAGCATGAATACTCAGGGAGACCTTTCCTGCAAAGCTTCATACTACACCAAAGGATTTCTATTTCCATGTCATTGTACTATGAAGGTGGGAGGAGGTGCCTCTGTTGGATATAGGCCAGCTGAAAAAATGCTCAAGGACATTTATAAACTCAGCTCCTACTAAGAGGTTCTGAACTACCGATATTTTGCAGACTTTTTGAGAGCTGCATGAATATATATATTCTGGGCTGAAAATAACACTTGTAGTCTATACTTAGGAAATTTTCCATTGTAGTGGGCTACTCTTCTCAGCCTGGGAGAAGTTCAGCAAGGCCAAGTTTAAGGACCTGCCCCTGGGGCAGGGCAGCCCCCAGGATCAATACAGGCTGGGGGAGGAAGGGATTCAGAGCAGCCCTGCCAAGAAGGGCACAGCAATCACGGAACAGCCAGCTTCTCTTTTGTTACCTGGCGTGTCAAGCACCACAACAGGAAACTCAAAAGGTCTGCATACCTCTGAAGTAAGAAAGAAAAAGTCACATTGTGGGATTCCCCTAAGTCAGAATGCCTACAATTTAGGTATTCACAGCTGAGAAAATCATCTTGGATGCCTTTATAGTCAGTAAAGAGCCTGCCACTGAAATGTACAAAGCTATCTCAGTTTAAATAGGTGCTGTGAGATCAAATGAATGCCCATCAGCCTCCATTGGCTGATATTGATTACACCTTAATGAGCTTTAGCAGGAGTCAGACAGGTGGCTCAGATGCAAAGATCCATGCTCTAGACACCTAAACTAAGCTATATTTACTAAGTATATATTTACTTATTTATTATTACTTACTTACTTATTTACTTATTTATTATTACTTACTTATTATTTACTTATTATATCATTTACTAAGTATATATTAATATACTGAAGGAGATTTTAAATCCATATATCTTAAAGGGAAGAAAGCCTTTTTGCCTGTAGTCTCAGAGTTCAGGCAAATGTGGGATCGAGGTGAAGTTTCTGCAACGTACTAGTGCAGCAATAGGTAGTATATGAGTGGTTTTGACTCTGCCTTTGGTTCCCATTTCTCGTTATTCCACTTCCATATCAGGATGCAGCCTTAGGGATAAACTACCTTAACTGTCCATTCCCTTCCCTCTAACACTGCAGTGTTTGGTTCTGATTCACACTAAAACATAAAGTCACCAAAACTAATCTTAGCCAGTTTTGCTGTTTGTTTCTTTTTTTTTCCTGAATCACAATGGTTCCCCAAAGATGGTGTCTCGTTACAGGTTTAAGAATGTGGGTTTCAGAGCTCACTCTGGATTGAGCCACTTAGAGTTGGACCCATCCTTCCATGTAGGAAAGACATCATACAAGTCAGGTCACTCCTTTGTGGGCCAGCGACTTATAAATTCCTTAAGGGCAGTAGCCCAGTGACACAGTAAGTCAGGCACAGATCTTTGCCACTCACTGGATACTGTTTATCTCTAGACCTGGATTTCAGCTGTTGCATCCAGATCAAAATTCTTAAACTTAATGCAGAGCTCACATCTGAGGCTTTTCCTCTCCTTTTTTTGTTTGTTATTCATCACCAGAAAGCACAGAAATGTTAAATAATCTCAGGAAAGCTGGTTGGAAATGTGCTGCTAGGAGAACTTTCAACTGAGTGGGGGGGGAAATTTTTCAGCAGAATTTCTTTTTCTTTTTATTCTTTTAACAATACATGGCCAAGTTTATGGAAAACACTCAAGTCTCTGTGATAAATATACACCAGAGTCTTCCACTTGTTGTCAATAGATTTCTCTTTGTTCCAGCTGTCTGCAGCTTCTTTTGTTGCCAAAATTTTTGGGTATGAGAGAAGGTTCCACCTTGTTACAGTAATTTAGAAACACCTGTCACCATATATTTTAACATGGCAGTTACACTGGAACTAATCCCCAGATAATCTTCTTAATATGAGGTACTGTGGGCTTACTCTACTGATAGGGGCTTTGCATTTCATGTCTCACTAGATTTAGAACTTAATTTTACTTCTGATACTTACACAGTATGTCTAAATGTGTTTTTCCTTGGCATGGTTGGTTTTCATCAATTTTAGGGAAGAAAACTAAACCCTACACTTTCTTTTTTTTTCTCCTTTTAAATACTAATTATTCCCACCAAATTATTATCACTGGTCTTCCTTTGGCCCGGTTGAACAGCAGCCTTTGTTAGCAGCCTGGTGCTGCTCACTCCTTCCCCATGGAGAGATGAGTAGCTGTGTGCTCACATTCACACTGTCTTGAGGGTGAAGAAAAACACTTGAGCACATGCTTGATTTGAAGCATGTCTCCACATCCTGTTGATAACCAGACACCTTCAGTGTAAACAGTAGGATAACAAACTTAATTTTGAAAACAATTCCAATATGTCATTTGTTTTTTCCGTGCTATTAATGTAACATCATCACATTAGTAATTAAACTTGTTTATTCAAAATCCTTTTGCCTTCCTTCCTGACTAAAAGTCATCAGCCATTTGAACTCTCATAGACATAATTTTGTTTTATCATACACAGTGTTGGTCTCATCTTCATTCCTGGGTCATGATGTTTCCTGGGTTTTAACTTCTATTTTGATATTTTAAAAAATATTTTAAAATACCTGATTCCCCACACTTTTTATTTATGTATAGGTCAAGAATATCTGTACATGATCTGTATACAGAAGGCTATCTAATTTAGAGGAATGTGCATATTTTGGAGTGTATAAATACATTAAATCCAACCCTTTTGTTTAAAGAGCAATAAGGTGGTAAGATCAAGTAATCATCAGTTAGGAAATGCCATCATTAAGGATCAATATACAACTTCAGTTATACCTTCTGTGCACATTTTATCCAATATCCCTTAATTACAGAATGACAGATTTTTCAGATTTTTTCATTCATGTGCCCTCTTAACTGTACAAAAGCAATTATACTCATTGAATTTGCATCTTGCATTTTCACCCTCCAACCTCACTAGTAAGTGTCTGCTTTCATGTTTGCTTAGCACACTGTCTACCAATACTGCTCCAAATACAGCTGCTCTGGCTTTTATCTCATTTCTTCACAGGCATTAAACACTATTATTTTTGCGACGCTTTTTAGAAGGAGTATCCCAAGCTGTGGATTTGAGATCCTTTGAACACCTAGACTAAACACCAAATGAAACCAGGCTATACATGTTGCTTCACTCAGCAGCTGTTTTGGTGAAGAAGCTGTTTTACAGGTAGACAAAGTGAAAATAGTCATCACGATTTATCATCCTCCTGGTGCCCAGATAAGTTTTTGTGCACCATCTCTCTCAGTCTATGAAAACCAATTTCCATTTCAGATCACTCCCAGGAGTGTTGGTTTCATATCTTGTACATCCTCTCCCTCCAAACTGAGGTGACAGAGCAGAGAACATGAGCTTTCTGCAGATTCTGCAGCTTCTCACCTGGTTACCATGAGAGGAAAGATCAAGTTGTAGGCCAGAACGCAGCTCTAAGAGTTTCTCAGAACAGACTGCTCACCTGGACAGTAAAGTAGGGGAGTCTGGGTCAAAACTCTGGGCTTTTCATGGTTTCAACCTTCTTTCCTGCCAGGCTTGCTCTTACTTAACAATCTCTTAAGGAGCCCCATTTGCCCTTCATATAAATATCAAGAGTAACCCTTTCATTTACCCCAAAGTCCCCTGGGTCATTTACCCAGCCAAAAAACAGTATTACAGGTTTCTTCCCAGCTGGGAACAGTGTTGATACATTGCAGTACTTCATGGGTAATAAGAACAGTAAGAAGCATAGGGAGAAATTGCTGAAGTCCTGGCAAAGAAACCAACAAAATTCATTAGTCAGGTAAATTCAGCCACTGCCTGTATTGTTTTGGTACATCCAGACACATTTGTTGTACCTGTATGTTGCCATCTTTTCTCTGTTTGTCTGGCTTTTATCCCATCTGAAGCTGAAGGAAGGTAATCTCCTGTCACCACACCAGGATTTGGGTATCAGGCCAGAGGAGAGAGGATCCCACCAATGCAGTCTGGATCAGAAGTTGTGGGGAGAGGTGTATTCAGCTTGTGATGTGCCAGCTTAGCATGATGTCCGCGAGGAAAGAGGATTTCTAAGGTCATCTGTCCAAAATAAAATTCAGAGTAACTGTTGACTAGTATTTTTCCTTTATTTATAGCTTAGCTACATATGCTGGCATTTCCAACATGACAGCAGCGAGAGATCTATCACTAATAAAGTTCACAACCTTCCAGATTCGAAACACTTGCTACAAAACATAGTTTTCATAAAACATGGTTCCACAGTAACAAAACTTCATATTTTTTCCCCTAATCTTTTTTATGAAAATAACTAAACCACTTTTTACTGGAACTTAAAAGTAAATCCCTCTCAGACATGTGCACAAAAAGAATCTCCTGAAACAGAGAATTGTCCAAAAACTTTAAATTGTTTACCATTGGTGAAGCTAAAGTCCTGAAATCAGAGTCAGTGTGAAATGTCAGACAAACATCACTATTTATTTTCAAACAACCAGTCCTTAACACCCTATAAAATGCATGCAATGCTATTGAACCCATACACAATACACTTATACATTAACTTATGTGTTTAGGTTTCAATTGATCATTTTTCCCCATATTTTCTGAGTTTCAAGGAGCAGAAAATAGAGTTTCCAGCACTGTACAGAATGCTGCAGACAGATACTTCATGCTATGTGTATGTAGCAGTACAGCGATGCCCTGCAGGAAGGGAATACTTGCAGGAAGGGAAGCCTACTGCTTCCCTTGAAGGGCAACTCAGAGACATGAATGTCCTTTCAACAAACTGCCAAAAAAATGGCCTGGCTTCTGCAAATGTTTAAGTAGCCATTATTGAACTCAACTTACAAAAGCTGTAATAATTTAAGCTTATATTTCCATTGAAAATTACAGCCTTTGTAACATTTTCGACCACTTCTCTAAAGGAAGTACCACTTATCACCCTTCTCAATTTCAGAAGTTGAAAATAATGAGATTCAGAGCTGGGAATGGCCTACTATTTTTAATGTGAAGCTCACCAAACACCATATACAAGCTTAACTCAATATTTGTGAGTGCAGACCAAGAGCAGAGAGTACACATGGGGCTTTATTCTCTTCATGCCATGTTCCCCTTAGTGTCAGGGCCCCGAGCACACCTCTTTAGAGCTAAGATTAATAGCCTGTCCCTCCCTTCCCTTGGAATTTGCAATTAAACTGAGGCTTTGTCACTGGCCCTCACCTGTGCTGCATTGCAGTGGCATCACAGCTGTGTCTCTGCCTGGCCTTGTACCTTCTCTCTTCAGCTTTCTTCACAATGGGTTTTGCCAACAACAGATGAGCTCCTTAACTCTGGAAAGAGGATGCACTCAGGGTCTTGAGATTAGCACATGCATTCATTCTGGTAAATTACGTAAACAGAGTTTTTCACTTTTACCTTTAGACTGATAATTTTCTCAAGCTCCATTTATACACTCTACTCTTTTGATATCATGGCCTTTCTAGTTCGTTTCCATGCTCATGGAAGTCTTTGGTTTCCTTCAAGTCTCTTGCTCTTTAATTTATTGCTGAATGAATATTCAGAGATCTCCATTGGTCTTCCAGGGCTTCATGACTGTTTATAACCAGTATTTTTAACTTCCTTCTCGTTAACTTCTTTGCCTGTACAACTAGACAGACTCCAGCTCTCAGCACTAACTGAGCCACTAGGACAGCAATGTCTTGCAGTTTTTCAGTTTGGTTTTGTTTCTCTGTAGCATATCTTAAAGGGAGCTATTTACTGTGACTGTGAAGCCAAATCCATTGGTGATTTAGAGCTATGACAATATTGATGCAGATGAGCCTCTGCGGAGATTTAATGACATTATGTAAATGTAATCAATGGGCTCCATAAAGCATAACAATAGCAAAATACTGTTCACATTATATATAAATAAATGCACATGGACACATATATGTTCTTCCTACATAATTACTGTAACAGTGCCTATTTATACCACTGATCTTCCAGCTCTCTATATCCCACTTCTGTAGTGTCTGTTTACACAGCCTTATTGAATCCATAACATTTAACTAGCTGATTAGAATCCTGACTTATGCCAGAAGATCATGAATCTTCTGAGAGGAAGGGAAAAAGCTGAAATTAGAGCAACTCAAAATCATCAAATGTTGCTGTTCAAAACTTTCAAGTGCTTCTTATTTTAAAAGAGAAATATTTCAGAAATTTTTTGTGACATTCTGTCTGAAGTTTTATTTCAGTAGAGAGGTGAGTTTAAAGTCCTCAAAAAGAAAGACAAAAAGAGAACAAAATCCTGTTGGAGTTTTTTGTTGTCAGGCTATAACATTAACTCTCTAACCTAAAATTTCTACAATTATGGATTGGAGCTGGATTATCTTGCCCAACTTCAGCTACTGACTGACTACTGACTGTATGTGCACGGACTTTGGGGGAATATATGGATGTGAAAATGCTTATACATGAATCCTGATCTCACAGTACTGAATTAGATCTCTCAACAGGACTACAGGAAAATGTTCCATGTTCATGTTCCATGCGTTCAACTGCATAGCCAATATAGTCTATCATTTCATCTAACTGCTTAGATTTGTGCTGGACATAGTTAATAAATGGGGCCTCACTGTGATCAAACCTAGAAGATGATACAATGTGTACTATATTCTGAAAAAACATGGCATTTCTCAAACAATGTGGCATTATATGATTTTAGTCTTGAAGGTCATAAAAGGATGACATCCCCATAATACTACTTCTAGGACTGCAATGGAAGAAAGCTGGTGACCAAAAGAAAGTCAGTGAAAGTCAGGCTAAGAAGAAAGCAGTGACTAAAGGCAGAAACATGAGGACAAAGCTGGCTAGAAAAGAAAAAGTGTATTTGGCAAACTGCTGCTATTTTAACATTTGTTTCCATACTGCTTTGGGATATACTTTTCATAGCATACTGTAAGGGAAAACAAGATCACTCTATCATCAAATAGGTTGAATGATGACATTGGTCAGGACACCCCTTCTGATGCAAACACTCATGGGGGGTTCCCTGTGAATGAATGAACACACAGGGTCTCCAAGTGTGACCAATGGGGCTGTGCAGTCTGTCTCACTCTGACCTAATTGAAATTTATTGCTCAAAATGGAGCATGTCCCAAAAGAGGGGGTGATGCCCTGCCACCTACTATGATGCTTAAGTGGAAAGTGGGAATCCAGTGTTCACCTGTCTGTTCTGAAAAAGCCGTAAAGGTTATCCAGGATGTTTCACTTTGAGCCAAAACTGCATCTTGACACAATTTTTACTACAACAATTTGGAGTATGTCAAGGTCTTTGTCTTTGGGCTGAGTTCAAATCTCTTCTTTTTTTTTCTGTAGGTATTTTTTTTAGATGGTGGAAAGAGATAGTCGTTGACAACTTGGATTAATACTTAGCTGGGCTGAGTAGTACTCAGGAGATAATTATCTTTTTCTGATAGCTACTTAGAGAAGCAGTGTTGACTACACTCATAACTTAGATGTGTCATTTAGGTATTTAAGGTTCTCATCTATGAGTTTCATTCCTTCTTTTAAAATGTGTAATTCTTCCTCTCCCTGACATGGAAGCTATAAACAATCAATGTAAAAATTATCAAAAACCTGATGATAGATACAGCTGTTTCTCCGCTGGCATCAGAGCGGAGAAGCAAACTATCTTTTAGTGTGGGGAACACAGACAAAATAAACAATGGCAATTATCTTTATATGGGACATGGCGGGGGGGAAAGGAAAACGAGAGAGGAATTCAGAGCCACAAAATACACAGATTTCTAACAAAATTGAAGAGAGTGCACGGAAGAGGAGAAAAGCTGAACTCGGAGGAGGAAACGAGATAATAAATGGACATGGGACAGCACACTTACACTGATAAAAGACAAGGAGAAAACTTTGTTACTGTGTTTCAGTATCACTTGACTTCAAGTGCCACCAGGAATGTAAACAAAGGGAAGTGTTAACTAACATCCTTTTCTTCCAACCTCTTAAAAAAGTATTTGCCTCAAATTTCAGGCAAAGAACTGGGGGGACTTTTTTTCTTTACCCAAGTGAGATCTCCGTCGCACAACTTTAAATTCATAAAGGTAGCTATGTTATTCATTGATACATTCCTTCTCTTTTTGAGTTTAATTATCATCTGATCAGCAACTTGGAACTTGACATAAATCTCAAGGTAGAAACTGGTTGAGAAGTTCAATCCAGTGATTATTCTTCCTTAAAAAAAAAAAAGAAAAGAGAGAAAGAAGAGAAAACCATAGAAGTCTTTGAAACAGCTGGGGTCAAAGGAACTGTGCTTTCTTCTAATTGCCCCAATAAATTTTAAAGATGTTATTACTCTGTAGTGATTAAGAAATGGTAAAAAGAGATGCAATGCTATAACATCAAGGCCATTAAGCTTAATAGTCCTTAACTGATTGTCACCCCGCCCCAACAAAAATAGACATGCTGTTCCCCGCTCTCCCGTCCCTCCTCCATTACCCTTCCCCCTCACTCCAAGGCTTCTAAAATCACCTCCAGCCAAACCAAGGGGAATTTATACTTCCTGCAATAAAATCCAAAGAACAGAACAGCTGGCAGCTGAACTTAAGATTGCTAAAACAAACATTGTGACATTGATGTGGGGAGGGATTTGGTTATTATTACAACACGGCGTGGCTGGTTCTGCAGGGAAAAGATGCAAGCAGAGCTTTTTTTTCAGCATGCAAATAAAAGGCTTTTAAAAAACCCAGTAAAACAACAAAAGCAGCACTATTTGCTCTAAAAATACCTAGAGGGGGAAAAGAAAAAAGCATTGGACTAAATTTGCAGTGTTGGCTGCCTAAAATTTAGATTTGAATGACTGAAATTACATGAATAATGTTCCACAGAGATGCTGTTGTAAATAGGCCAGGCAGGATCATTATTAATTCATCTATTCTGACAAGTACAAAATATGCAGATGAATACATTATATCATAACAATCCCATATATATCATGCTCAGCTTCTCTGGCGTACTGAGTCCTGTTTCCTGTGATAACTGTTAGCAATCTTCCAGAAACCACCCAACTTTAACTTGAAGGTTTCATCAGACAGCCCATAACCATAAAATCTAGGCAAGTAATGGAGTATTAATAAGTAACTAAAGGTTGGATTGACGACAATGGGTGGTAGATTTATAACAATAGCAAGTGGATTGAAATTCCAGTGTTACATGTTTTTTTGGTTATTATTTCACAGCAGAATATCTTACATTGCAGATTCCAATGAGAGTATCCCTTTTTCCATAAGGTTCAAGGACAATCCCTAAGCTTGTTTAATGACCCCCTAAAATTTGGAATTCCCAATACAGAGGGTTAAATTCCTTACTTCCACCTCTCCCCACTGAGGTTAGGCAGCTAAATTAGTGGTCTTTATACTAGATAGATTATTAGATAACTGCAGTCACACCTTCCAAACAACTCTGCACTGAGAGCACTGATTCACTGCCCTTGACTTTTTCCTAAATCTGATACCATCCATTGATTTCTTCAAAATCCAGTGATGTTTTTTGTCTGCGGGTTCCCATAATAATGAGGACTGTAGCCTTAAACACTGTGAGGGCTAAATAAATAATCTAAGTTCTTGTTGTTTGTACTTGCTATTCTTTTATCCTGTGTGAAAAGAGGCATTATCTGGCATAATTTGCACTGAGTTTAAGTTATTTTTCTGGATGGAATTAAAAGCTTGAGTTGATATTGCAAGATTGCACATGCTGATAAATGTTACAGTAATGACACAGAAAATTGCCAGTCATCCTAAAAGGTATGGGCAAAAAAAAAAGAGTGTTTCCTTGTTCCCTGCTTGAGAAAATGGGTTCAGGTTTGGGTCAATCAAAGATTTAATCAAAAGTGTCAACATCTCAATCGAAGAGAGATAAAAAGCATATGAAATATAGGTTTCCATTGTTCGAAATGCATTAAAAAAAAAAAAATAAATAAAGCAATAGTAAAAAAGTTCATACATGTTTTTCCTAAGGTGAATCTCTTTATTCACACCTGTTGCAAAGTTAAGAAGCTCTGGCTTCAAGGGGAAGGAAGGATTCTGCTTCAGATTCAAGCAATAACAGTCTGCCTGTTTGCCATCATTTTAAACTAACAATAGTGCAACCAGGCCATTGCACATCACAAAGGCCTCTTCCTTGTAGATCTAGTAGAGGGCAGAGAGAGACTAATCTCTCAACTATGCAAGAAAAGGGTGGTGGAACACAGGTCAGTACCCTAGGGAAAAAATAACACCTCTGCTTCCTAGCTGGGTGGTGGATCAGCAGTCCCCACAACTCCAGATGCTGCTTCTGACACCAGGTGGTTCCTTGGTGGTTTTTACCTTTTCCGAACAGGTGTGAAAAATCTGTTTGATGATAAATTGCTCTGGGTTTCATGGTTGAGTTTTCAGTTAAAGAAGAGAAACCCACTGATGCTTCGTCACCTGGGAAGTTTAGTCAGGGACATTAACATAACCCAGCTATTAACCACATTATCTTCCAGGTTCATTGTTCAAAATAGCTTTCTAAGTTTCAAAACAAATATGCAGGGCTGAAGCAAGGCCTTTAAAAGAACAACTGTCAATCATATTTTAATTTATATGTAGCTGAACACAACAGAGTCTTGGAAGTGTCCGCATGGAGAATGTGGATAGTTCCCATCACAGACTCTTCCTCTTGTGTCTTTGAACCTGCAGCTTGTTTTCTGGTTTAGCTTAAGTGGGAGCTTTAAGTTTGGCATTAGTTTCATTGGACCTAAATGTATGTGGGAAGCTGCCTTATAGGCTCGCCTTGCTTTCTGAAGCAGGAGACAAATCCTGAAATGTATGGTTTTACAATTGTACAAGCTGGGCACTGTTTCCTTTAGGTCTAAAGTAATTCTGTGATGTAAGTACACAAGAGCAACTACGCTATCTCACATCAAAGGTCAGTTTAGCCCCATTGTAGATCCGTATGGAAGAGCTAGGGAAAGCATTCAGGGATACTTTCCCAGAATAGCATCCCAGCTGCCAATAATTTGTAATTTAGTGATGTTCTAAACCAGATTTAGAATTTTTTGTACTTAATAGCCCTCAATGGATTTTTCCTTCATGAACTGGTCCAATTCCTTCATCAACCCAGATCCCCCACATCCTGTAGGGAGCAGTCCTATAGCTTAAGAGTGTGAGTTATGAAGAGTTGTCTCTAGACTTGCTTCCTAATACTTGCATATGACATTCCCCTCTTCTGCAAGAGGCACTTTCCCTGTATCGTTTATGATTTTATGCAGTTCTATCATTACTGTCTATTCTCTGGGCTGAAGAGTCATAATCACTTAGTATTTACCCAACAGGAGCTGTCCATGCATTTTATCACCCATTCTCCAACCTGGTGCTCTTGTGTGGTTGAGGATGTGATCTTGCAGATTGTGTTTAAACTCTATGACCTGATAAGCTCTGACAGGAAGAGTTCCAGCAATCCAAATCTTCCCACAGAATTCACTCCAGTTTGGATTGTTTTATGTAAGTAATAAAACTGATGCTATTCTAAATTAATTTCTCTCTATAGGTCTTCATGGCATGACTTCTGCTGGGACTGGAAGCAGAAATACACAGGTCTTTCAAACTAATACTGGGAGTAGAAGGGAGAGATGGGACCTTGCTATCATTCTATGCATCAAAATAATCATAAAAATATTTACTTTTTTAAGAATCTGACACTGAAATGGCACAAAGTCACCTACTGTGTCTAGTTCTAGTCTAATTCTGTAACTTTCACTGCCTCAGTCTTTCATTCCATCTGTATGCATGTGTTGTTTTTTAGTTTATCCTTTGTTCACAAGCTGTTTGGTACATGTTCAGGTCTTAGCTGCAAGAGGCCAGTGTAAGCTCCAATGTAAATAAAAAAAATAATAACAACTCTTTAGCCACTCAATTATTTCTCTGTCTTGAATGGAACTTCTTTAGCCCAGGAACTTGAGCTACTCCTGAGAGGGTGACCATGCGTTTCCCTTCTAGTGAAAGTCTAGTATTTTACACTATCATTTTCCCACATTCCGAATCAGCCTAGATAAATAATTCCCCAGTTACTTATAGTTTGGAAAGGAAATCTAGATAGCATAAATTTTATGCAACTGATACCAGGAAATTGCTTATGATTTTACCAAAATTATGTTCCATAAAAATATTGTCAGTTCTGATCAGTTCCATGTTTTATGGTTAATAACACCTAATGTCTTTCCATTAGCAGGTTGTGATCTTAAAATGACACAGCTTTACTTAATAGGAATAAATACCTAAATCTTGAAGGTTGAGGTATTACAGAGGTGCCATGCTGTGCATAAGGGTAAACCTTTTAGGGGCTGATTTTGTGGTGGCAAGGAAACAACATCAAGTGGAGGTCACCATATCTCAGTGCTGTCTCACACCAGCCCATGTACAAAAATAATTCTGTCTGTCCCTGTGGATGTTAATCAATAATTATATAATGAAGGCTTACATGAAGATACGTTTATGATCTTTTGCACTTATGTGACTATTAGTATTTTGCCATAGGCATTTGGAGGGAGTGGATGACTGTTAGGCAACTTCTAACTGTACTTTAAAAGTTGTCTTTTGTAGTATTTTTTAACAGCCTGATTTTCGCTGGCTGCCGTGAGGAACTTAAGAATCTCCTATTCTCTTTTAGGATGTCTCAGGAACATGGGCCAATTTTTCCACTGTTTTTAGTTAGGTAATCTTATGTGCCTAAGCATCCTGGACTTGGTCATGACTGTGCTGGGGAAGGAAATAAACAGATGGTCCAGATCCCAAAGAGGTAACAATATAAATTAGAAAGCTGAAGGCACATAGATGTAGGCATGAAAACATATGAACTACACCAGAACTACAAATTTGCTTTTGTCAGTTAGGATTTTATTAGGCAAAAATGCCTTGAAGAAATCAGTAGGGGGTTTGCTGACATGATGGTTTTTGAAGCTATGTCACGGGCTGTACTGGCCACCATTAAAGTATCCAAAGTTCTTTTTTGTCACCTACTGAGGCCATGGAGTATTTGGAGAATGAATTAACCCATGGAAATATCTCTAGGAATGCTCTATGGCAGAACGCAGCAGCATTGTTAAGCACATTGTGGTGAATGTGATGAACAGGGCTGAACTGTGTCCCCTATTGCAGGCCTGGGGTGGTTTATTCTGGGGAAAGACTGAATGAAGTTTCTTGAAGCCCCTAAGAAAGGCCAAGAAAAGAACTGTTGAAGTAATGAATAAAACATTTCAGCAGCGTTCCATAAATTTAAACAATAAACTCTGCTGAAATGTTTATCTAAAAATTTAATATTTTCCAAAATTTAGCAACATTCCATTGTGTGTTCTGGTCCATGTTTGTGTAAGTAAAAGACAACAAGAAGTGAGAAATTTCACTTAAACTGTTTAGTATATACTTGTAAAGGGGAATTCAGCCAGGGTTGTGTATTTTTTGACAGAAAGATACAGAAGGAACATATCTTCTTCCCAAGACAGTTTTTAGCCAGAGACAAGGAACAAGGAGACAGAAAGAGCTGTGACATGAAGGCAGAAAGGCCCTGCAGAAAGACCCTGACAAATTGTGGGGCTGGGCAATCATCATCCATATGATGTTTAGCCAAAGCAAATGCCTGTGTCAATGATCCGTGTGGGTCCCTTCCAACTCAGGGTATTCTATGATTCTATGAACATTGGCTGGTGGGATTCTGTAGATCCTTCCTCGTGAAGACAGAAATAAGGAATGCAGAAACTTCTCCACGGTTTTTTTAAGTTATAGAATTTCAGCAAGGTTTTCTTACTAGACCTCTCTAGTGGTTATCTTATATTATGTTGCATCTGAACTCAGTCTACAAGTTTTTGAAGTCAAGGGCAGTCTCTAATTAAATACTACACCTTCTGGGCTTGGACCACTGAGTGCTATTTTAAAGAAAAGTGATAAAATCAAAAATGCCAAGGATGCATTTGGATAAACTGATTTGTAGTAATGTCATCTGGGCAATCTCTGCATAAATTTTATAGTAGGAAAGTCGGCATTTTATCCTTTAGAATGTCTTCCTTTTTCAAACACAGAAGCTCATTAAGGGAAGTTGTGCTCCTGCAGTGGAGGAGCACACCACACCACCATTAATATAACACTTCCAGGGAGCAACCAGAAACACCACCCAGGTAGTCTTGTGTAACAGGAGTAATGTTAAATGTGAAGCTAAACCCCTGTGCACAGTCTAGTCACATGAGTTTGTTTTTCTTCTACCCACTCCATCAAGGACCTCACAAGACAGTTAATTAGGGTCTTAGAGGATGGCTGATTGTGGTGAGAAAGGAAGGAAAACACCTTTGGGAACTGCAATCCTCTGCAGCCTGGAATCATTGTACTAGGATCAAGCTAGGAACTCTTCTATCTCTCTTTGTTCACACTGACATGGTTTTATTGTTCTTTACCTTCGAGGAGAAGTCAATGGATGCATTTCTTTTCCCCCAAACAATATTTTATTTTTTAATCACTTTTAAACCAACACCTATGGTAGGCAATCAACGATTTCAGTGAATTTGGGGTTGAGGTCAACTGTCTATCCCAACAAGAGAACAAGGGGCACATACTCTCTTGCTGCTCCTGTGCTGACATGGAAATCTTGTTGATCTTATGTACATGTGGGCAGGACAAAGCACGGCAGGAGGAGAGACTGCCCTGAGGTTAGGAATGTTTACAACTACTTAAGTTTCATCCATTGTAGCCTAAGTATTAAAGCCCATCCTTTGTTTCCAATATGATCCACATGACAACAGTTAAATTTTTCATTGTACTTAAGATGAGCAATAATTTAACCTGGAACATCTGACTCTGCCAACCATAGGACCCAAATCCTATTTAAATTTGGCCTCTTTTGGAGGCCAAATTAGAGATGTGGCCCAGAGCTCACTGCCAGGCTCATCTCATACTCAGGGTCCTTGTGTTGTCCCATGCTCCCAACTGTGGTGTCTGGGCTTACATGTCTACCAAAGGCTGGCACTGGAGTAGCTGCAGTTATGTCAGCATATTCACTGTCAAAACAGATGTCCCTGTCTCCTCTGTGGGAAATTGTTCCACAGTCAACCCTGGGACCTTAGCTGACCTTCCAGACTGAGACCTTTCAAAAAGCTCCAGTTAAATAAATGATTGTCATATAATGAATTAAAAGCTCTGACCTGCAGTTTTTTACTGGTTTTGATACAAAGACCAGGAAAATGTGTGAGGACTTTCAACAAATGAGAAGATACAAAATTGTCCCTTCTGACCAGAAAGCAAAAACGAAGCAGTGGGAAACAAACATTTTTTACCTTAAAGCCTCCAGTTTCTAACCTGCTGGGAAGGAGGAAATGTTCTAAATTCCTCCCTGGATAAAGTACTGCAGCAGA
This sequence comes from Dicrurus megarhynchus, assembly GCA_013399195.1. Classification (NCBI taxonomy): domain Eukaryota; kingdom Metazoa; phylum Chordata; class Aves; order Passeriformes; family Dicruridae; genus Dicrurus; species Dicrurus megarhynchus. Next base: position 202,386 of record VXAD01000580.1, read on the forward strand.
AGGGGAAGATTTTGACCAAAGGGACATGGAGGGTCTTGCATTTGACATTTATGAGTGGGAGGCAACATTACCAGATGTTTGTAAAAGTGCAGCTTCCAAGCTGAGTTCCGTGAAGCCAAATATCTCATTTCATTAGGTTTTCTGTTTCCCCTACTGACTGAGCTATCCAAGAGGATAATCCCATACTGCAGGGGGCTGGGGTTCAGCAGCTAAGGCAGCTTTTCTGTCTCTGACTACAGTTAATCCTCAAGCTTTTATGTGACAAAGTACAGGAGACTGCAAGCTGTGGATGGGTGTGTCTTCACACATGGCCTGTGCACAATCCCATGCCAGCCCAGTGCAGAGTATGGTCAGATCTCACTTGGAGAAAATTAAGTCAGGTACCAGATCAGATCAGTACAATATTTTTCTTGCCTCTTCCCTATTATCTGGAGTGAGGCATTTGGAGGGATTGGACTCCAGCCACACTATTGTTGCCATTGCCCCCAGTATCTGTAACTTCATATTCTCCCTGTCTGGGCAGCAGTTTGGAGATACCAGACTTCACATGAGGAGCAAAGACGTTTTCAGTTTCTGGATTCTACTCCAGACACCTGGCTCCTAAATGTCAAAACATTACAGCACACAACTTCTAGACTCCTAAACTTTTCAAATCTGACCTTAAGCCACTCTGAGACCTAAACAGCGATCTTATTGAGCAGCAAGACTGATGGCCTTGGTCTTTTTTGCTCCCTGACAGAACACAGAACCTATCAAAGCACTTGGCATAGCTTTGCATCACATAGAAGCAAGGAAACTATTTCACTAATGCAACTCCTCACCCTTAGAACCCAAAGCAGCCACAGCCACACACCCTGCCATTCCCCCCAGTTTTAATCTCCCTCACATGGAGGCATGATCCCATGGGGTTCTTCTTGTTGGGAGTGGAACAATACAGCCTTGTTGAACAATACAGCTTTGCCATGACTAGCTGCACTGAGGCTGCAATCATCCCACATTCCTTTACTGCAGTCCACTGCAACCAAGCACGTCTGCATATACGCACATCCACTGTGTGCTTTGAAAGCATCTTCTTTTGTGTATTGCTATTCCCTGGGTCATAGGATTTAAACTCTCTCTTCTGCCTCTTTAAACACATATGTTCCTTGTCATTTTTCCCAACAGCTGTGGGCTGCATCCTGCCAGCTGTTTGGTAGATGTCTGGATCAGCTGTTAGGGCTGCATGTCAGCTGGAGCTGGAGCAGGGCCTCTTGGCTCAGCTACAAATGTCCTCACGTATCTTGGTCAGACCTACTCCTAAACAAGCCTTGCATTAGCTCTCAAGATGAAGGAACGAGTTTTGAAGTGAATTAATCATATCCATGGGAAAACAAGGAAAGGAAAATAATCACTAAGATGATGGATTGCTCTGCAAGTGAGTTTGGGTTGTGTGTGTATGTGTCACCATAGATGTATTTCTGACATCTGTGCAACAAATGTTACGTATTTCAGGTAGGAACTCTAAGGGTTTGTCACAGCCCAGCAGAAAAAGGTTGTTGGTGGAGATTTAGTACTGAATCTTCAAATCCAGTGAAACAGACTGGTAACAAAATCTCTAACTGCTTTAAATCATCTTCTTTTATTACATTCAGTCTTTGCAAAACAGGTTTGCAGGCTAGTCAGAGAAGAATGACTGTGTGTGAATGGGGAAGAAAACCAGCTGAGGCTGAAGAGGAAGTGGGACCCTTCAAACTTTCACCTGTTAAAGAGTATAAAATCCAGGCCAGGGTTCTAATTAGTGGGAGCACAGGTGAAGCAGGTCAGCTACATTCTCCCCATGATAATGTGGGACTCCACCACTGTGGAAATCACCAGGTACCAAGAAACGGTGTGTCCCTGCACAGGTAGCCCAAAGAACAGAACGGAGTGCAAGCCAGGATGGTGAAGGTTTTATGATGACAGTTTTAATCCCACTATTCTGAATACCTTTGTTACTTTGCCAATACATCCACTTAATGTGCTTATCCTAGAGCTTCAAACTGGCTCCCAAGGCTTTTCCAGGTGTCTAAAGCATCAGCTGTCAACTCTCCAGCTGTCAAAACACGTAGCTTCATTTCTGACAGTTCCTTTGATGCAGTTTAAAATCTGTCAGTCCAAACTCTGTGGCACATTGGCAAATGGCAATGCAAGGACTGCAAACCCTATGCTGAGTGCAATATGAACATCAGCAACCAAGGGCTGACTTCCTCAAATTCAAATTATTCCTGTCTCTCTGTCATCATATTATCCACATTCATCGTGAAAGCAGTGACTGTCCCTCATCTAAGAGCTGGGAGTTGCTCTTCAGATTGCAGGCCCTCCCATATCCATAGAACAGCTTCTGGTCAGATGTGCCAACACTCATTCATCCCTGGTGTGTGGGTTTCATGACAGAGGGATGAAAGCTGGGAGCTCCCAGTTCTGCCCTTCTGAGAGATATTTCAGGGAAGAATGGAGTTGGGGATGAGTGAGCCTGGAGAGAGTAGGCTGGGGATTCCTCTTCAATTTTTTTTTTCTTATTTTCAAAAAGTATATGCATTTACTATGCCTGTGCCAACATAAACCACTGCTGGACAGAGCTGAGAGAGCAGCAGTGCAGCCTCATTTGTGTGCAACATGCGTCTGAGACTTGCTGCCTGCTAGAGTCCTGTGTGCTGATGTAACCCACACCACCAGCATGGATCAGTCAGCAGCATTCCAGCTTGTTCTTTTCCCTCTGCCTTCCCTGCACAATGCAGATGTGGCATGAGGCCCCTTTGTGCCAGTGGCAGCATTCTGCATGGACAAAGCAGGGTGGAGCAGGGTGCTGGACAGAGATGAGAGGGTGGTTAGCAAAAGGCAAAAGAAGAATCTGCTCTCTCAATTTTTGATTGTTTTGTTGTTGTGGTGGTGACGGTGGTTGCTAATGTCTGTCTGTCTTCAAATTCTTCTAAGCAGGGCCTGTTTTACCCTCTGTGCTTGTGCAGTGAAACTGCAGCCATGCTTAGCAATCACAACAACAGTAATGAGAGTGGGATGAAATGCAAAGCTTTAATATGCTACATATCAAGCAAATCTGTGACCATGCAGAAATCACCAATGAATGCATGTGCAGAAAGACATGTATGGACTTGGTAAGTTTTATCCAGGCAAGAAGGGACCAATAGAGAACTGACTTGGTGAAAATCAGGATAGCAGCAAAGCCCATGCATGTGGTCAGCAGTAAAACAAAGAAACTCTGGGAGTGGAATAAAGCCCATTGTTTTCCTTCTACCAAATTTTTTTATTTTATGTTTGTTTTCTAGTGGCAGACACACAAATGTGTGAGGCCCTTTGCAACCTCAGTCATGCCACAGACAAAGCAATTGGATAGAGATGAAGGAAAGAGTGATGCCTCACAAGCAAGTCCAGTGGCAATTCTTCACTTCCCAGTAGGACAAGTTTTAAATCTGGAGGTTATATACACATATGTGTGTGGGTGCACATACGAACAAGTGAGTTCAGGTGTTTTCCTTTATGCAACCATGAGCTCTACCCAAGCGTATGCTGGATCAGAGCCAGTCGAGTGAAAGAACATAATGAGGAAACTTGCAGAGGATGATGCTTTTGATCCTGGAAAACTTTTCATTGTTCTGATTTTCTCAGCCCTGAACGCTCCCAGCTAGCATTTATTCACTTACCGTCTGCTCGCAAATCGAGCTTTCTCCTAGTTCTTCAAAAGACAAACCTCTCTTCCCCCACCAGAACTTAACTTTGATCTTGAGGTTCTGCAGGGCACTTACCCAGACAAAAGTGCATTCAGAGACGTCTACACCTGTTCATGCCTTAAAATTCCACATCTGGTTATTTCATACTGCATCAGCTGAATTCCTCCATCTCTCCCTGCCTCCTCCTGTCAGAGCTGGCAGTCCCAGCTCCTCGGTGTGCAGGGCACAGCTGAACCAGTGACATGGTGACTTTCTGCTTCTAATGCCCAGACACTGCTGCTGTTTCTCCCCCTGCTTATTAGCACTACTTTTCTGCTCTCTCAGAAGAGATGGCTGCAGAATGCTCCCTGCCCCTCCCTCGCCCACCATGCCGGTGCATATTGTCACTCAGGGATTTGAAATTTGGATATTAGAATGGTGCATGTTGGGAGCAAACCTCCATAAGTTATCAAACAAGAATCAGTGTTCCCACTTCAGTGGTTTTCTGAGATTTTCCTTTGAGACTAGTCAACAACCTGATAGTATATCATTTTCAGGTGTTTTTTTCAATTTCTGCTGCTACCATCAAAAACTGTAAAAAGAGGGATTTCTCCTTTTCTTTACTGTTTGCACATAACCTCCACCCACTTTTTTTTTTTTTATGTCCATTAGCGGCTAGCAATTGCACACTTCTGGTAAGTGACAGTTTACATGACTTCTCATATAAATCAGTGAAGTTTAATAATTGCATAATGAATCTGTGTCATGTCTCCGAAGTCACATTCTTCTTGCCATTAATGGTTCTTCCTTCAATTGTCATTTTCTAGCACCTCCCTCAGTAAGACAGCCATAGCCTGGTGAAATTTTCCAAATTAAAAGAAGCACAAACCCTAGAATGTTTCAAGAAATAATCCCATTTATAGGTTTTTATTGCTTTGATGTGGCTGTGGTTTCACATCCAAGTTTTTGCCCACCCTTGTATTTGCACTCCTGTTGGCACACTGAGTTCTGGTGGGAAGATCAGTCCTGAGCTTCTTTCTTTACCAGTTCTGACACAGTTTTCCACTGTATTCTCCAAGACTTCAAGTGGTACAATCATCTCAACAGCTGCTCCTCTAAATGCACTTTCATTTAGACATGTGTTTTTCCAACTGTTTTGAATCAAAAAATGCCGCCTTTTGCAGGAAGTCTTAGGACAATTTTCTGCAATGCTGCCCCAGTGGCATGCCATTTAAAAGCAAATAAGGATCAGGCTGAACACTGAAAGCACTATTATTTCTCCCATTTTGTTTGCAGCTGTGGAAATGAGGTGTTTGTTTAATTTTTGTATTTTTACAGCCACTTAATGGATGTTGATGAGACTTATGTGCCACTATTGGTTGATAAGCTACCAACCAAGTAAAATATTTAAATCAGATTTCTATAAATTCTTCTTTTCAGATGATTTGTTCTTCCAGAAAGAGCTATTCTTGAAGAGTCCACAAAGTCACTTCTCTCTAATTTTTTTTTAGAGTGCTTTGAAAAATTTGACATTTTAAAATTACTGCTATCAGGAAGGGAGTTAATATTTCATAAATAAAATCTTTGTGACTTAGATGTGTTAGAAAATACAATAGGGCTCTGACATCAGGTCAGCAGTGTGATGACATAAAAAAGAAGAAATCTTTACTAACTAGAGCCAGCACTTTTAGCCCTCCGAGAAAAACATCAGAATACAACTGAGCTGAAGGATTTTCACAGGTGTCGGCTCACAAAATGTGTGCTTTGGAAATTACAAAAATACACTTACTGGAGTCTCACACTTGAAACACTGACAGAAAACACATGAGTTGGGCTTATGCTCATCTCTCTTACCAAAGCATGTCTTCAGCCTCTGTTCAGAGCACTTTTCTTCCCCAGTGAAGCTAAGGACACAATCCAGCCTCTACACGGAGGGAATCCAGTCCTGGCCACAGATGACAGAGCAAAGCAGCAGACTCCTCTTTACCTACCCTGAGAGAAGTGTTGTCTGTTGGGTTTGCAGGCTTCCTGGGGGAGCTTGGATGTATCATTGGGCTGTGTAAGAACTGGCAGAGCTCTACCTAGACAGTGCAGAGGGGTGCTGGGGGGGACCTGACAGCTCTGGGAGAGAAAGTCTGAGCTAGAGATATTTTTGTGCTTTTGCTAAAGAAGCTTAACTGCAAGAGGAGAGTGACAGTAAGCTGACACAGATGAGTGGTTTGTCCTCTGGAACAAGGTAGGGCTTGTTTTTTATCCCCTTTGCTAATGCACACAAAGGACAAAGGTGCTCTGAATCATCTGGCTGAGGGGCAGAATCACTTCCAGAAGATCCCACTGCAATAACAGAAGATATGTTCCAGTGACTGACCAACAACAAGCTGCCTCCCTGGATGCCACTAATCCTTTAGCACTCAAGAAAATCTTCCTAGTTTATATTTACCTTAACTGAATCCTTATCAGTGTGAAAACAACTCCAGAGGCATCAGCCAGTCTCCTATTAAAGGTTGCACATTGTCCTGCGGCTGCAAACACACTCTACAAGGTTGTCAAAAATGCCATACCAGAGCAGTTGGGGATTAAAGAATTTAGGACTTTTCTGGGAGCACCCTACTCTACATATCACGTTTCACACAGAAAGCAGCCTGAAATCAAGGAAAGGCCTCAGCAGGAGAGGGGTGAAGATTGGCCTTTCCCTTCTCTATAAACTATTGTTAGACTCCAGGGATCTTTGATCTCACTACAAGGGAGGGAAGGGAGGGAAGTACTGGGAGGACTCCATGTTCCTCTTAATGCTATCTCAGTTCTTTATCTGAGATGCAGCAAGTTTAACTGAAAGACAAATTTTGCAAACTCCACGTGTGTTCCAAGCCCCAGAATCAAGGATATTCTCAGATGAGAAGAAATTAAAAAGCACTATGGAAAAAGGGAGTGAAGTTACATTGCTGTTCACAAAGTTAGAACATAATACTCTTAATAGCCTCATATTGTAATTCCTCCCTAAAACAGTTGTCTTTGGGTCAGAGGACAGACAGATTCACCTTTTTATCTAACCAGTTTGCCCTGATGTGATGGGAGTGGCAGTGATGTCAGTGTAATGCTCTGAAGAATAATGAAAGTTTAGAAAAGCACAGTAACACTAAGAAATGCAGTGCTGGGGAAGGGGTGGGGAGGGGAGGTCATGAGGGTCATGAGACCAAAATGTTACTCACTTAGTGGATGTAGGTAAAGCTGAACAGGAAAGCTCCTTTTTCTGTTCCTGTTTGTTCCTGTGTGAACCTTATAACACAAGCCAAGATGACCAGATACTGACCCATTAGCTCCACAAGTCAGTTGCATTTCTGTCAGAGTCTGTGTCCCCTCTTCACACACTTTTGCAGCTTCAGCAGAATTTAATGGGGAATTCTGTGGCCTTGCTCATATTCTGGGTCCACTGTGCCAGTCATTCACTCTGAGCCAACCTTTAAATAGATGTGGACAGTACTATGGAATTGGAGGATAAAAACGGTGAAGGGTCAGAAGGGGAAGCCATATGAGGAGCAGCTGAGGTCACTTGGCTAGTTCAGCTTCAAGAAGAGGAGACTGAGAGGAGACTTCATTGCAGTCTACAACTTCCTTGTGAGGGGAAGAGGAGGGGCAGACACTGCTCTCTTCTCTCTGGTGACAAATGATAGACTCAAAGGAATGGTCTGAAGCTGTGTCAAGAGAGGTTTAGGTTGGATATTGGGAAAAAATTCTTCACCCAGAGGGTGGCTGGGCACTGGAAAAAGTTCCCCATGGAAGTTGTCACAGCACCAAGCCTGCTGGAGCTCAAGAAGCACTTAGACAATGCTCTCAAGAACATGGCATGATTCTTGTGGTGGTCCTGTGCAGGGCCAGCAGTTGGACTCGATGATCTTTGTGGGTCCCTTTCAACTCAGCATATTTTATGATTCTATTCTATGATTTGATGAGAGTGACGGCTGCTGAGCATCAGACACGTAGCAGCATCTCATGTCTGGTACAAAACTCACACTGCAAAACAGTGTTGTGGCCATCTGACCTTTCGTTGCTACTTCCCACATGAGAAAAGATACCCAAATACAAGGGGTGTGTGCGTATTTTGTAAACAGACCTGGAAAACAGGTTTTTCCTTTGACAACCCTGGCTCACTTCAGAGGAGAATTGCTGTCTGGGAAGCTGCAGCTGTTTGCAGAAATTGGTAGGGAACAATGCTTAATAAACTCCTGGTTTTGCAAGGTTCAGAAAATCCCACCTGAGCTTCTCAGATTCTTTCACTTCTACTGAGTGGTGAGAACAGAGAGTACTCAAAACATGGCAAAAAGGGCTTGGTATGATTCGGGTCAGCAACTGATGTTCCCTGAAATTTATAAAGGGTTGAATTCCTGCCCAAAATTCTCCACTTCTCTTGGAGACAAAATCAGAAGCCAGCTCTCTCCCACTAATATTCAGAAGGAGTGATTTTGTCAGGGTGTGGTGCAATCCCTCCCCCTGATCCCAAGCCACACAGCAGGTGCTGTAACCTGCTGGCATGTAGTTGGAATCACTGGGAGACCTGTGGCCAACAGTTGGCACATTTAGAACCTATTATTCCACTTTCTACTTCTGCTGAACTAGAGCTTTCTGGAATGATATGAATTAATTCCCAACAGTTGTGAATCCTGCATAATTCATTTATTCATGTGCCTGTAAAAGGCATTAAAATTTAAGAGTCTGAAATAAAAATGAATGTAATTGCAACTGGTTTTAGATTCCTTCCTATTCTGCTCAACCATTTCATTTTTACTGCCATTTACTGCCACAATGTTTAATTGAAAGCTCTGAATTGCTGATTGCTGTTACAATGCAACTTCTCAGTGGGGAAAAATACACCCTTTGTAAATTATTTGGAAATGAAGTGGTATCTTTGTTATCCACAATCTCAGATACAGATATGGAAAGTCAGAATTAGACCTGTGATAGTGCCTATAATTTCTAGCTTAATGAAGATTCATAGGACTGGTTTTAGTGAGCACATTTAAGAGCTGTGAGAGCTCTGGCCTGTGTGGGGACACACAGGACACATTTCAGCAGAACTCTAACCATGCTGGGTCAGTCTGCAATTAGTAGCTTTAGACATTTATTAATTTGTTTGACCATAACTTCAGAAAGTGCACATAGTCTATTTCTGGGGGAAAAAAAAAAGACAATTAAATATAAATCAGACATAACTTGGGAAAGCTGCACCCCATAGAACTTATGAATCCAGCCAAAGGGCTGCTGGTCACACCACGTGAGGGGTGCTCTACATGTGCAGCAGAACATTAGTCCTGCCGTAGCACTACTGTGCAAAGTGCTATACCCAGTGGCAATAAAGAAGCTCTTCCCTAGCAGAAATAGGAAAAAGGAGGTGAGACCAATCGAGGGGGCTCATGCTGTCAGGGAAACAAACCTATGATCAGGGAGCTAAATGGTGAGTTTATACAGTGATCTCAGTGATTCCCTCTACGATCCTGCTATTAATTTATGATGGAATGGAGCTGTTTGGATTGATTTTTTATTTCATTCCTGATCCAAAATTTTGGCCAACATTTGAAAAAAGAATGGACACATGAGCTGGTTTCAAAGTTGACTCTGATTAGTCTGTGGTCTCCTTCATCCTTGTAAAATTTTTGCCTGGAAAAAAACCACTAAATTCAATGCATAGTAGTTGTTAAGCATTTTCTTTTTAAATTTAGAAATATTGGGTTCATCTAAATACCAACCTGATGGAGGGCATGGGAGGTGATATTTCTTGATAATATCTCTGGGAAATAAAACCGCTGATACTTTCGCACAGCTCTAGTTTCCAGCCACTGTTACGTTTTAATGATATGATCAATAACCATATAGATAGAAGGGACATTTCCTACCACACCAAATACAATAGCTTGAAACATGAGAAGTGGTTTCTGCATCCCTTTAGCTGGTGGTTAACCTCATCGAATTACTGCACCTGCCAAGGCTGTGAGAACTAAATACAGCTGGTGGCAGCGTCTGGCCAACTGAACCCAACCCTGTGTTAATTTGAGCAGATGAAAGCAACCACATGGCAGACTCTGGCATGACGTGACGAGACTCTGCCTCATCACAAGCTGGAGTGATTGGTCCTGAGGTGCAGAAACCAGGGCAAGATACAGCTAATTGCTCCTCTCTCCTCATTGAATCCACCCCTGATGTATCAGGGGGTAATTCAGTTCAGGAAGCTTCAGGAGGACAAGGAAGTTATTTTCATCTCAAGGCATCTCAGAGAAGTTGAGTTGTCAGGTGGAGACAAGAAGAGCCTTAGGGGATACCTTGTCTAGGCACCTGTGAAACAGAAACTTTATTTCCTTCCATGCTTTGCCCCAAATTAATGTGTACTGATTCCTTCAGAAAACACCATATAGAAGACTGAGCCAGTGAATTTTTCTCTTCTTATATGGAATTTCTGAACCTTTTGCAAGGTCCCAAGAATATCTTGCTTGTTGTACACTGAGCACAAGATGGACAGGAGAGGGATGCTGAGCTAGACAGACCTTTATTTTGACCCCTTATGCAGTTCAACTCTCATTGACTCCTCTGAGAGCTCATATTTACATTTTTGTGGAACAGAAGCCTCTTAATGAGTATAAGGAATGCAGCCAGCCTGTCCCTCTTCCTCCAGTGCTGCATAATTTCCTATATTATTTTCTTGGACTTTATTCAGTTTTAAATGGCACGAATGTAAGATTACTTGGTCTCTAAAGTACCCTCAGTTCTATAGCAGATGAAGGAATGAAATAATACACATTTTCACAGCAACTTGTGCTTATAAAATATACGAGCACATATATGAACATGTAATGTCTTCTAGCAGGTGTTTAGAATCACATGCTTACTCTGTCTGTTAGATATATCCTGTCATGTATATGCAGATTATGCAAAGATATCAGGCATAAATTATATAGACACAATAGGAGCCATCACTGAGAAAATTCAGATTAAGGCAAACAGAATTAGTCATGTGTTTACACTTCACAGACCTGTTTTTTTAATGTTTCTGAGTCAGAGCAGTCATGCATGCACAGCTTTCTTCCTCTGGCCATGTATACATTAGGGAGAATGCATAACACGGATGTGAATCCTTGTTGCCCTTCCCCGCTCTTCTCACACGGAATCGCCTTGACCACATTGTTTACAGTTCGAAGATTACTCAACATTATTTCAATGTCTAATTTTTTAAGAATACCGAGGCCGTATTTATTTTGTGGGAGCAGGAAAATCCTCAGGATTACGTCTCAGATTGGAGAGATGCAAATCACAGTTATGTATTTACAGTGAGACACCTTATAACAAGGATGTTATTTGACAGATTGCCACACTCAGGTCAGGAGAATATCTGAATGAGATGTAAGACACATGCGATGGGACCAGACAACCTCTGGAGGTCCCTTCCAACCTGAATTATTCTATGACTTATGATCTTATTATTTTAGGGGACAAACAGCTAAGTTCGGGGACTGCAGCATGAAAACCAAAGAATGAAGCTTTTCCTAGCATATCTTTTTGCTTCATGGGGCTCCCATTATTTTCTTCACTTTCTTCTACTTCCCTGGAGAGTAATCATGCAGGATTGCTTAACTGGGATTTCTCAGGTAGAGAAGTTCTATGAGAAATGGAACTGTCATGGCAAGTTAGGTAACATCCTGTTTCCCTTAGCTGCTATGAAACTTTCAAGATGAGTTAAAGATTTTCCACCTTCAGCAGTCAGGAATCAAGAAGAGATCCAGTTTCTCAAATGCTCACTTCTGCTGCCCTTGCCCAACTGTGGGGCAGCATTGGCACCATCATTTCAGGGAGCAGCACAGGTTCTCTGCACTGTGGATGGCTCTGTGCCTCTATCTCTGAGCTGACACCTCAGCAGTCACACCTATGCTTTTACTCAGTCTGTAAATGTCAGCCACGTAGCATGGTCAGACCACAGTAGAAGAGGAAGTTTCTCGAAGTACTGTCATGGACAAAGTCACATCCTGGAGTGCTTCCAGAGAGTCCATAAACGAGGATAGTGTTACAGTCCTTTTCACCTAAGGTGTTAACCACCAACATAAAAACCAACCTGCTTCTAAAGCAGATTGATTGAAGTTTTCAGGTTGATCTCAGGCCATTAAATGAAAAAGCCCAACATTTTAATATCACAAAAATTTCAAACCTGCCACCCAGTTTCTGCCTACCCTGAAAGCACCTAAGTGGTTTTTTTGGGGGAACCCCTCCAGCAATGACATTTCTTTTTCCAGCAATATGTAAAGTGACCTGGTGATCTGCAGAGCCTCTTCTGCACTCACAATTTGTGTGCTACTCTCTGTCCCCACACCCAAGGTGGTGAGCAGTCTGACAGCAAGGCTGGTGCCATTTCTGCCCTCCTTCACCCAGCTATTTCAGCCTGTCTCTGCATCAGAAGAAACATGGCTTTTCACTCTCCAGAACAAAGCAGGAACCTGATACCGTGAGTTAGCTCTAGGAGAGTTCTCGAGTCACCAGACTGTTGTCCTCTCTTCCTATAGGCTGTATAATGTAAGAGAAAGACATCCTGACGATCATAGTCCTTAATTGAATTAATGGAGTCCAGATGCTGCCATGGTGATGTCGTGGTTTGACACTGGCCCAACACCAGGCACCCACGAGAGCCGCTCGCTCACCCTCCCCTGCCACAGCTGGGCAGAGGAGGGAAAAGGAAAAAGAAAAAATTAACAAACACTTCATGAGTGAGATAAGGACCGGGAGAAACACTTCAAGGGCGAAACAGGCTCAACTTAAGTTACGAAGTGAATTTATTACAAACAAAATCAGAGGAGGATAATGAGAAGCAAAACAAGCNCGGCTGCAGGGTTCTGCTTCACCGCCTGCAGAGGAATTTGGGCTCCAGCACCTGGAGCACCTCCTCCCCCTCCTTCTCCACTGACTTTGGTGTCGCCAGGTGGTTTTCCCTCACATGTTCTCACCTCCTCCTCTCCTCTGACTAGAACCCAAAATCTTGTGACTTTGTTTTGATTTTCTTCTTAAATCTGTCATCACAGAGGCGTTACCAACCTCTCTCATTGGCCCAGTTTTGGCCAGCAGCATGTCCATCTTCAGAGCCACCAGCCATTGGCTCTGCCGGAGATGGTGGGAAGCTTCCAGCAGCCTCCTCACAGGAGCCATCCTTGTGGTCCCCCTGCTACCTAAAACCAGCCCATGCCAAACCAGTACAAGTGAAGAGTGGTTCTAGATAAAGTGAAACTCTTCCAGAAGAAGGACTTTATTTTCACTCCTTTTGGAGAGGAAAAATGACCCTCAAACTCTGCTCCAAATCAAAGAAAGCCTGAATCTGAAGCTCCCCTTCCACAAGGACCTAACTTGGCCTAGGTGAAAAAACCACAAAATAATTCCTGGCCAGTTCTGATATAAACTAGGAAAATTCTAATCTCCCTCAGTAGTGATGGCTCAGATAGCTTAGTAAAAGTCTCAGCAATATTACCCTCTTTCCGGGTATGTTTCTGGCATAAATCTGAGAAGACTTGTCATTTTAGAAGAGATGAGCCACAACATAAATTCTATTCACAGATTAACTTGCCTGTTAAAAAACATTTTTTGCTGTGTGTCACACTAGGAAAATAGTAATAATAACAATAACAATAATAATAGCAACAATAATAATAACAATAACATCTCTAAAGACTGGTAGAAGTTGTATTTTAGTGCTTCCAGCAGCTGTTATAGGAAACAAGACAGTCAGGAAGGGAAACATATCATCAAAAATAACATTAACAGCTTTCTCTGGACTGCTCTTGTCCAGATGCCACAGAGCTAAATGACACTTGCTAAATATTAGAAAGAGAGAAAAATTGAAGTTGAGTTTCCTAAGCAGTCAGCACACCATTTGCTTTACAGCCATTTTGGCATAGTAATTATCTAAACACAGGTAAAAAACTCTGTAACCCTACTGTAATCGGAGCTTAGATTGCATTAAGTTTATGGCACTAGAAAAATATCTTATCAGGGGTTTGTTCAGAACATAGCGAAATTCTGTCAGAACAGATGGTCAGAGATAGTAAAAGCTACACAAGGAGATTATAAAACAACAATGCTTCTGACTTTTAATGGACTTTAAACTCCTGGCTTCTGCAGATGCCACCTTTCTTCTATACTGCAAAATCTATCAATTAACAGTCCATCCTTTATAACGTAAGCAAATCCACAATGTCCAGTAACACTGCTCAAAATGGCAATGCCTTTGAAAGAAACTTATCAACTGTGACTGCCCTGTGTAGCTGACTTTTAGTTATGGTAAAGTGGCACTTACAGCTGCATCTGCAATTCGAAATGTCTACACATAATGTGATTACAGTCTCCAGAGAAAAAGAAGAGGAATGCCAAAAAAAAAAATCAGAAAAAAAAAGATCCCATTCTGATCTGATACTGGAGGTGGTAAACTATGAGCTGAGACTCACTCTCTCTCAACTGATTAAGGAGCAAAGGTCTGGCAGCTCTGAACAAGAGACAGCCACAGTAGATAATTGTTGAGTGTTGATGTCAAGTAGCAGTGGCATTGTTGTGCTCTTATAGTAGAAAGCCCACATGCAGCCTATATAGCCCAAAGCTCAATTATGAATCGATCTGCTACAGATTTCAAAAGCAGTATTAAAAACATTGCAAGTTCTGAACCTTAGTGAGACAAATAAAGTCACTGGCAGAATGGAAACTGGCTTAATTCCGTTCTCATGCAATGCCTTCCTTCATGATCACCTTTCCTCTTTAAAGATGGTCATTAATAATTTTAATGATGTAAATATGTTAATACAACAAAGATATGTTATCAGCAAAACTTGTAGACAAAAGGTATATATGTAAGAAATTTCTGGTAGACTTTGCTCCAGAAAGATTACACTAGCCATCCAGTGGGAAAATATCCATACATTACTCATCCATTAATATGTAGCACATCATTTGTATGTATTACAACATATATTTTGGAAAGATGCCCAGTCTTCATGTCAGGTATTCAGGAATCTACCACAGAGCACCACAGAGGCCCCAGTGATTGATAATACCTCTGTTCCACACAAAGGTTTCTAGTGTAAGTTTTTTGGTTATAAACCTTAAAAGTACCAGAGAGGCACTTTGTCTTATCACCTGTAAGTAAATGGTTTTGAGATGGGTAGGTCAAGTTCTTTCTCTTTGTAAGACTTTCTCCACACTCCATATGCTCTTTAGATGTTTTCAGATTGCAGCCAGGCTGAACACCTAATGTATAATTACCTAAAAAGTAACATCTTACTTACATAGCCTCCATGTTCAGCATCAGAAATTCACCTCACCACTAGACAGTAGGTGTGAATCACCCAGTCGAGATACTGCTCTATCCAGTGACTGCAGAAGGAGCCTGGGAAACAGATTTTGAGTAGACATCAAATGTTTTGGTCAAGACAGAGCCTGTCCTTTAAGTGGTAACAGTAATCCAGTGGCAGCTAAAATGTACCCTGGTAGCTCATCTCCCAGCCCTGCCCAGAGGAGCAGACATTATTTCCCACAGAGATCATGGCTGGCCCTCATTTCCTAATGGCTTGTTCTGGCAGGAACACTTGTACCCAGCCTTAGATAAAAGACTGAAGCTGACAGAGAAGAAAAAACTGCAAAAGCCAGAGTGCTCACTTAGCATTTGTGAGGCAGCAAAGTTAATTGCTGTGTAATTACCATCCAAGTAAATTGTTTAATGTGGTAAAATGTGACCAGGGTTGTTACTTCTGCTGCAAGCAGTGGCTCATGATGCCATCTGCAAACCATCAACAGATCACATAGTGAATTTACTGCAGATGTAAAGCAAACCCTCGACATCTCCAAGCATGTTGTTAAAAACCCCCATCAAGCGAATACTAACATTTCTGTTGTTTCAGATGTCAATGTGGCTATTTACACAGGGCTCAATGGTGCCGCACTTGTTCGTGTTAATGAGGGAAGAATATGGTTAGTTAAGAGAAGAGCAGGTTGGCAATGGCTTCTGAGGTTAGAAAAAAAAAATAAAAGGGGTATAAAAGACACATCAGTGTTCAACCATAATTGGAAATCCAGCTATGTCATGTGGAGAGGGGAGCGATGAGGGGAAAAGGAATGTGGTCTGTCATGAAAGCGGCTTTCTGGCAATTTACTGTGGGATCTTGAGCTGTTCCTATAAACAGCAGGCAACTGCTGGATCAGCTACTGACTCCTGAGTGCAGTGTGCTCAGTGCTCGATGCCAGCGGGTGAGAGTGCCAGCTCACTCCAAACCACACCAGGCACCAGTGCCCGAATCTGTAAAGCTGAGCTAATGCACTGAAAACTGAGTGAAATCCAAGTGCGTGGAGATCTGATGCAGACTGCTCATGGACCTCCAGCATCTTTTGCAGGGCGTTGTCAGGGGAGCCAGGGCTCCCTGGGAATCAAAAGGTTTGGGCACAGACTGCTGCTGTCAGCATCATGGGACTTGCCCTACGTGTAGGGAACATATATCTTATTTTACCAGTATTATTTCATTACCTGCTATCTCCAGTTCAAAAGGTCATTGTAAAAAAAAAAATAATATAGTGACACTTTGCATCTGTGCTTTAAAACACTGACCTATTTCCTGTTGCTGCGCTTCTTGTCCTCACACCACTTATCACTTGTCCTTTATAAGTGTTTTGATTTGTTTTAAAGTTTTTCTATTTTTTTTTTTTTTTCTTAATGAGAACATTTCAGAAACAGATAAAGGATCCAGGTACCACCAAGTCTCTTTATATTTGAGCTCCTTGGTGCCTGAGGTGCCTTTGAAAATGTCTCCCATGATCCACAGTGACCCAGACACTCAGCAAATCTCATTCAAAGCAGAAAATTGAGCCCTATGAAAGGCTGTTCTTCCCACTGAAGGGTATCCAGGATTATCAGGACACATTACTTCATGAGAGAGAAATGCTTCCCAGCTTCATTGATTGTCACACTTTGAGTCATCTCTCATGTCAGCGGCTGGAGCCTGGTTTCTTGGTTACTTTGCACAGGGTTGTAGAGAGCATGAAGGAAAAAGAAGACAACCTGCAAAGCAATTTTATTGTGTTTTGGTTTAAACCCAGGTAAAAGCACTGCCCTAATACCACTTCTGTGTATTTGATGTGTCTGCTGAGCGGCTTAGAGAATACATATTTGTGCAAAATTTGGAAGCTGCTCAAGTTTATGTGCTTGACTCTTATATATTAAAAACAGGCAGGTACAAGTGTAGACCTCATTATTGACACACACACTTTTTGAAGAAGCAACATGTACATTTACTTCTAGAAAATTGCCCACAGGAACCTTTTGGTCTTATAAAAAATGGGACTCATTTTGACTTAACTGAAGCTAAATTCTTCCTCAGGTGAATATACACATTGGCATGAAGTGAAAAACTTGTTTATATTTTGGGGGAGAAAAGCAGCTTCTAGATTTTGAAGCTGTTTGCTTCCTTTCATAGAACAGTTGGTTTGGAGCAAAAAATTGTGTGCATAAAGCTGCACCATTTTACACCATGGGAGACTGATCCACAGCTATCTTCAACCCAGTGGAATTTAAAAATTTGAATTGGAGCAGGAATCTTGCAATGAAGTAAATTGCCACAGTTTAGCTGATCACAGCAGCTGAAGAGATATTGTCACAGATTTGAAGGATATCAGCAGACTGTGAGCAATGTTGCACAGTTACAACACTGACCCTTAGTCCTCAGGTTTGTACATTTAATTTTCATGTACAACATAGAAAGGCAATGCTTAATGTATGCTAGTAACAACTAGGCCATGCACCTTCTTGAATTTTTCTTCCTGGTGTTTCCAATTGCAAAGATATTTTTATTGGAAAAGTAATTTGTAACATACAGCAGTGCACAGCAGATTTTGCGGGTGTTATCATGGGAGCAAAGCAGTGTCATAATAATGTTTCATATTACAAGATAAACTATAGTAGAGATGGAGCCATTGCTACTTGGTGATATCTTCCTTTGCAGAGGATTTCAGGAACCAATTTAGAATTTTATGCACCAGGTAAGGGCTAACACTAAGCACACTTGAATCATGAGAGATCCACTGCAAAGGCCCAAAACATTTGCTTCCTTTTATGACTGGGTTTATTGGTAGGAGGATGTGGTATTTTGTCATCAGTTTTATAATGCCAACTCATCAAACTCTCTCTTTTTTTTTTTTTTTTTTATGATTCTCTCCTAATAGGTTGAAGAAGGTGGTGCAGGAATCCAGCACATAAAACACCTTCATTGGCCCTGCACAGCTGTCCCTGTCCTGTGGCAGTTCAGGACTGGAGCAAATATAGTGATCACACAGCTGTAGGAAGTCAGCTTGGGAAAAGCCCCAAGTTTTACTATTCTTAAGATTTAATTAGATTCTTATTAATTATAATTTGGCGATTATGTATTTTGATGGAAGCTGGTTTAATAAAATTATTTTCAGTGGAGAAATGTGTTACACAGCAAATCTTCCTTCAGTTGAAAGTTGCACAAGAGAAGGCACACATAGCAAGGAGGTGGGCAGATGATTATTTCATAGCAGAAAACTCTTTTCAACTTTAATGTGAAAATAAAGAATGCTTTGTTATTATTTCTAAATCAAACTATTCTGCAGCATTTTATTCTGCTACCAGTCTTTTTACACTGAAGACCAAAATGAAATACAGATATTCCATGCTTCCATGTGGACTGTAAATTCTATTTTCTGACTAGGTCTAAATACAACTACTGAAATAAAAAAAATCAAATGTGGATTTTTAATTTTTTTTAATATTGAAAATATATTAGCTTTTCCTAGAGTGTAAATCAATAAATGGTGTAAATAATCCTTGCAGTAATTATATGAGGGAAAAACAGAGGACTGCAAGAATAAATAAAGACAGATTGTTTATGGCATCCTCATTTTCTTTTTAAAAAATGAGGAGAAATAAAACCTTCACAGCTGAAGGCCGGTTTTGCATTTTCCTCACAGATACTTTTTCAGCATTTTTTAGAGTTCACAAATCAAGGCAAGGGCATGTTCTCCTGTTCTCATGCTCTCAGTAGGCAAAGCATATAGTTTTACTGCAAGGGGAAAAGGGCAACAAAGTTGACCAGCAAATGTCTTACTTGAGCCTTAGTAATTTTAGACAGGTGCCCTTTGCTTAGCAATACTTTTTTCTTGAAAGACTGTATCTTAGCACAAAGGAGAAAAAAATAATTGTAGACATGAGGCTGTAGCAATTACAAGACTTGGTAGTGCCATCTGGATATTCACCTGAACGTCCCCACAGAGTCAATTTCTCTGTCCAGGTTTCCGTAGCAATTTGTTGAGGAACTGCTGCAGATCGCAACATGTCCTAAAACCAAAATATTTTGGTGCTCTCACTGTTAAGGATAATCAAGATCTGTGTCTTTGTGTTGTTCAAAGCCTTTCAGTCAGGTGCTGCGTACACGGAAATTCACCTTTTGCTCTGCAGCTGCCATCTCTTTCTGTTAGCAGAAGTCTCTGCAGAAATTAGGGATGCTGCCAGCTCAGAATGAACACTCCTGCTCTCCAAGGGGCTTGAAATGTCTTTCATTAAACTTTTTTTTTCCAGATTGAGGAGTGCAAGAATGCTGTCCAAAAGACAGCACCTGTCTGGGAAATGAAATCTCTTTTACAGAGAGATAAAAATCTCTCAGGGGAAGTTCTATCAGCAAAGATGAGGATAAGAGTTCTAATTCTACTCAAAGAGTGGGAGACTGGAATTAGTTACAATCAATAACCTGGAAAAGGCCAGTTCAGATCTGACATCTGCCCAGGAATCACAAGAGCACCAAACTCTTGCATTCTGAGTACCTTAATCCACATGGGCACAGAAGCTACATCCCAATTTTTGCGCACAAAACACCAAGGAATTAAGGGTCATTTTCCATATTAGATGTGGATTTGTTTTCAAAAACATGAAGCATTTTGTGTGGCGGGAACATTTCCAGCCCAATTCCACAAATTAAAGAAAACAAAGAAAATATAAGAAAATATAAGAAAATGAAATAATGGATTTATATAAGACAGGACAAGACAAGACAAGACACTCTTTTTCTGGGAAAGAGGAGAAATCCAATGACCAATACTACAATTGAACAGACTCCAGTGTTATTAGCACACTTAGATTCTAACTTATACCATCAATAATTCAGTGTCTCCCAAGTGTGATGTCTTCCTGTTCTGTAGTCTTATGTTTGGATCCAGGACCCATGGACAGCACTAAACTCCACACCAGAAACTCCTTTTCTGTCCTCAGCAGGGTGTGCAACTGCAGAGTTCATCAAGGTCCTGGCAGAGCAGTAAGCAGGTTGTGGTACCTTATGAGGCAACTGCATGAAGCTCTCTGAGCTGTGGCTCTTCAAACCTGGCCTGGGTTTCACAAGACTCAAGTCTGGTGAAGTTTCCTGGGAACCTCACACATATCATTTCTTAAACTGCCTGTATGAAACATTTTAAAACCAAAGCACGTGTTTTAAGAAGTATTAACATGTCATTATTTCTTCTCATTAAAACCTCTTTGCAGTGTTTTTCCCAGTTATGTCACTCTAAACTTTCTGTGCTTTTTAAACGTTTGGGTTCTTGTCATTTCTGCATTGCTTTAGCTTCCTAAACTATCTGCTTTTGAAGTGCCTTTTTTTTCCTAGTAAATCAACCCAAAATTTAAATAATGATTAAACAATAATTCACCGAAGAAGACAGTAGTGGCATTTTGACTCAAATGTGAGTTTATTTTCCATAATAAAATATGTCAATATTTATCCTTATTTAAAGCATAATTTTCTCATATAATGGAGCCAATATTAAGGGAACTATCTATCTTAGAAATATATAAGATGCCATTTTTCATTGTCTGGAGACTGCAAAGCTAAGAAATATTGTATCTGCTGCTATATGATCATAGCTCTTGAGACAGCTTCGATAGGGAGATGTGAGGGTTTTCCATTAATCATTCTTTTACTGCTACTCGGTTTCAGTCATTAACTTGTAGTGCCCAGAAGGCTTATAGCACGGAGAATTTGACTGCTGCCAGTGTAAAATCACCAATAAGAGGTTGGGCTTTTTAAAAGATCTGTAGCAGTTTGTAGATGTTTTTAACAGCAGGATCCAGAAGGTAAGTAACTCTTAAAGGTTTTGAAACTTGTGAAACTAGTTATAAATTGTCATTATGAATATTGATAAAATTATTACAGTACCTTTAAAAAAGATGCTCACATTCAAAGCCTGGCTGTTTTTCAACAGAAATGAAAGCAGCAGTGGCCTTGAATCAAAACCCTACATCTATGAGGCTTGAAATAATGAGAGATTAAAAATGCAGCTCTCAGTCTCGATCTTTGCTCTGTTCTAAACTTTGGGTTAACTTTGCCTGACAAATTGAAGCCTTACATTTACAGCTTGGCTATCCAGGGAAGGAAAAGGACATAGCCCTGCAAATGTCATTGCTTCATCCTTCTCAGCACATCAGGGCAGATACATAATTTTATACAACTCTCTTTCTGAATACTGAGTTGACATTTTTTTCAAAGGAAAAGAATTCAAAAACTGTATTTTTCCTCATATATTTAGTCTCATTAAATTGTTTCTGCATAACTATCTATGAGGTGATACTAATCTGAATACCTAGATAACCATTATCAGCTGCATCAGAGAAATTCATCATCTTTTTCATTTGCTGCCTGGCTAACATGAAGCTGATAATGGCAGTGCCCTTATCTGAGGGGAAATCCAGCTCTAAGGAGTAGTGGGCAATATTTAGGTGATATAAAACAAGAACTAAATATGCTGATAACACTTTTATCTTTGAAGAGTTTTGCAGGAAAGGGTAGTGGTTGAAAATTATTCGCGTGCGTGGGATTGGTCCTCATTCTCCATGCAGTACAAAGTACCTTACATGGACCACAAACATAAGCCTGAATTTCAGTGGCTGTGAACTCTGAAACACAACCTCAATAAAAGCACAAATAGCTCCAGATATCTTGAAATAAAACTGGATTCTCTTGCTCCGGGCTACTGTTTCAAATGGGCCAGCTTGTTTGCAGGGCCAAAAGTGTATGGTGAATTTGATTTTAAGGTGAATGTTCTCCCTTTTTAACCTCATTATTTTGTCTGGAGACCTTCCTGCTGATGGCTGTCTAGGGTAGAGATTACATTTCAGTCTGGTTTGAAGTGGAGACCTCAAATGGCTGTCCCAGGGAATATGGAGCAAGAAATCTTTTACAGACAGAGAGATGACAAAAGGCAGTTTAGCTTTTACTACACCAGACATCTGTCTGTTTTGCCAGTGTCCACTGTTGTTTTAAGGTCCTTAATGAATTCATTTGTTGCAATTATATGTGATCATTTTGGAATTCTAGTTTTTTTCTAGGCAGAACCAGTGTGACTGTGGAAGTGGGTACCAGTCCCATAACAAATGGAGACACCAGCTTCCACTAGGTTCCAATTTGTCTTTCCTTCAACAGATCCATCCCTGTCTATCACAGTATCTATAACTCTCAGCTTCATCTTCTAGTGGGGTAAAAACATTTCTATTTGCCACCCAGTTTACCTGAAGATGCAACTATTAAGGCTCATCTTCCTTGGAGTCTGGACTACATGCTCAGCAGAAGTGATGCTTTCAAAACTGCACAAAAGAGTGCAATTTTTGAAGGGGATGAATTTATACTAGTCCTATAGGTGCTCCCACAGCTGGAAGAAATGTCTCTGCTACATTGCTGCAAAGGCAGCACATAGTATTCACTTTCCCTCATTGTGGCAGAAAGCTTCTCAGTCCTGTTCACAGCTACACTGGTGCATTTAAGAAGATACACACAGAAGACACAACCAGACACAGGAATGTGAGTGTCCCATACTTCAGCCTGGCTGCCAGATGGGGCACATCTGCAGTACCTGAAGGATCTCTGACCACAGTACAAGGTTTACATTCTCCCTTGCAGACTCCAAGCTGGATGCACACAGCTCCTAAAGAGCAGATTTGCTGAGGCTTTATAAAGAAAATCTCCTTTCAGCCCCAAGTGGCATGGTATATGCCAGGTGTCACGTGCAGGAAGGGAAGCTGTGGTGGCTGTTTGGCACTGCCCTTCAGAGCCAGGCAAAGGGGCCCCTGAGTGACAGCTCTGCTTCTCCCAGAACTTGAATTCAACATGAGGAGCAGCACAGGAGAGCAGCACACACCAGCTGATGCCACTCAAATCACCTCACATTTTTGTGGTCTTGCTCTAGTAATGACTGTGAGAGGATGTGGGGGATCAGGGGAGGTTGCACAGATTTCATCCCAAGCCCCAGTTGTGGAATGTGGACAATGCACACTGGGCACACATGTCCACTGTAGATCTGTGGCCATGCAGGTCTCACTGAAGACAGCAACCTGTCCTCTTGCTGGTTCTGTGGTTCCCTCCATGCAAATCTATCAACACTTTCCTTTCTCACTTCTTCACCAATGCTGCAGGATAGACCCCCCCTTAATTAACTAATCTTACTTCTAAAGCTCTAAATTTTAACCTTTTTTTCCATCCTGGTGGCAAGCACAGGCAGTGCCATGATAATCATGGATAAATTATTATTATTATTATTCCCAGTACATTATCAGCAGCACATACAGTATATAAATAGTGCAAAATTGTTATTTGAACACATAAAGTTACACCAGACCAAAGAATAGTAAGATTGATCGAAGGTCATGGGAGGAGGAGTGTGACATCCCTGGGAAGAAGGCAGATTTTCACAAGTGGGAAATGGGATCCAGAGTAGACATGCAGTTCTTATTTTGCCAGCACGGTCTGGAAGACCTGACAGCAGTCAGGACAGCACTGCCTCTGTAGACTGTATCCTCTTACCTTCAATATAAAACAAAAAGCAGTGATCTAAGGTCCACTTAGACCATGACTTCTGGTGGAAGAAGTATCATCTTGCCTGGGAATATCAGGCAGAAAATTTCCTGGGCAGTCATTTCACTTAAAAAGCTTCCTTCTAAGACAAAAACCAAGTGAGATCAGTTTAGAGGACACAGCCAGCACAAAGATTTAAGTGAGGTGAGGAAAGCAAAGTTTTAAGAAAGGTGTTAAAGCATGAACTCTTCTGATCTTTTTTTCCCCCCCCATGCAGTGGGTGATGTTTCACTCTGGTTGTTCTGTTATCAGCAGAATGGTTCAGCCCAAAGGAAGAGTTGTCAGATCTGACATGGAAATCAGGCATACAGCTAGAAAAGGCATTGTCAGCATGCTGGAATACTGTCTCAGAGAGGCATTACCTCAGTGACCAAGCTGTAGGGAGCATTAGACAGGGGAACTGGTCTGTATAAAGGAATACAGGCTTTAAAGAAAATCAATCCTCAACCCTTTCCATTTTAAAACGACCTATTGATTAAATTTCAGGAGAAATGTGGCATGTTAAGCTGATCAGGGAAACTTCACCTCTGAAAGCAGGTAATTTTGGCATTGGGTAGCAAAGACCTTTTTTCTTCTTTCTCCTCTTTTCAGCTAAACACATTATTTTTCAGCATTTGGGTTGAAAATGAAAATTCCTTGTTTAATAGAAGGGGTGGGCAAAAGAAGGGTAAAAGATATCAGATCAGATAACTGCCCTTTGCAGATTCTGCTATTGGAGAGGGACCTAAAACCCAACACTGTTGGGGACAATCTGAGTTCATTAGACAGAAGTGTTGTGACTCACCCATCTTATTTGGATAAGAGACCTCTGAGAGTCCTCAACTGGTTTCACTTGAGCTGAACAATTCTGATATTTATTGTTTCTGTTCCCCTCAACTGCAGATCCAGACCCTCTGATAAATAAGGCACCACAGCCTTACAGTGAACCCTCCCTGGCTGTGGGTTACCACTGGGCACACTTCCTTGGGTAGGAGTGAGGAAGCTGCCACAATATATGGATGGGCCTGTGCAGAGGCTCAGCCCTTTGGTTTGTGGGTGGTGTTGAGGCACCAGAGTGCACAGGTCTGCTTCCAGTGGGGTACCATGGCTTTAAATGCAGTGTGATGTGTGACTGCTATCATCACTGACTTCTCTTCCCAGCAGTGTTTAAACAGGTATCCGCAATAACAGACAAATAATTACATACAGAACATGGTGATGCTTGATGAGCTGCAGGATAGCTCATATTAGTTGAGCCTGAGGGATCTGGTTGTCTCTGAGGCGAGGGCAGCAGAGGCCAGCTGAATGTCCCAGTTTGCCACCCAGCAAGACACGAAGATCGTAACTGGGGCAGGAAGGGGAGTCCCTGCCTTAGACAGAGAAAACACAACACTGAGTAGGTGGTATCCTGCCCCAAAATGAGGGAAGGGTTTCCTGATCCCACCTCTTAAACAGTCAGGGGAACAGAGGCTGTGATTGCTCACAGGAGCAAGACACCTACTTGTGTTGGGCTCTAACATATCTGCATGAGGCAGTCCTGCTCTGAGTGCTCACAGCCACCCACTCGGGGACAGCCCAGAGATCCCTTCCACAGCCCTGCGCTGCACCAGCACTGTGCTGGCCCTCTGGCCTCCCACCATTAATCCAAGAAAAACCTTTGTAAATGTCTTTTGGCACACAGCTTTGCAGACAAGCAAATCTGAGCACATTTGTAAAGTAATTAATTTCCTTACAAATTGCTTAGATTTGCTTCTCTAATCATAAAAAGCCACACAATACAAATAGCACTGGCTTTCTCATTACAGAAATGACCCTGTTGCTATCCACAGTTGTCATTCTGCTAGGCTAGGCTATAACAATTAGAATTTAGAGTCATAATCATCATTCTTCATCCACCCCTCTCAAAAGTAAATTTCTTGGGACAGATCCCAGGGTGCAGGAGGACTGTTGTAAAACTGAAGCAATGTCCTTGTTTTCAAAGAGGAGAGAGACCAGAAATCTCTCTGCTGGCTTCGCAAACAGTTGACCTTTCTTTATTAATAGCTGACACAGACCAATAGTTTATCATCAGACTTGACTGTTAGTTACTGCAGAAATCCAGCAAAGAGAGTCTCCAGCTTGAAGGAATCAACAGAAAAATACCCAGGTAAAGCAATGGCTTACCAAAGGCAAAATATAGTGTGTGTGGCTTGATTAAATGCAAATGCAAATAACTATCTGGTTAAAAGGAGATTATGAAAAATAGAAACTAGATTTTCAACCTTTCTTCTGATTGCCTTTCATAAGGGTTTTTATTATAAGACTTCATTTAAGAGTCTTATCTTTCTAGTAAATGGTTGAAGACTCAAAGTTTTTCGTTTATGTGCCAGTTGCCTAGTAAAAAGCGGAATTAATAAAATGTGATCTCCATGTGATTGCTGGTGGGTCAATTTTTGCCACGCTTATTTCAGAGGAATACAGCTTATCTGCTTTCACTGAGCCTTGAGTTACATTAAACTAATAAAACCTTTGGTTCTCCTTCACACAGACTTAGAAGAAAGGATCCTGCTTGTGTTCTGCTCCTTGTACTTTTCTTCAGCTTCAAACCCATGCTCTGTCTGTCAAAAAAATTATCTTTAGTATGAAAAGACAGTGCAACATGTATGATTTAAATTGCATGACCATGGCAGAATAGTGTTCTTAAATTGAATTTTATACTCTGAGCTGTACTCAGCACGGGGTCATTTCCAGTTTGCATCATGTCGGAAATACACGGTTGAAGCTGTTGTGTTACTAACCACACACATCTTTTCAAAACCTTGGTTTTCTTAATTTCGAGTCTGGGGAATCATGCTATGGAGTCCAGGCTTCCTGAATCCTACAGCTGGAGCCAGGATTCTCTCCTCTCTTCAATTCCATCAAGCTTTATTTAAATTCCGCCTAAGAAACCGAGATCTGAAAAGCAATGAGTTCTAGAGAATTTCATGGTGATCAGAGGGATAGAGGAGTGTTATTGGACAGATAAATAAAGAAGTGAATAATCCACATATTAGTTACCCTATACTCTGCAGAATTGTGCCACTGGGTCTCAGCCAGTACAGGTCGTACAGGCAGAGTTCAATAAAAGTGTGAACCAGTTGTAAAAGTAGAAAGGCTACTAAGCATTACTACTGGATATAGGATACTCATAAATTTATAGATTAAATCAATAAAAACCTTTAAAAATCAACTAGAACATTGTCACCAGATGTTCAGGCAAACGGGCATAAAAACAGCAGCACAAAGATTTTCAGAATGCTGTCAAGGGTGTATTGTATCAAAGTTGTTATGTGTAAAAATACATGTACTTGCTAAAAACAGTAAGTGAAAGGTGAGTCACCATGTATATACCAAGATTTAAGCAAACACCTCCTGTGTTTACTGATACAGTTCTAGAGCAAATGGTTCCAGTGAGGAAGCAGCCAGTGTTGCAGGTCTATATTCAGCCTTGAGTCTAATCTCTTTTCCACCTCAAAGGCAGAGTGAGATAAAAATGGTAGGTAGGAAATGGCTTTGTTTTATGTACAATGTCACTCTATTTCATGTGGCTTAGTCCTGGTAAAGCCATCTGGTAATGGAATGGTACCAAAGAATCTGAAGAAAAATAGGTGGCCAAACCTCTTCTCGTGCCTCTGGAGATGTTCAGATTGCAGTGTTAACTGGATTTTATCTGAACTTTGAAAAAAATAATCATAGATAATGAAAAGAATAGAATTGTTATCCCTTACAATCATGCCTGCCAGATTTACTGTTTGTGCACACACATACTTAACTACGATAAGAGTCCTTTTGAAATGTACTGATTGTAGCCTCTGAGAGCTAAATCTCAGTGCCCAGCACTGTAATTAACTCAAGATTTATTCATTTATCAAGACTCCTGAAACAAGCATGTCTAATTGCCTTTCTTTATTAATACATTCAAGAATGTTTAACATTTTACTGCCACTTAAACAAGAGTTCTAATAAGATACTGTATCAATTAATGGTCCTGTTAAAAGTCAACTGGTATTTTTACAATAGCAGCAGAACTCCTTGTTACACATTAAACACCATGAAGCAATCATAAGGTTTGTGGGTTTGTTTGGAAAGGTGCATTGCAATGATACACTGCCAAGATTTTAACAAGCGTCTCCCACATGGCATTCCTTCCTTAAGAGGATAGTAAAAGGCTCTTAGTTTTGGACTTGCCCAGAAAAGGAGAATGAAGGAACAGGAATTCCACTAATGTGTTTGTCCTTTAAAAGCAATACACTTTTCCAAAGCCCTAAGGATGCGAATGCACTGCACTGCACTACCTTTGTTTGGTTCTTGAAATGTGTTGGTCTTACAGTCTGCATTTAGTTTTTTCTTTGGGTTTGTTTTGAGTTTTTTTTTTGGAGGGGGTCATCAATTTGAACCAGTCTGAGATTTGTATACATCCCCACCCCTATGCTCGGTGCTCAGGGAATTCCTCACCTCTGGGTGTGTGATGCAGTCCCCATCTGGGTGAAGGCTGGTACTGAAAAGCCTTCGTCAGAAGTGGCAACTCCTTCCTTGCTGGACAGAGCAGGACTTGTGAGCTCACTTGCACTAAAGCAGTCCTGTTTGGGAGCTACGAATAATGGCCCAAAGGCACAAACAGAGCTGACCAGAATGGCTTTTTAGCAAGGCATAATGCTATTTTGAAACCACATTTTTGTAGAGGTGGACTGGTCTTCATCCAACTTCTATTAGGATGCTTTCTTTCAAAGCCTAAGGCCTGGTGATGATTTGGGTATAATTGAATAGTTGACTACAGTGTCAGTTAAAACAATGGCCTGTGATGTGAGCAACACACCACAAATGCTCTGCATTGTTTTACAGTGGCAGTTTTCAGGACATCTTCAAAGAAACCAGACTGAATGATGCACGATGAGTTAGCAATCAAACTCAGTTTCTTACTTCAATATTGGCCAATAAACTCATGCTTTTACTTACTGAAAGAATTGCTACAAACTTTATGTGTTAGATGCATTAAGCCAATTGAAGTATTTTTATTTCCTTTGTGAATCATGGAATCATAAATTTCCATGAGCCACTGAACGGGGAAGAACTGAACACAATAAACTGGGAAATTATTTGCTTGCTCAGGCATAGTGGGTAGAGTATTCAAACACCACCAGACAGCAGGAGCTACCATTTTGGTGTCCACAAGCTTTTGCAGTTTTATTTACTGAAAAAGAAATCTATAACCCTGGAAGACCCAGACCTTCTCTTTCCCTTTCTCTTTCTGGTTTCCAGGCAGCCTTGATTCACAGGGCAATAACATAGACAAGCTAGCAGATAACAAAGGAGGTAAGTCCTAAGAGGCTCTTACTCCCTAAAAAAAATTTGCAAGAATCCCACAGATACAAATTCAGATTTTTACCTGTAAAATTTTAATTATCTTCCCTGAAATGCACATGAAATGCAGGATCTTTACTGTTGGACTCCTATTGCTCTTTCAGATATGTCCTAAATTCTTCCAAATTGGGCATGTACCTCAATTAATAAAAAAAAAAAAAAAAGGAAACAAATATCAAACTTTCAATGGTTACTTAAAGAAATTTAGCTATCCCTTCCTCAATGTGGCATTCAAGAAACCTGTGTTTTAACATGCATGCAACTTTTATTCATGTGAGTAACTTTTCCCTGTAAAAATGGAAAAATTTTCCAACAAATTCTGAAGTTCAGGTGTGAGTCAGCTCTAGGATACTTTGCACCAAGGCCTTGAGCCAGGAGATTTCATCATCATAAACTTTTCCTCCTGGTATTGTGCAACACAGGGCGTACCTCGTCCTTCAGGCAGAGGGTTCATATACTGTGCTTCAGGTGGGCCGAGAAGAAGTCAGCATTCACAGCCAGGTACCCACCAGGGAAAATGCTCCTTGGAAGTGTGCAGTAAGTCATCTTGTCCATACACTTACCTGTCCCTACATGCAGTGCTCAATAGGAAGACCTAGGGTGGCTCCAAGAGCAAAAGTGTCCATGAAAATGATGGATGAAGAGGCAATTAGACCCGTAAAGATCTCTAGGGTTCACAGTTTGATCCTGTAGAATTCTTTTGGGTTCACTCTCTTACAGTGTAGTTGGGCTTTGTGCCTCCATTTCTCTCTTGTGTCCCTCTGTTGATAATGCCAGCCCAAGAAGATAAATATTCTCTTTCTCAGGAGGGTTTGGTGTGACCTGCTTGGGCAGCCATCAGGACTCTGACACAACTCAGGTCCTCGGAGGGCATGTCCATCCTAAAGGACCAGAGCAGAGCAGGACGGAGACAGTTAAACCAGTGCTGGATCAGAAACAGTGCAGTCACACTCAGGCCATTTTTTCCTGTGTTTATGCACTTTCCTTGATAAATTAATCTGCTCCAGTGGATATTATGCTAAACTGATGCTTGCACCACATGAACCAGATCATGTACTGAACTGGGCCATGCAAATACACTCAAGACAAACGGAATACTTTT
Organism: Dicrurus megarhynchus; assembly: GCA_013399195.1. NCBI lineage: Eukaryota > Metazoa > Chordata > Aves > Passeriformes > Dicruridae > Dicrurus > Dicrurus megarhynchus. Next base: position 232,430 of record VXAD01000580.1, read on the forward strand.
GTTTGTTTTGTGGTCCAGAAACATAAAGACAAAGATTTTCAACCTTCACACCAGTGATCCTCTGGAACCCACAAGTGCTCCTTGCCACAGTGCCAGGTTTTATATTCAGGGAGCCACATGCAGCGGGATTCTGTTACCCTTTCAAAACAAAGACTGTGTGATTGTTGGAAACAAGCTGCTTAGCTAGGAGGCAATGACTTGTGATATTTTAAAAGCCATTAAAGAATACTTAGCAATCCCATTATCATCTAATTATGACATGGTAGCCAATGGAAGGGATTGACAGCCTAAAATACTGTCTGCTTCTTCTATCTATCTATCTATCTATCTATCTCAGCTGGTCTAAGAAATTATTTTACCCCTCACTATTAAATGTGTGTCTCGCATCCCTCATATCCATCCATAACAGTCAACTCCTCAGTGCCGTAAATGAGGCAACAGCAGTTCCCTGGGGTTTTCTCTGAGGAATGAACCAAAGTGCTCAATGCAATATCATCATGCTTCCCTAATTGGCTCTATCACTGATTTTGGACAGCTGTACAATGCTTATTTTTGGCTTTTTGTTTCGGCTTTTTCAGATTATTAAGGCAAAAGAAATAATTTTAGCAGCCAATAGCACTGAACGGGGTTTTAGATTATTTGGGTTTAGTTCCATCAAGGTCATACCTGGGTCTCTGGAACCGAGGTTTAATCCCTCAAATCTCCATTGATAAGTAAGGGATAATAATTTCTCTGTCTGTCTGGTCTACTTGGATTAACACCCTGCAGGATGTTAATTCTGAATTCTTCCCCGGCAAAGGCAGCTTCTGCATAAAGCCTGAATGTACAATTATAATACACATAATTATTAACACAAGTGCCTATTTTCCCCCAGAAAAAGCCATTTAATTTAAAGTCATCATTGCGTGTCACCTTCTTCAAACATCTTTTATTGACAACTAAAACAATTGAAAAGTAAACTTCATTACAACTAGTTTTGGCAGAAACATTTAAATGCAACCATCAGTGAACAGAGGAACGAGTGCAGGGAGGGTTTGAACCTGTCTCTGCTACTTTTCTCAGTGTCCTTTGCCTTCACTACCTTTAAAATTGAGGTCTTAACATCTCCCTTCCCCATTTACCAGTTTGGAGCACAGACACGTCAGTGTTCTCCTCTGACAAGCATCTCCCTGCCCGCTAGTAGAGGTTTCAGAGCTAAGGTAAGCACCCAAGTTATCAACACAGTGAAAGGGAAGAGATTGTGGTTTGAGAAACCAGCACTGAGTGACAAGCTGCTGAGTCAGCCAGCAGCAGAAGGTAGAGGTTTACATTCTGTCTACATGGCATTATCAACCTACTTCAAAGTTATTACAACTCTAAAGCCTGTAAAAAATTGAAGAGTTTTTTAAGTGTTTGGAAGTTAGGGTAGGGATTTATCTGCTTTTGCCTTCTGTTAGTACTCAAAATCTCCTTGCAAACTCTGAGACTGGAATTTTTAATGCAGGTATAAATACAATTTTAGTTTGTCACAGAGCATCTGAAATTTCTAAAAAACATTTTAACATTTTGAGTTTTTAATATTAAAAAATGCTGAATCAAAAAATGTTTTCCACTCCTCTGTGAATCCCTAAGCATTCTTTCTGCCTGTGGCTCACTTTTAGACTCAAATCCACAAGACATTAGCAAGCACAGTATTTTAGTTTCAATCAACTGCACTCTTGCCACTTAGCAAAATAAGAGAGAATTATTTGGTGTCTCTCGGGTGGGAGCATTTAGCTTGAGCCCATGGAAGGAGGTAGGTTTTACTTGCTCTTTCCAGAGTCCCTGTGATAAGAAATTGCTTCCTTTGGTGATATCACAAACTGAATGTCCCCAGATAGGGTCAAACCTCAGAACTACAGGGAGCATCTCCAACCTTCCCACTTGTTCTTTATGTAGCCATTTCTGAACCAGCAATATCGGAGCAGGTGGTTCAGAATATCAAGATCAGGACAAATTGTACTCATTTTACGGCTGCCCAGTTCAAACACAGAATTATGTGGTCAGGATAGCACCTTCTCACACACCAGTCCTGTGTATGATGATGGCTCCTCCTCTGGGTGTCGGATGGAAGAAGAGGAAGAGCTGATGCCAATGGCACTATTACTGTCTCGTAGAGATTGGGATGGTCCTGAATCCAAAAGAAGTGAAAACATTCCACAATCTTCCTAATATCAGAGTTCTGAGTGTCAGCCATTCCTCCCATTGCAGGACTATTCTGGTAACTGGGAAGCTGCTCACACCAATGCTGGGGCATGGCTTAAAAGCTGTATGAATGGATCACTATTAAAAGAAATCCCATGATGAGCAAACTTTGGGAGACCCTGGAACCTATTGTAAGCATCATCGAGTCAGTAAACACTTTGGAATTACTTCAGTGTCATAAAAAATGGTTAAATGTCACTAAGTTCCCAATGTTATTGCTTTATAAGATTTATCAGAGAATCATAGAATAGTTTGGGTTGGAAGGGATCTTAAAGACCATCTGGTTCCAACCCCCCTGCTGTGGACAGGGACACCTTGCACAACAGGTTGCTCAGAGCCCCGTCCAACCTGTCCTTGAATACTTCCTAGGATTGAACATCCACTTTATCCAAATTTATGCCTCAGAAGAGTTTAGAAACACAAATAAGTGAACTGATGGCTGTTAATGGATCCACCACAGCAAACAAGGTGTGAGTCGGAGAACTGCGAGGAGCTCAAAGGCATCCAGGATGTCCACAGGGGGCTGACAGGTCTGCTGCAGGACCTTCAGCAGACCACGATCTGCAGTGTACCCAGGGATGTGTGAAATGGTGCTAACTCTCCAACTGAGAGACAACTGACGACAGAGTTTCTTGTGTGAGGTGTTCTATACAGTGAGAAAGCATATCTTCCTAGACAGACTTATAATCAAAACAGCCACACGAGGGTTAAGGGGAAAGAAATTTTCATCCTGTTTTTATGTTAATAGGCAGAAAGAGACAGTGATTTACTTAGAGTCGCTGAGGAAGTCTGTGGTTCATAGACCAGTCTCATTCTGGTGCTTCATTCAAAGACCACACTCCCAAAGCCCCCATCTGTGTGCGCAGACACACTATAGTAGGGTGAACTGTCTGGAACAGGGGTGCAGCCTTCTCCAACTATTCCCCAAATGCTGTATTAGGACTACAGAGTTACAAGGGCATGCACAAGACAGAGCCCCTTCTGGGTCATCCAAATTTTGCCAGAAAGAAGCTGTGTCAGGAAAGTAACTGAGACGAAGGAAACAAAAATATTGCTTTAAGTCCTCCTGGATTCCCTCCAGGATCTGTGTGAAGCACTGCTGGCTGAACATGAGAATTTTATTTTTCTCCTCCCTATTCTTCTCCTCAAAAAGTGATGCTCCCATGCTGCTTTTAGGACACTGCACATAACTGTGTGTTGTGCCAGGAGTCAGAACGTTCTGACTCTGGCTGTAACACAGCCTCCCATCGGACAGCATCATTTCTGTGTGGTTAACACGCACACAGAAATGCTCTGCTTCCAGAGCCAAAGAGACACCACCAGATCATTAATTATTTCCATATCTTCAAAAACTCCAGAGAGAAGTAAATAGTCATGGAAGCTCATGCCAGGACTTGGACCTCACAGAGCAGAAAACTCTTGGTTTCTTGGGGCCCATTGCCTCAGAGCTCTCAAGCTCCTTTCATGGACATGGCAATTAGTGCCCTGCAGACAGGATGGACATTGATGGATCGTGTGTCCTCAGTGAGTGATTGTAAGGTCTTCCCTTCCCCCATAGTCTTATGATTTAAGATCTTTCCTCTTAAATTTTACATTTCCTCTCCTGCTAGATATATTTTTTAAGCTTCACTTGCATGGGTAAGGGTTTGTCCCAAAGCAGCCTCTCCTCCCCCAGTTTCCTCTTCCCCCTCCTTCCTCACTGTGAATAAGACCTCTCTCTGTCTAAAGCAGCAATTGCTGAAGAGCCTCAAGAGCACCCATTTCTCGTCCTCCCCCTGTTTTGATGCTCTGATTATCCTCTTGTTGGATCAATAGCCCATCTGCTTTTAGAAGTTTTCTAGCATTCTGATGCTAAATTAAAACAGAGAGAATCAATCCTCAGTTAATTTATCCAACCAAACAATTTATATCTCTCTTCTGATCTGCCATCATGTGAATTATACAAGACTGACATACTGTGAGGCCTTCCCAGAAAAAGTAGGCACTTTTATAATGCTAAATTATCCTCTTTATTAGTAACTCTCAAATGTGACAAACCCGGAGATTTATTGTATAGTGTTGCATAGTCCTTGGTTGAACTTGTTAGAACTCACAGCTATTGTAATGGAGCAATTTGCTAATTAACAGTGGATTTTGCTTGGTTTTTAATGGACTTTGGGGATACATTTTAGACTTAGATTAAGATTAGTGCAAAAAAAAAGAGTTCTCCTTAATTATTTCAAATTGAGTGTTATGCTAATAGTAAACAATTAGTTCTTTCCTGACTGAAAATTAATGTTCTATAAATAATTACAAAACCAAGCTGCTGTGTGAGTCCCAAAAGGATATGCCAGACTTAGAAAAGAGTCATGACTCTTTCTTGTGGGTTAACCACCATGGCCTCACACTTTGTGAAAATTAAGCATGAGCCTTGGTGGCTTCCTAAGGTTTTTCTAACCTGGCTGGAAAAAAAAAAAAAATAGGTAAATAGATAGACAGAGAGAGAGAGAGAGGGGAAGAGGGACATAACCTGCAGAGGGAATTTTTGATGGCAAAGGTGTATGGTGTTACAGTTTGCCAATTCTTAGATCACTTCTCAAATCAAAGCTTAATTAAAATATTAGCGTCCATCCCATCAGAGATTTCTTCCTTGTAAGAAATATATATATATATACTTTATACTTGCTTTTGCATAGGGAAAACTGAGAACAGAAAACTGGGAACAGTGAAAGCTGAGTTTTGTCAGTTGATCCCAGTTTAGTTTAGTTGGTAAGGTAGGAGACTGATATACACCCTCTTATAGATCATCTGATTCTCTCATTGAACTCCCAGGAGTTGAGATGTTCCTTTCTTTGATGCAAAACTTTTGTTATTCATTTTGATTGGTATTAGCTTTTTCTCAGGATCCTAAGCTCTTCAGCGTCTTTCCACACCCTTATAGATGCCCTCTCCTGTCAGTGGAGACAGACAGACACCTCTCATGCCTAAATCAGAGAAAGGTGGGATCTCTAAACTCACAGAGTAAAGGATTTCTCATTAGCAAAGGCAAAGGAAGCAGAGCAACTCCTCTGAGCATCAGCATCCCTTAAATAACTCAGGAGGGCAAAAACCTTGCTGCAGTCTGTCATGGCCCTGTGTGCCCTGTCCCCAAGCCATTCCTCTGCCAGAGCTGATGGTGAGCATGCTGTGCCATGGGGTGGGGGAGCAATGAATGCAGCCAGGAGCCAGGGCTCCCAGACTTTGCCTTCTCAGCAGATGCAGCCCTACATCATGCACAGACTTTTGGTCAGTGGTGGAAGAGGAAAAGCTGCCAGGAGGGTGGCAGCCCTGGGGAACAAGTACTTGATAGCACTGCTGGGGATTTCCCTCCATCCTGCTTCACTGAGCTGTACCTGCCTCTCACAGAGACCTTAATGCTGCTCCAAGACCAAGGGGATCTCTCCCCAGACTGCAGTTTTGCCATTTCCCCTTCTGTACTTTGGATAACTACCTACTTGGCCTCTGTCTGAAGCCTGCTCAGCCATGTGCTGTGTCTTACATGGCCCAGCAGAGCCACAGAAACCAATAAAATTTGCAAGAGTGTCGTGCCTCAGTTTCCATCTCATTCCTGAGCATTGCTTGGAGTCTGTCAAAGCCTGTGATAACCCTCTCCTTCCTCTGGGCTACTGCCTTATTCTGGCATGAGGGAAAAGATCAAAGATTCCTTAGAAAAGATGGACATTTTCTCCTTGTCACCTCCTCTCTCTGTGCAGCCTCCATGCCTTGCTCAGACAGGGTGCTGTCCTCATCTCTTGCCTGTGCATTAGCCAGCTAAAAAATCTCCCCCCAGCTCCTACAAACTAGCACTTGAAGTGTCCAGAGACCTCTGCTAAAGAGCTGATGAGTCCTAATGTCCAAGAAGTATCCAAACCATAACAACATCATGGAAGAGAAAACATAACAGCATTAGCTTAGAGTTTGATGAGTGTGTGTTTTCCTAATATACCTCCCAGACTTGTGTCAGTCCTGAGGACTTCCTCCAAACCTGACTCCTCAGGTGAGAGGGAGATGAATTCTGCCGGCTCTGTAAGTAAAATAAGATTTCAATTTGCTGTCAGAGCTTTAATTAAAACACTTATAGATCAACTTTACTGTGTCAAATTGTCTATGCCACTATTACTGTAGGAAGATGAATGTTAGCTGTGAAAACAGGCAAAGTACACTCCCCTAGACTAATGAGTAATTTCATAGCCATTGATTTTTGACTTTGAAAATTCTCCCACATGCTTCTGGGAATTGGAACTTGTTACAGGTGACCTCACAGCAGCTTTGGCAATTTTTTAAACCTTTTGTGAATGTAGAAAATGAGTAATTTCGCCCATTCATGTTTTTCTGTGGCAGGCATTACATGTAAGCACTTCCATGCCAGGTTCTGAAACCCAGAATCATTGCTGAATGACGATATTTAACATATAATACATAAGCTACAGCTTTAATTCTATGAGATACTGGTAAAAAAACCAGCATCTCCTTCTGTAAGAGTAAGAATGTAATTCTGCAGTTAGTCTCAGTATCAGATTTCTTTTCAGTAATTATGAAAATTCAGATTGTGTACCAGAATAAATTTAGTCATTGGGATGAATCTGTTTATGCCAGTGAGTTACATTAAGAGAGCACAAAATGGAAGTAACTATTACTGATTTGAAAGCAGGTGTGTGATTTGGTATATAACAGGCTATTTGAAATGGTTGCATAAATAAATGGGCAATTTTATTATTAAAATTAATCTTTTAATCCACATAAACATTGTGAAGCTTTTGATAAATTCTGAATGTTTAAAATTAGTCAGTGCAGTACCTGAGCACCTCAGAGTCCCTAAGACATCATCTTCGAATCACTTCCCCAGAGCAGCTACTTTAATCATGGCTATCACTTCTCTGCTCTTTGCTTAGCCCAGTACAGCAGGATGTCAACTCTCTCAACACTCCTTGAATGTGGAAGCATGAGCAGGAGTGAAGAATAGGCTGTGCACAGGGTGTCTGAGACATGGACAGACACACAACTTATTCGTGGTTTATGGGTGTCTAAGGGCACTGTCCAACGCCACACAAGAAGTGATGGCAGAGCACCAGATTTAACTGAGACCCTGTACCACTCTTTGCCCAGCAGCTGAGCTCTGGGTTTGTGTAAGGACATGTCATACATGCTCCATGCCAGAAGCACCCCCTGGGGTCACTCAGGGAAGAAAGTTACAAGGAATGAAGAAAGCAAGGATCACCAGAGAGACAGAGAAAAAGGAACATTTTCTAAGCAGAAGAAAATGTACTTGGGCTGTCCATTGCTTTAGATTTGCACCACACATCAGCACCATAATGATGGGACCACTTGAAAGTGCTGGCAATCAGGATGCACCTCCTGGCAGTCCCTGGGACGGCCCATGGTTACATGTCAAGCAGAACAGAAACAGACTGTGGTAGTGTCAGTGTGTTCACATTGGCAGTGGTGGCAGAAGATGAGAGACACCAGTCAGAGCAGATGACACACAAACGAGGTTCAGGACAGCGGTCAGGGGGAGGCCCACGGCTGCTCGGGGCAGCTGGACCTTGGTACAAAGCCTGCAAAGGCAGCTTCCCAATGCTCCAGCCACTCATACCACAAGACCTCATGCCACAACTATTGTGCCCTGACCACATCTACTCAAGGACCTGCCCCAGTAAATCTGGGCCTTATTGTAACTGCATTTATCTATGATCTGGGTTAAATCCATTAAGAGAGAAAGACTATACCAGCATAGCTGTGATCAAGAGTCTGTCCCAGCTGGCCACAGGAAGGTGGGAAGGCAGCCTGGTGGTTATGCAGCTGTCAAGCAATAATCCAGCATTATCTGGGACCCACATTCAATTAAAGAAACCATGTATATGCACTAGACATGCAATTGCATTAATCTCATCCATTGGCTTTATTTACATACTTAATATTAGTGGCAATTTTTTCCTTCTGCTGTGCTGCTGTCAAAGACATCCTGTCTGTCATTGCAAATGTGAGGACTTAATTCCAGCTACTGCATGCATGGCCTCAGGGCACTGAGGAGCAGAACAACAGTGTGGTTGATTAACCGAGTTCCTGTCTCCGTCATCAGCTGAGTCCCCTTGAACAAACAAAGTCCAGCTGCTTCTTGTGCCGTTATGCATTTAGATTTGCCTTTATTATACAATAAATGAGAAATCAAGAGTAAACAAGAAGGTGAGGGGTTTATTGAGCTCCTTTACTGTGACTACTGCTTCTACTGGCATTTCCTTTGACTTTTGACCTTGCTTGATGCAAAGGCTTTGGTCTCCTTGAAGCTAAGCTGCAGCTTTCTCTGAAGTACATGGGCTGCAATGTGATACCTGTGGATATGGTACCAAGGGTAATTAAGATGTTTGTTGACTTTGGTTCTGCCCCCACCAGTGTGTAGCTATATCTGTAGGAAACCAGTGTTTTCTTGCTGATGAAGTGCCAAATATTGGTGCATAAAATCAGCAGAGTTCCTGGTCTTCAGTGTTCCATGCTTCTGCATTACTAATTGAATAAAATTCAAGTCAGTGTGTTTGGCAAAGAACACATGAAAGTTCCATTTACAATGCTGGAAACAAACATTTATAAATTGGTTATACAGTGAGGACAGTACTTGGCTTGCCCTCTAATGGTAAATGCCCAAGGCATCATGGAATTATTCAGTCTTGCAAGAGTGAGGCCAGATGAAATACACTTGGCCAAATATCAAAGTCTCCCTAGAAAATACTGCAGCGCACCCTAAACTTTGCTAATGCTAGCAATCAGTTCTCCACTGACTACAAGGGAGCTAGCCATGCCTGATGGCTGACTTTTTCCTTACGGTTCAGTGAGATGAATCCTCTTTTTATACCCTGAGCAATTTTCAGTACCACGGTTTCTTTTCATTGTTGAGTTAGCGATTTCATACCTTCACACATCTGGTAATCTTTCATGAAGAAGACTTCAGCAATTTCTAGTTCTCCATCTAGTGGTCCAACCATCCTCAGCCTCTCCCTTTTTCAGTTTTGTGGACACAGAACATAATTGATGCTGTTGATCTTTTCTGCTCATTTTCTTGTTCTCCTCTCTATCTCACTTTCTACGTCATACTAGTTCTGATGGCTGGCAGGTTTTTTCCTGGAGGACATTGATAGATGAAATCATTGGGAAGTTGTCATGGATGTGGGCTGTCGGGAATGGGGCAAACTGGGTGTTCCATGGACCTTCCTTACATCTGATTCCAAGGTCTGCACTGAATCGTCAACATAATCCTTCCAGTCTGATACATCTAGCGTTTAGTGGCACACATGAATTTCTACCCACTTTGAAGAGGATGCTGTGTAACAACAGGTATCAGACATAACAGAAGCAGTGAACTTTTATAACTCTGACAGCATGATCCAAGAAATTCAGGTCCTTCCTTTGAGGCACAGAACTAGAAGAAATGATTGTCATTTTCCTAATTGTATCTGGAAGCAAGCCTTACTGCAGGGAATTTAGACTGAAATCTTCCCCAGTATTGGATATGGCAGTTCCAAAGGCACTGGAAACTGACAGTACATTTCAGAAGTAGCATGAGAACTACTGAAAGCTTCTAAAACTAGAGCACTGAGAATGAACAGTTTAGGAAATGGATTAGTTAGCAGATTATTCGTAATGTAACTGATAACAAGGTCAGATAAACGTTATTGCAGCACTGGGCTTGACTTTGCAAAAAGGGTTGATACTTGTAGGTCGAGTCAAAATCCTGCTTTCCAAATGAAAAGTTCACTAAGACCAAAATAAATCCAATTAAAAATGAATACTGAAGTGCAAATATGGGCTACAAAGGTCAGCAAATGGCCCGGACAAAATTTACTTGGCAGAAAATGTGTCATTAATCACAACGAAACGGAAAGGGGTCCATTGCCAGAAGAATGTGGCTGTGCAGAGAACACACACAGCTTGAAGCCATCAGACTCATGCTTTCTGCATATTCTGTCGGGCAGCACTCCGGTTAGTTCCTTGTCATTGTTTACTTCTGAGCTAACCACCTAAATTTCCTTTATCACCAGCGGAGAGAAAAAGGCTCTTCTGCGGCATAATTTATCCCAGAGTGATGTAGACATCTAAAATACATCACAAGAACAATGCTCTGAAAAGTACTGTTTCTCTCCATTGACTATGAAAAAGCCATGGGTGACTGGCTATATGCATGTGCTTCTACACCGTGGATGTCTAAGCCAAAGCAAGATTAATCCAGTTTTTGTCATAAGCCAGGGACATGTCTAGCCCCTGAAATGCACTAATTATGGAATGAAAAGTTGCATAATCACCACTGCACTTAAGCACTGCAGAGCTTCTGAACTCGGGTGGCAGTGTAGGCATTGCAGTAATGTCACCACACGGCTTCAGGGACCTGTCTATTCCACATGCACATACACCTCAAATTACACAGCTCTTGGAGTCACCTTTAAAGACAAAAACCCACACTTTTAGACTGGCGGCCTCAGTCTACTAATTACTTCATTTTTACACACATTGAGAGTCTTCTTAGACCCATATTTTCTCCACCTTTCTGCAAGATTCTTTTCTACACAGGTGGCTACACTGCTGTAGAACAATTCCCATACCCTTGGTAATCTGCTGGAGCCTGCTAGTGAAGCAGCTGTTAAACAAATAATTCTGGACTGAAATTTCACACACCAGTGAATCTTACCTGGGCAATCATGATATTAACAAGTGTACAAAAAAACCAAATTATTACTTTTCTAGTTAAACAGCAAATATGCTTTTTTTTTCTAAATTTTGTATTCAGAGTTTCAAAGGCTTTGCTTAATACTAGACTGCAACCAAGGGATTTAAATGTGTGCCTGGGAAAGTGAACTTATTGGGGTGAAGAAAGAATGATGTGATACACAGATGTATGAATATAAAATACACTAATACACACTGTTACTGACCTTGCTAACAGAAAACACTACCAATAGGTCCAACACAGTTAATGAGGGGGTGGAGGGAGAGCTAAAGCCACATTTGATGCCATGTCTTTTGGGGAAAACACTGCTCAAGAGGAACAGTTTGTGCTGATTTGGCCCAAGTCTCTCTCAAAAGACAAGCAATTGCCACCTCCACCACCTTATGGGTACGTGAGCCTGCTCCTGTCACGGGTGCATTGAAAGCATGTGTGGACCAGGAAGCTTCCACTGAGTAATGTGTTCTGTGAGAAAGGTTGGCAGAAGATGCAGTAAAAATGACCAGATCCAATCCAGAGAAAACTATGGAACTAAGCTTGCAAAGAGGAAGCAAATGCTAGTGCAGAAAGAAGTCGTCAGAGGAGATACTGTATGTGACAGACACTACTCAAGCCATTGAATTTAGGAACCTATTTTAGGAAATCTAACTTCTCCAATGGAAATTTAACCATTGCCTGTACAGATGTGTCTAGGTTCCATCCAGCTGTGCATGCAGCTGACAGCTGGCAGAGGCTTCAAAGGCGGGTACCTGAAATGTTGTGAGCATCCTCAGTATCTATTATTGATCCCACTAACAAAGACCTCATCTCCCCTTGGTATAAGCAGACTAAGACAAAGAGAAACCTCACACATTCCATTTTTTTCCTTTTAAGTGAAATGAGCAGTAAGATCCTGGTTAAGATTTGGGTTAATCTGACAGCCAAAGACAGGCTCCTATACCATTAAAAGCAGTGACACCCTGGCAAAAGGGACAATCCTCTGCAAAAAGGATCTTGCTAGGAAAAGGAGAGGTAATGTAGGAGAAAGGATGAAAACAGAAGAAAGGAATATTTTTTCTTTTTCTTAACTAAGTTGCAGGATGTGGTTTAAATTTTGACCACTCTAATTTTAAATAATGCAACCGAAACAAAGTCACCCCACAGGACTATGTTTAAAAATACACATTTACCCCTTTGTCTTTTTCTGATTGGTCTTTGAGATCTGGGTAATTCAACCGACCCAGAACTCAGTGTGTCAGGAGACACCTTTCACAACCACTGTATGATGAGCCCAGTCATTATGAGAGATCAGTCAGTCACTCAACATTGTGGCAGGGTTATATCCTCCACAGTAGGCTGCGGGCATGGAGGGTGGACACAAACAATTTACCTGTCCAAAAGAATCCAGATACCAGGGCATCTCCTTCAGTCTGAGGGATTCTTTAACCTTTTAATAAATGACTATTATATAGCTCTCAAGCAGATTTAGTTTACTTAAACCTAAGTATCTGATGCCATTTGAGATGCCCTTGTGTATCTGAAGTAGACAGGACTGGTCACCCTGCTAGAGCTGACACATAAACTACATGAAATCTGTGCCCTTCTCCAGCAGCCGAAGGTCAGGATGGGCAAGGCAGGACATCTGAAATGTCACCAGACCAATATGTAGGCTAATGATTGATGTGGAATACAGGTAACTCAAAACCTGTCCTAAGCAAGATTCTTCTCTACCAGCAAAGTTGACTTCCCTCATCCTTCAGGAATCCTCTTTTATTTGGAAGCATGCTGATGAAGATTTCCTGAGATTTCTATTCTGCCCTGTCTTAGGCTGTTCCCACCCATTTTGGCCCATGATTATTGTTTGTAAGCTAAAGAGTCATGAGTGGAAAGGTACAGGTACCTCTTTTGGTTTGATTGTCAGTGAACTAAAGCACACCCTGGAGAAGGCCATCCCTCTCTCTCTCTCTCTCTTTCTACTATAACAGCTCTGCTGGTAAAATCTTTTAGTTTGGCTTCTGAATTCAGTAAATAAAACTGTGTGGGTGAGTCTAAATGTTGGAGCTTATTAGTCAAAATTGCCAGTGCCATGTGCATGAGAAATTATCTCTTTTTTTAGCCCAGAATTAACCCAGAGTATTTCTAAGGTACATGTTTCTAGAAAAAATATAATCTGAGATTGAATTTCTGCTTTTCTTCACAGGGACTCTTATGAGTACCTCCATCTATAAGGAATCAACAGTTGCCAGCTGGTTAATGGGACTGAGTGAATGTTGCACGGTCTGTGTTGATGGCTGTGATTAATTGTGGAGGGTCAGCTCAAGCATATCCTGCAACTGGGTAAAGGTGGCACTAATGCAAATTGGTCAGCTGGGAATAAACATCATTAATTCCATACGACATGTCAGATAAACAGCCTATGGACAGGTATGCATTTACATAGCATTGAAGGACCAAGTTGTGTAGGGTTTATCCTGAGATAGCAGTAAAGGTAATCAATTTAGTTTTAAAGATATTTGCAGAGATATGATGGACCGGTTGAGATGAATGGTTAAGCCATGTACCTGCTAGCCTGCATCGTAAGACAGTCAGTCAGCAGTAACTGGCATAGTAAAGAGCAAGGTTTGTACTGTACACTTGGCCATCAGTGAAATTTCTGCTCCATGGACCACAAGAGCGTTTCAGAAAAAAAATATTGTCAGGTGGGATCAATAGTTAAAAAAACCCCACCAAGTAATTAACAGGGCAAATGCCCTTATCCACCCATTCCCAGAGGTGATTGTATGTGGAGGTACCGGGCCATTATAATTTCTAGGAAAGCTGATTTATGTGCGACTGTCCTGTTCACCTCTTCTTCTACCTCTGAGCCTCCAGTTCAGATGTAAGACAGGCTGTGTCCTTGGCAAGTGTGAGTGAGAGCAAGTGAACATGTCACTGGACTCCCAGATCAGTAGGTACCCAGCATATTTTCAAGCTCCCAAAAGAAAACTCAACATTTTCATGCAAAACCTATGTTTTCCCCATTGTAAATTTTATGCAAAACTAGCATATCCTGGTAGGAAAATTCTCAACCATCTGTAAATATAAAGGCAAATTTGGGGAAAGACAGTCTTAAGCTCTCTCCCTCTGTCTTACGTCTTTTCCCTCTGCACCCATACAATCTCTGGGACACAGGCACTGAGTCATGGCTGAAACTATTAAGCACATATCAATTAATAAAAAATAATAGTTTCCCATGAGTAATAAGATCTCTATGGCACTGTGCTCATAATAATGTAATTACTGGTGGGGGTCTCTTTGCTTAAATTGAGATCAATGATTGGCACTTTTCACACAGCTACCCTTTTTTCACTAATATATTTTTCTTTACATACAGAGTAAGCCTGCATTTTGGAGTCCTAACAAATATTTAAAATACAAATCGTTCTTTTATAACTTGAAGACTAGATAACAATAGCCTGATAACTAAGCATAATCTGCAATTAAATACTCACATGCAGTTGAGCAAGGCTTTCATACAATCAAAGCTCAGATGCTGAGGTGACTTTACATGCATTTTGCAAAGCAGCTGCTCACTGCCTTTTGTAACACCTCCACAGGAGCACTCTAATGCATCCTCGTGAGCTCCAGACATTCACACTCCTCGGTCCTTTCCTTTCTACTACAGCTCTGTATTAAATCCCCATAGGTCTGAATGGGACTACTTTGTAGCCTGAACATACTGAGAAGGTAGCACTTGTTAGCACAAGCAATTTTAATTTTGATTCTTTTATTAACTGATTGCTTTCCAACTAGATTACATGAAGCATAAGAAATCAACCTCTGTAATAAAAGACCATTGACTCAGCTGCTTGAAAATGGAGACACTCCCACTAACTATGTCATGAACAGAGAAGTCACTGGCTGTGTGCAGCTCTGAAATCCCTGTTATCCTGAGAACATGTTCCCATCCAGGAACATGCCTAGCACCTTTCTTTGGTACCAACATATCAACACAAAGGAAACTAGCAAATATTTCACTGGGGAGGGGAGCAATTTGTCAAGCTGACTGTATATAGTCTGGAAATTACTTGTTCTTTCTCTATCCTGAAAACTGATGATTAAGAAAAGACAAATGGTGTTTCACTTGCCACAGGAAAATATTGCAGTGCTAGATAAGACAGCAAACACAGATACTCAGCTGGATCTTCTCATCCCCCTCATCATACCAAAAATGAAAGAAGAAGGAGTTCCTTTCTGAAACCTCATATTCCTGCCTAGATTTTTAATCAAGAGTATACATAAGAAATTATGTTTATCCAATTATCCAATTCAGATTTGGAAAATACTACATTTACCTTCTTTCTTTCTTTTCCAGAGGGTTTTTCTCACCTTATTTTTTTTCATTTAACTCTACTAGAGGAGCTGAGAATTGATTTCTAAAGGCTTTCAAGGAGAAAGGAAGGGGGAAGTCTCACTAGTCATGTCAAAGGCTGTTCCATTTCCTGCACAAAGAGGAAGTGTGAAATATTCTGAATTCCAAGAAATAGATAAAATAAAAATGTCACCTCAGCTGAATAAAGGCACAAAAAAAAAAAGAGATTCTTCTTCCCTAAGTCTGCCTGTGGTATGAGTTTCCATCTAAGCAGAGTGTCCAGGTTCTCTCTATGGGCAGTTTAGGGTGGGACACACTTTTAACTAATGTGGGTGACCACTTTAGGAAGTGCCCTAGATTCCCAGAACTCTGCTGACAACTGTCCACTGATTGTAAAGGCAGCCCAGGTGACTAGCTCAGATATAGATTACTGCACTGTAGATAATCACTTTAAGCAGATAAATCCCTCCCTGGAAACTCACACACTCCCCCAAGGCCCTGTGCTTCAGGGAAAGGGGGCATGGTTAAGACCTGAGCCAACAAACTTTCTTCATTTCATAGAACTTCAAATATTTGCATCTTGTGGGGCATATGATATTGAGATGCAATGGAGAGATGGTTATTTGTTGCTTTGCCACAGTGCTCTGAACAAGTGCTGACCATGTTTTGGATCTGAATGTTTAGGGAAGATGGGAACTGAGCAGAGAGAGAAGGTGGGGTTTGGGAATTAAGGAATCATAGAATCAGAGACTACCCTGAGTTGGAAGGGACCCACAAGGTTCAAAGCCCAACTCCTGGAGCTCCAGGGCTGGATTATGGTTAAAAAAAGAGAATAGAAAACATTTGGCAGGAGATGGAAGCTGAAAAGGAGAAATGGAATTTGAAACAGGATGACAGGTAAACCCATGGGGATGGGCTGTCAAGGGAAGAACAGGAGAACTTGCTGTCTACAGAGAAATTGGGATCCATGACTCCTTACTTGAGGCTCCTCTCACTGGCAAAATAAATGAATAAATAAATGAATAAATAAATAAAACTTCAGGTTTATTCTTGATTCAATCATAACTGAAGCACCTAAGCAGTACTGTGTAGCACTCCTGGAGGAGTGACTCCTGGAGATCCACAGCGCTCAGCTGCAGGGGACAGACTGCACTTCCTGATGTACGAATGTATCAATGTCTGTACGTTCCCATTTCAACTCATGAGGAATCTGTGAAACTCATGTGTGTCCCCAGTGATCCCCCCTTCCCCTCCTCTTCCATTGCCACTGCTGGGATCTGTCTTCTTGGGTCTGGTTGATTCAAAACTAGAAACTGAAGCTGTGCTGCAAATTAACGATTGCGAAAGTCAGCAGCAATCACTGTGGCTGTTCCCCTCCCAAAATTAAGGCGAGTTTGCCATCTAGAGGGGAAGCAAGACAGAATTCTGATCTGTGGTGGGAGCAGCTTTCGATTTGACTACAGGGAGTTCAGTGTTACAAACTGGGCAGCAGGACAACGACAGGCTCACGCCACATAAGGAAGAGAGTGAGTTGTTTCTTTTTGAGTCTGGGACGAATAGTCATTTTCTTATCTAAATTGTGCAAGCTGAAACAGACAGTTTAATTAAGCTTAGCAGATCGAAGGCATTCACATTCAGCAGAGGAAAAACCTTGACAGAGACTCTATTTTTTGAGCTAGTTTTCTCCACTAGGCATGCAGGCACAGCTGGGTTGGTAACCAGCAGTGGGTAATTTTTTTTCCAGTGCAGCTGGATGTTGGCTGCAAATTTCTGCTGAACCCCAAAGCTTCATCCCTTGAGAGCAGAAATCTTCCATTTTTATACCCAGACAACACCAAAAATTACTTCTCCCCAGTTGAAACCTTTCCCCTGTATATTTTCTCCATGATAGATGTCAAAATGTGTTCTCATGGTTTCTTTTTTTTTCTCCTGGGAAAACTATGAGGGTTTTCCCCCTTTCCTTTATTTTCTTTCCCCTTCTGGTGTTTCTTGACTGCATTAAGATGCTCTGTTCTTGCAAGCCCTGAGCTATGCCTCCATCCATACAATGGCTCTGTATTTCACTCCACTTGAAAATATTCCTGTTTCCTCAGGGAGGAAGGACTAATTGTCCCCCAAGGCTCCCTTCCACCAGCCATTTCTGCAATCCTCTGGAGCACAGACAGAGCTAGGAGCAGTCCCTGCTCCATACAACACACCATGAAACATCATGGACCCTTGCTGTATGGGGCTAACGGGGCTGTGACTTGGGGAGGGCGGTTCAGTCAGGCTGCAAAGCACTGACAGACACCAAGCTGTTGAACAAATATCCCTTTTGTAAACTACCTGCAAATGGTTAGGAACGATGCCAAGGGCAAGCACAAGGCAGAGACCTCCAAGCATTTCATGATTTTGAATGCTTGTTGGAGTCCACACCAGGCACTTGGTCACCAGTGTGTTGGAGAGGCAGATGTGCACACCAGCAGAAAACCAGGTCTGCCTGCAGGTTTCAGCTGCTTTCCTACTTATTCATCTGAAGTTTTCTTCTGGTGATTTTGTCAACTTTCTTTGCTTTCCCTGTGTCCTGGCACTCAGTTCTCAATATGCTCATGGGCTACTGCAGGCATACTACTGTCATGACCTGTGCAGTACTAATGAAACCATCTGTTGGGCCAGCCTGTCACTTTACATGCCATTCCAGGCTCTGATTCCGTGAGATCACACAGGCAAAGCAGTCACAGCCCTCACCAGCAGTGCCCTCATGTGATTTTAGGAGGTGGCTAAGCTACAGAAAAAGTCCTTTTTCTGGATGAGACACTAAGCTGCTGTCGTGAACACTTGTGACCTTTGAAGATCACAGACTGCTTTCTCTAACAAAAAAAGCTTAAGTTAGAGGTCCTGTTTCTGGTTGGAGAAACATAAATTTTGCCTCTGTTTGCCCTTCACTTTTAAATAGCACAGTAAACTGACTTCTGAAGTCCATTCAAGGCCTCCTCTAGCTTATAAAAAGTGTTCAGGGACAACTAAATGAGATAACAATATAGATATTTAGATCTTTTCCACCCACTTCTTTTGGGCTGAGGTGCATGAGTGAATTCAGGCAGTTAATCAAGCTACTGATTGTCAGCTAAGCCATGGTAATGGTTGGTGCCTGACCGTGCATGTGTCCTTAGCATAATGCAGCTGCAAAGCAAATTGTGCCAGCTTAGCTCCTAATGAAAATGAAATCCACTGTAGAGGCAGTTTAAACTAACACACTTCTCAGTGGGTCAAGCTTAAGGCATGCACACAGTTAGTTAGCAGGTTTCATATGGTGGGCATCTTCAGTAACTCAATTATTGCTTATCATGTGCTCAGACCCGGGAAATTATCCGTTTGGAATAGTGATGCAAGAGAGGATTGAACTGGCTGAAACTGCCCTGCATAAGGGGCTGGCACAACTTGAGTTGGATTTATGCATAACCTTAACTAGAGATGTGGAAAAGTCATTGGAAGACTTTTAAATAGCGATTGCTTTTGTCTCTCTAAAACACATAGACATTCAAACAAATTTTGAGCCTGGTGTAGAAAGTTTGGGGTGAGATTCTTTCACCCATGTGACACAATGAGTCAACCTAGATAGCCAAAATGAACTAAGTGAACTCTTCTTGACATCAAAACCTTTTAAACTATGAATCCTTGTGGTTCTGTAAGGTATAATTCACTGCTTATACCAACACTCCCTTCCCATCCCCCTGGCATCTGGCCCACTGAGGCTACATGTCTGTAGTAAAGCTGTGTGCCATGGGTCTAGGACAAATGAATGGGAAAAACTAACTGCTTAGCAGAACAAAGCTAAAACACATCAGCTTCCACTCCCTGATGCACTGGCATGTGGAGTATTAAAGGCATTTGAACCACAATCCCTGTTCAAATCAGCTCATGCATCCATTCTGGACAACAGAGCAGCATTTCAATTTCTTGCTGCTCTGGTGATTTGCTTGATAGTAACATGTTGAAACTCCCTAAACCCAAATTCAGGTGATATTATATCTATGCCATCCATCCTGGCTTTGAAGAATTCCCCACGTTCAGTCCAAGGTTTCTGCACTGGAACAGCTTGCGTAAGAGGTAGCTATTATTTGTCACGGAAACACAGCATAGTAAACAGCATTTTCAAAAATTTACACTAGAAGATTGAATGAAAAAACATTCCTATATCTTGGATTTAAAGAATTTTTTTTATTGTTATTAACATTAAACTTTACTAGGACTATGAATTGAACTCAACTGCTGAGCCTCAGCTGGTATTTTGCAATTTTACCCTTCAGCCTAGTTTTTTTAATTGAAACTTCTAGAATATACACTTTCTGTTCAGCTTTTGCAACTTCCTGCATGAATGAAATATCCCCTAACCCTGACCAGAAAACCCTTCCACATCTCTTTCAGAAATTCGCTTCAGCAAATGTAACATCCTCACCAGAAGGAAACACAAGCTATAAAACATGATGCAGCCTTCCTTTCTGTCTGGCTTGCTTCAGACTTCATTCATAAAAAAAGAGAGAGAGGGAATGAGAAAAAGTGACAGTTGATTCAGAAAGTTGTACAATGTAAACACTCGTCCACAGATGATGCATTGAGGGTTGGTGTTGCATATCTCTGGGGACAACATATGCCTGTCTTTCACACTTGTCAAATCCTAACGGCCATTGTTATCAGCACACAAAAGCTTCCAAATTCCTACCTGTCACTGAAATTCTTAGAAAATGAGAAACCATAACAGACTGAGAAAAAAATAACTGTGATCCTTCCTATTTTGCCACTGCCTGGGTCCTTAGCCTTTTCTCATAAGCACAATCCTTACTCAGCAGAGCCATCTTATTGACACTCTCAAGACTTCTCAGTCTTTCCAAAGGATGCAGACACCTGCATTACTTTTTTTTATTTATAAACAAATTTAGAACACTCCTTATGTGACAGAATTATTTATTATTATTATTGTTGTTGTTGTTTCCACTTTTCAAACAGACAAACAAGAGAAGGATAGCCTTCCTTTTCAGCCTTGATCAGGACCAGGTTTTATGTTAAGGTTTGCCAAACATCAGTTAGGACAAAGATGAAAACTTTCCACCCTTCTGGGAAAGCAGAAATGTCACTTTTTCCTGAATTTTAAGGCTTTATGAGGCCTTGCCCACAGCACACTCGAGACAGAAGCAGTACCCTTCCCACCTTTCTAGGTCTCATTAGGGGGACAGAGGTACAGACAGTCACCACAGCTTGTCCTCTTCTCTGGGCCTCCTTTTCCATCCCAGCTCCACCTCCATATTCCTGTGATCAGAGATCCAGCCTCCCAAAAAAATCCTTCTTGGCCCCTGCCTCAGTTTCTTTCTAGCAAGCAGTGGGTTTACACAGCATCAGGTCTCTGGAAGCATGGAACATCCAGCCCATGGGTGCTGCTGGGGACTCTCCAGGAGCTTTGTCCCGCTGCTCCCCAGCTATATCTGTCCCCAGCACGGGTGGCCTGGCAGCTCCGAATAGAAAGGCATGCCTGGCACAAGGGACACGAGCGAGAGCTGCGGCCGCCCCCAGAGCTGGTGCAAAGGTTTCCCACAGCCTTGGAGCTGCCTTTGAATGGGCTTCGTGTCAGCAGGCGGCAGGAATGTGGGGAATGTTCAACTGCAGGGCAGTCCTCTTCGGGGGATTAAGGCACATGACTCCCAGGCAAGAGCGATAGCTAGAGCCGCCCTGAAGGCCAAACCCCACAGAGAGCACTTTCTTCCCCCACAAGAAGCGGTCTGAAAGCGCCTGCTACCCAGGCCCGCAGGAGGAAGCAGGACCTGTGTGTCTGATGCTTAGAGCTTCCTAATTTTCTTTGAGAAAAACAAGAGCATGGCCAGTATCTGACAGATTATCTTTCCTGGGGCAGAAGATGGGTTTAGGAGATGGGTAGGGATGGGGAGGTATTTCTTCAATTAATTCTGTTTCCCACTGTGTGTAAAGGTTACTTCCCTCCAGGTTACTTCCCCCCATCACCTCGCTGGATCCTATCACACACTTCCCACTCTGAATGAAAAGCAGAAACTGCCTTTCTGAATGAAACCACTTCTTTCTTTGCTGTGTTTGGGCAGCCAGGATCCCCAGCCTGCTGCATGTCCTGCTGCAGCTCGGTTCAGCCCTGAAATTCCCGTGTCTCTGTTGATGGTTATTGTGGCAGAAGAACCTTGGAGCTCTTTGTGCATTTTGCTACTAAAAATGGGCTTTGTTCAGTGCACTGCACAGGAAAACAGGTTCACTTGGCAATCACGATGCCATGCGGTGTGTAGCTTCCAAACCATACGGTGAAAGGATACCACATCTCTCTTTTTCTTAATAAATCCCACAGGCCCTCAGTGTGCCAAGAAGTCCTGAGGTCACATATCTGAAGCACACCCTGAGAGGTCTCCTTCTTGCCTCCAGGAGCTCAAGGAACCCCAGAGCCAACTTCAAGAACTCCCTTCCTCACACACCACCTGGCATTACTGCCACAGGCTTCCCAGCAGGGAGGAATCCCTTTCTCACCTGATAAAGCTCCACAATCACTAAGGGTGATTGTGTTTGTGAGTACACTGGGCCAGCAATAAGAAATGGCACAGGTTTAAGAAGTTCTTATATGGTCCAGAGATGACCTGCAAACTATTTGAAGGTGGAGAGATGATGAAGTATTTGTCTCTTCCTCTTACTTAAGGAAATAGGTTAAAAGAGCATTTACAAAAAACCCCACACTGATCCAAATGTTCCCAATTGCCATTTGAGATCTACACCTAGACTGCCAGAGGGACAAGGAGAGAACAGACAGGAGGAGCTCTCCCTAGCTCTGCTGTGTGTGACTAAGGGAAAGAAGGCACCATGACATACTAAAGGCCTGATTCTTCTCATTGTCACACTGTCCCGCATCCACCAGCTGCAAAGGAATCCTTCTCTGTTTATCCTCATGCAAATAAAAGCAAGTCTCCAAATAGTTTGTGCAGATTTTCCGTTACAAACATTTACTTGTGGGATAAATAAATGATAATCATTAAAGCTATATACCAAAGACAGCAGGTTTCACATTCCTCCTTTCTCCTCAAGAGCTCAGTGTCCACAGCAGAATACCATCTGGAGTAAGGACATGGAAGTTTGACATAGTTGGCCTTATCTTTGCTGTGCAGGACTGGAAAGCTTCATGTTTGTAAGCTAACACCCAGATCTTATTCTTTCTTGAGAATACACGACCATGCAGTTTGCCAGATAAGCTACTGCTTTTGCAGGTGATAATTTGTGCACAAAATGTGACAATGCACATTCAGATCTTCAGTTCCATCCACAGATTATTAAAATATTGTTTATGAAGTGTAGGAATGGCTGTTCTGGATCAAACCAGAAGCTGAACACTCCAGTTTGCTGTCCTGAATCTTAGCCCCTGTCATATTAAGGAGGAGACAGAGGGGGTACATTAGGTTTAAGGAACAGAGCAGATCAGCTAATGTGCAGAATGATCATTTTCTAATCAATTAGCTAATAATTGATTAGAATTACTCCTGAGATCATCATATGTAATCATTGTCAGTATAGGCCTCCTTCATAAGTTTACAAGCCTTTAAAAAAAATACCTTCTTTATGCTTTTGCCATCTATATCCCTTGGCAGTGGTTTCCCCTAGTCGGTTCTAAAACCTGTGAAACTGTTTTCTTTGCTTGGAATTTAAGGCCATGACTTGATAGACCAAGGCAGCCAAAGAAGAAGCAACAAAGAGAACTCACTAGAGGAGATACTGGCACTGATTGAACCAAAGTGCCCAAGACAGAGAGGAGGTACGAATCTGGGCAGGGGTATAGCCAGGGGGCTGACAGAGCTGACATCCATTTGGAGCCCTTTAACTTAGGGAATTAATGGCTTAGCACTGAAGCAGGTAGAAGTTTTTGGCTGCAATAGGTATCTTAACCTGGAGCTTAATGCTTGCTTTAAGCCACCATAAACCAGCACTGCAACCAGAAGTAGTCCTGTTGCTGCTCCATGCAATTTATTTCTGCAATTTATTCACCATGTCTTGGGGCCAGTGTCTGTGGCTTTACAATGAAGCAGATCAGTCAAAATCATTTTTGGTTGCTCTTTCCTGGGCAGTTTAAACCAGGTCACTTCCAAGACCCTGTTACCTGCAGAATTGAGAAAAACCATCTTGGTGATGGCTACAGGAAGGGCAGGGAAAGGCAGAGCTGCTTCTTTGAGTGGCAATGGTGGCCTCTGCTGGCTTACAGCGAGCCCAGAAACCCAGCCCTTGACTCCTGGGCACCTTCTGCTTGGTGGTGAGCTCTTTGACCCCAGACCAGCTCACTCCAGCACTTGGGCCACCTCACTGAGGCAAAGAGGCCAGGTCTGTCAGTAGTGTGCTGGATGCTGTCCTGATGGACACTTGCTCCCAGCCTGATGAACACACACCCTGATGGACACACACCCTGATGGACACACATCCCGAGCAGAGCCACTTGCCTCTCGCTCACACTTGCTTTCTGTTGACAGAGCATTTTCTCAGATCTTCACAGCAACGTTTTGAGCAGTTAATATACATATTAGGAAATAACTGCTCTTTATTGGCACTGAATAAACCTCTTTGCCTGGCTGAGACTCTGGAATGTAACATGTCATTTACAAAGCTGTCCCAAGAGAGCAGAGACAGATTACAAAAATATGCCTTGTATTCAGTTCATTTAAGTGAGTAAGATGACAGCACAAGGATTATGCATCGAATTTACATGCTGAATGGTCACACTTAGAAACCCGACAAATTGCTTTGGAAAATTAAATAGTATTACCTTAGAGCAGAGACAGTGCCAAGTTCTCTCCCCAGGAAAAACAGAAGAGTAGAAGGAAAATTGCAAACACCAAGATAACCTTATCTGCTTCAAATGAGTAGCACGGTTTTAAGAACAGTGGTTTACAGGTATACAGGGTGCAGTCCTCCTGCAGCAAGTGAGCCAACTCCCACCTTTGAGATATTTGGAGTAAACAAGCAAATAAATTCCTATTTAAATTTTATCCACCAATCTGAATTTGGCTTAATAAGCATGGGGATCCGGTTACACAATTGTTCCTGTCCATTAAAAAACAAACCTCATGTGATAGCTGACATTTTTGATTCAGCCCATGCACATTTAAAACAATGCCCCACGTGTTGCTTCATGCAGCTGAAATACTCTCTTGCACACTCGCTGCACGACCCATGCTGGGCCTGCAGTAATTCAATCTACACCCTCTCTTAGTATGAAACACACCGTGTGATGTTATCGGCCTGGAATAACACCACTGA
This sequence comes from Dicrurus megarhynchus, assembly GCA_013399195.1. NCBI lineage: Eukaryota > Metazoa > Chordata > Aves > Passeriformes > Dicruridae > Dicrurus > Dicrurus megarhynchus. The sequence continues at coordinate 256,990 of VXAD01000580.1, forward strand.
CATCGTGTATCTAATCTCCACACACTTCTCGTCAGAAAACAAAACCTAAGAACGTGCCCATCCCCAGTAGGAAAACAAGCATGGAATGCCCGGAGACAGAGTACTCAGAGCCACCATCCTGATGATTGTTTCCAAGAAAAATCATTACAAGTTAAAAGCAAAGGTTTACCACTGAGTCAGATGCTTGACTTAGCTAAGTTTTAGTCATGAGCCTTTGTTGCTTTTCACAAAAAGACCAACTCTGATCTCATTTGCAGTGGTTTGCACTCATGTAACTTCCTGGCTTGGTTTTAATTACTCCAGTCGTAATGGAAATGAGAACAGGGTCAGGATGAGGGAAAAGACTGATAGTTCAAACAAAAGGCTGCTGAAATGACACAAAATTATGTCAAGGATCTCCCCTGCTTTTTTTAACATAGGTTAACAGAAGGGCTAAAAGGCTTCCCCATCTTCCCCGGCCAGCATTGGAAGATCCCAGTGCCTCCACGGTTCAGCTCAGATATCTCTCTTCTGTTGCGTACAGAAAACCAAACAAATGAAAGTGAAGGTCTTTATTTGCAAGGCACCCTCGAGAGCTGACGTGATTGACAGTGCTTACAGAAAGGTGCCAACTCACAATTCGAGGGAATTTCCTCGGCACGGCAGCTCGGGGCAGGTGTGATGAGGAACGCAAAGGGAGGTTGGAGCTCGCTGGGGTAACAGCTCCCTCTAATGATAGCTGGAAGTCAGTCTCAGGGAAGGAAAGGTCTTGCTTAAGTGTTAAGAGATCTGTCAAGAAGATCCAAAGGAAGAAGCTCTCCTCCCGGTAATCTGGCACCCAGATGGAGCTGGCATCTCCATTTACTGGTCAGTCTTTACTGACAAGCAGCAATTAACAGTATTTTGACAGGAGGAACAGATTAGGGGTTGATCTGCTGTGGTCACACACATGCACTGTCTTTGTTTACTGTGGCCCTGGCAGCTCAGGCTGACTTTGTTTCATTTGCTGTTGGAAGCAACCCCTCTACCATCACAGAGCAAACAAACCACATGTAGGTACCTGTATGCCTGTACAAGGCTGCCTGTGTAACACAAGGAAAGCCAAGTGCTCCTGCGGTTGCACAGCACGGCCACAACTTAGGTCAGAGAGGGTCATTTATGACCAGGCTGTGCTGGTGTTTGACCCAGCTGCCTAACACCACTCCAGCTTTTTTTTTCTTCCTCCCATTGATCTCTGCCTGTTTGGGGCAACACTTGAAGGTCTGATCTCATATCTAGAGAAATCAGCAAGAGTTTTCCTGGTGGTCTCAAGGAGAGTGCGGCTGACAATAGCTCTTGATTCACATAGCCATAGAGAAAGCCCCACAGAACTGTATCACATGCTCAGTAATTTCAGTGATTTCTAATCTTTGCCACTCTGGTACCTTTGGGTTGATTACAAGACTCCTTTTCTAGAAAACTTTTGAATTTTTTCCCTCTGGAGCTATCAACTTTCCCAATAGCACTAGTTACTTTTATCTATATTAGTAAGGGCTGCATGTTGGGCAGCAATGGCTTAGAAGATCTGGGATCAACCCACACACCTTTGGATTTCTGTTAAGATTACTAAGTCAAGAAACTTTTCCCCTTTAATTGTGTCCTCAGTCAGTCAGGAAAGAGAGTCACTTAGGAGCAGCCCACAGCAACAGCACTCTTTATTGTGGTGCTGAAAGTAAGCCAAGCTTAATTTGGACTATGCAGCGTGGTGTGCACTGCTGTAGGGTGTGTGAGGTCCTTCACACCAGACCAACGTGAAACACAAATGCTGCAGCTCTGATCTGGCAGAACACCACATCCACTCCCAGTCTTTGGGTGCTGGGAGTCCACACTCCACGCGTAGTGAAGACCATCCTCTCCTCCCAGCTAGACTTATCCTGCAAATCCAAAACTGTCCAAACTGTCCAAAACAAAACAGTCTCCCACCTGCTCTGTTTCCTGGGCAACTGCTGCCTGATTTGAAGACTTAGGAAACCAAAAGTTGTTTAAAAATAGTAACATGAAGGCCCCATGGCTGCCACCTTGGACCAAATCTAATAGTTTTGGTTGAGGGAAGGGCATGGAGCTGTGTCGGGGAGGTTTAGGTTGGAATTTAGGAAAAGATTCTTCACCCAGGGGGTGGTTGGGCACTGGAACAGGCTCCCTGGGGAAGTGGTCACAGCACCAAACCTGACAGAGTTCAACCAGATTTGGAAAACTCTGGTATAACATGGTATGATTCCATAAAGGGTCAGGAGTGGGACTTTGATCATCCTTGTGGGTCCCTTCCAACTCAGGATATTTTATGATTCTAACAAGATTTTTGAGAAAGCAGGCATTTAATTAGAATTAGCAATTTGCCTAGGGAGACATTATCTGAGGAGGGGGGAATGTTTGCTTGCAAGAAGTGTAGAAACTTCTGATTTTTATTTAAGGACCCCTTTTTAATTTGCTGTGTGTGAAAGATTATTTTCTATCTTTGCAAAAATATGCTTAACAATAGAACATACAGATAATTTTTCTAATACACTTAGAGGTCTGAAACTGAAAATCTATTGGAAACCATTAGCCTGAATTTCTAAAATTTAGTGCTAACGAACTGCAGTGCATGATGTCCAGTTTTTAATGTGCCTAAACAGGATGTCCAGATATTCCAGCTAATTACTGAAATCAGCATTCAAGTGCTATAGCAGCTAAACACCAGTTTGATTCACCGGGTTTCCAACTTCACATCTCCTCCTGGGGTCTGCCTCTGGAAACTGGGATGTGGGCATCAGCCTTTCATATAGTACTGCCTATTCCTACAGACCACAAAGGAGGGAAAGGGCTTTTAATAAATTGTGCAAAAAAACCTGAAAAATGCAAGGTCAGGCTACATGATAAGAGTCCTTTCTGCTTTTAGAATCGATGGATCCCAGCAATGTGATCCCATCACTTGTGCAGTGCACCTAATTGATTGCACGTTTGCCTTGCACACCATTCAGGAAATTGGGCACAGCTGTCATGAGCATCACTGCAGAGAAGACTCCTGCAGGGAAGGCAGTAGAGTCAACATCTTCTGGCTGTCCCTAACAAATGGCACAGCTCTCAGCAGGCACTTCGACGGAGGCAAGAGGAAAGTGAGAACAAACAATGAGCAGAGAATGTAAATACCAGGCAGTCAAAGTGTAAAAGGGAACTGCTTTCCACAAGCCATGTTTTGACTGGAGTCCTGGGAGAGAAGGCAGCGTGTACCTTGAAGCAATCACATTATCACAAAGTGCAACCGAGAAAACAATCCACAACTATTGCAGGTATTTTGAATCATTCATCTCAGCAATTCACCTCTCCTCTTTCCAGGAGAAAGTCTGTGTGGAGGTGACAGCCCTGCGAGGCTTACCTTTGCCTTACTCATAGGATTTGCTGTATTCCATCAAACGCGTATTGTATTGAACAGTTTTTTCATCCTAAAAAATTGCATGTGAAACTTTGGTGCACTTTGCATTCATCAGTATAACCCTTGCCAGGTTGAGAACACTGAGTTTGCACAGTGCACGAGTCTCCCTCCCTCTCAAGTGAAGGGAACACCAAGTGAGTCTCTTAATGTGTGTGTGACCATCAAACCAAAATAGCAAGGTCCTGAGCACAGCCTAGCACCAATATTCACTTTTCAGTTCAGAAGCAGGAGAAAGTATGTCATTATCTGCATATTTCAGAAAGAAGAGTTTGGTTTTCTGCTTTGTGTTGGGTGGCTCTCTCTGGAAACACCACCTTCCCAAACTGTCCTGTGGACCAGCTCTGAGTTTAATCCACCCAAGAGATGGCCTGGGACCCAGTCAGAAATAGTTCATGAACATCAGTGTCCTTACAGTGCTTTTCCCTATGAGCAAAACCATACACTGTGCCACCTGTGCTCTACCCAGAGCCGTGAGCCACTGCCTAGAAGGGGAACTCACATCACCAGGGGCACAGCATCAGAGCATCCCAGTAAAGGGGAGGAGAGCAGGTCAGCACAGCACTGGGGATTGCAAATATTCCCAGACGGGTGAGCCATGGGATATGGAAACGTAAGGTGTCAGGTTAGACATATCCAAAATAAAGGATATTAGGATAAGAGGGAGGGAAGGTTAACCTCCTTCTGGGCTCAGGAACCAGAGGGGTCAGCACTGTTGGCTGTCTGTCTTCACTGAAGCGAGAGTGCTGTCCTCAGTGGGGGTGGAGCTGGGTCCTCTGCAGTAATGAAACTCCTCACATTTATGAATGCTTTTAACAGCATGGCCCATCAATGCCAAATCACTTGTCCAGCTTTACTGCAGACAAAATAAAATAGCTGTAGCAAGATAAGTGTATCCTGGAAGGCTGGGATTTTCCAGCAGAGAGGGCCAAGTCTCTGTTGGTGGCTATAGTCTCTGTTGAGCTCAACTCCACAGACAGGTGCCAAATGACCATAGCAGAGATTTTGGCAGTGGAACAGCAGTTGTAATAAATGTCTCTGTGAAGCCTTGAGTGCACTTCACTTAACTGCTACAGCTTGCCCTGCCCTTTCAAAGCACTCCAGAAATGTGGGATTCTGCTTATCAGCACAATGAGCCAGGAAAAGCCCATCAGGAAAGTTCACCACCACTCCCAGTGGTGTGAAAGCAGCAGCCACCTCACCTGTAGCAAGGAGAAATCCCAAATGTCTTTTCAGAAGTCTCTCATTGCTCCAGCTCCCAAGCCACCAGCCCCAGAGGAAGGAACCACAGCATTTGGACGAGGCTCTGAGGGAGGAAGAGTGGCACAATAACTGCAGCCACAACCGAGCACAATAGGACTATGGGTGGCTTTTGTTCTTCCAGTTGCAAACTCAAGGGTTCCCAGACAGCCACCTCATCCTCTTCCACCCTCCTGGGAAATCAGTGTTTGCAGAGAGACAACAGTCCTGGTGATTCACCACCAGGCTCAGGCTCACCAAGGGACCTTAGAGAAGCTCCAGCACTTCTGCTGGTATTTGGTCTGTGCTGGGCTGACGTGTTGAAGAAACAGTCACGCTGCTTTACCCACTCATTGCTACACTGGTCTCCTCTTGATCTGGCATCACTCAGATATTTCTCATGCCAACATGTTGACTAAGCCAAATTGTTTCTTACATTAAAACCCTCTGGATCTGCACTTTGTAAGTCTTCAGATTCCCACACATGCTTGGCTTGGGAGTCCTGAAATGTCCTGTCCCAAAGCCAAAAAAGATGTGCGGGTACAAACAGAATTTTTCCCCAGACTTATTGAAATGGCCAGTTGCTCCTGAATGTATGGAAAAGCAGGGAAGGGAGGAGTCAGGTTTGTCACTATTTGACCATTTGTTGCTCACTGTACTAGGTCCAACCTAAACTGAGTCATGCTGAAGAGTACAAAAATAATGTGGAGCTGTGTCCTTGTGTGGGTGAAGCTTGGTGCCCCTTCACCAGTTTTTCCCTGATGGTTTACATCTAATAACTCATATTGAACATCCCAAGCACACTCAACAGCTGAGTATTTCTGAGACCCCCCTGGGTGCCTGGTGACATCTTTGCATGCCTGGTGATATCTTCAGCTGTCTACCTGCTCTCAGCCAGCACCCAGTGGAGGCTGAGCCTCCACACAAGAACTCCCAGCATGATTTTATTGTATTTTCTTTAATTAATCTCTGCAGGAAGCCAAAGGCCGTTCCTGTCCCTGGAAGCAGTTCATTAGCTGGCAACCCAAACTTCACAGAAAAAAGCAACATGACAGTGGTAATGAAAACAAGACAAAAACAAAAAACTGTGAACATTTTTATTGCCACTGGAGCCATCACCATCCACAGAGTATATTCAGAGCTGTCAGCAATGTCTCTCCTCATTTGGGACCCAGTCAAAACAAAGCTCCAAGTCAAATTTCTTGCCTAACCATTACATCAAATTTTAGTTTCATTCTCAGTCATGGCCTGACACTGATTACATTATGAAATTCATTAGGGAAGAGAAAATTGCAGTTATTTCCTTGATGGAGCTGAGTGGTGCTATTGCAGAATAGCCAGGAGCAACCAGGGAAAACATGCCCATTAGAGGCTGGTGTAATCCCACCAGGATCACAGCCAAGCAGTCACAGGACAAAAGCAGCAATGGGAGAGATGCACTGATAGAGCACTGGGTAGCTTTTTACAAAGGAAGATGTTTTGCAAGGCCTGATCTTTCAGATCATATTGAGAAACAAATGTACACAAAGGTTCAAGGAAATGAAAAGGGAAAGACTAACTATATTCCAAAGGTTTTCCTGCTGTAGCTATGTGTTATAATAAAATAACCTGGTGGCATATTTTATGGTCATTAGTGTTTTAATTAGGAAACATGTCATTTCACATCGCCCAGTTCCCATCTCACTGCCATTAAATGGTTCATTTCCTATCGTTCTCACAGCAAAGGTAATGATATAAATGAACACAGGCTGCTCAGAAAGTGTTAGAAGGAAGAAGGCACCAAGATCTTTACCACAAACAATCTCACACTTTGGTAGACACATAAATGAAAAATAAATCAAAAAATCTCTAGGGAAGCATTGTTTCATTTCCACAGAGTGGTTGTGATTGAGCACAGGTAGTTTTCCCAAGGCAATTTTTTTCTTTGCGGGCCTAATTTGAACAATTTCCCACTGAACGGAGCCACGGTGCTGGAAAGTTTGAAGCCAAAGAGCTGAGGACCCCAAACTGGCAGCAGAAAGGGGTGCAAAGCCTGCCCAGGTCCTGACTGCCTTGGATAAGAGCAGAGTGTAATTCTCACAAACCACAACTGACAAGGTGCACTGGGAGATTGGAGGGAACTTGTTTCTTCTGTTGGTAACCACAGGAGTTTCTTGTGGTCAGTAGTTCTGAGAACAGGAAGCTGGACAAGCTGTAGGTGCGGGAGATTCTTGCTGCCTCTGGGGTTACCCACCCAGCCAGAGCTCAACTGATTAGGAGGGTATCAGAGTTACATAATGACATTTCTGGGCTGTTTTACCATAAATATGTGGGGGGCCTCTTCGAAGAGAGGGATGGGGGTTGTGGATAGCAAAACTGCAAGAAATTGAATTTAAGTGGAAGAACAATTTAACAAATTTTTGTAATATATAACATGCAACAAACACATATAATTGCAAAATTTAATATAGCAAGTCAGTATTTAAAAGCTATTGAATCTATTAGTGTGTTTAGACTTGGAGTTCTGCTTTTAAAATGCCTATAAATTTGCTTGTGATCCACAGTGATCTAACTCTCCTAACATCACACATCTAAAACATTGACATCTATCTCTGAGCTAAGCTCTGAGAGCTCCAGAAAGAGAAATTAAAAGCCCATTATAAGAAATAGGCACTTTTAGGATGTTTTTAGATTGACAGTTTTAGATGTTTTCTTCAGAATGCATCTGACTTTTCTCTGGTCTGCAGTGGCTACTGAGAGTGCATTGTCACTAGCCCACGTGTAGATATGTGTGTACTAGATGCCTGTTTTACCCATAGAAATCCTGTCCCAAATGTCCTAAAATATGTTTAATAACCCAGCATAAAAATGGTAACTTTCAACAATATTGTAATGGGAACTAGTCCAGCTTCCTCAAGAAAGCCTTTTCCAGGTTTTTGTCATTATAGGAGGCATCACCCACCTCCAAATTACTCATGAAATTAATGCCTTGTGCAGGATGCATTCATCAAAGGCCACCAAATTCAGGTTTTATGAGGCCAACATGTTTTAGAAGGCACTGCTACCCCTCATAGCAGCTCAGGTGGTGTTGCAGACACAGTGGTTTTCTAGAAGCAACTCACCACAAAAATGACCGTGAGGGATCACCCTACTTGAAAACAGATCAAAGTCAGCCTTCATACCCATTTCTGCCTCCTGACACCAAGTGCAGCAGTGGTTTCAGCAATACACTTCTGATTGTTTAATAAAGAACTATTTCAAAAATACCCTTATTTCCGAGTGAGAACCACCTCCATAAAGCAGGGCAGTAATTTCTCCAGTGTGTTTTTTGCTCTTCTTTATCCGTAAGGAAACCCAAGTCTGCTTCTATATATCTCCTGCAACATTAAAATTGTATATAGATTTTAGATGGGAATATTCATTAAACACTATCAGCGCAGAGCAGCGTGGGGAGAAACCTTCCCTCATCATCTCATTGGATGTGGGAAATATGACAGGAAAGCTGCTATTGTTTGGATGTTTTTTGTGATAATACTTTGAGAGACAAAACATTTCTCCTCCCAACTCTAAAGCTATTGAAGGGATTTTCTTGACACACTCTAAAATGATTTATTGTAGGTCAGAGGGCAATTGGAAGAGAAAAAGATCAATCACACGGGAAGAGATAAGTTTTCCCCTTGATCTTTCTTCCTTTTTCTTTTCTTTCTTTTTTTTTTTCTCTTTTTTTTTGGTTTTTTTTTGTTTTGTTTTGTTTTTTTTTTTTTGGGTTTTTTTTTTTGTTTTTTAGAGTGAACAGTTTGTTGGATTTTTGAACTGTTTCAGGGCTCTAATTCCTTCAGTGATCATACAGTCTCCGGTTTGCTTATGGTTAAGCCATTTTTTATCAGAAGAGCTAAGTTCATGGTTCTGACCTCACAAAAGTAAAAATCTGCTGTTGCGCTGTAACAAATAGTCAACTGAGATGTTGTGAATAAGATGCTTTTAGGACTGGAAAAACTTCTCTGTGAGTGAAGAGAAAAATATAAACCAGTCTGCAGTACTCTGAAATACAACCCAGAGGCGTTAAGGTCCCATAGATGCCCCACCAATTCATCATGATAAATGTTATCACAGCCTGGGTTGTCCTAAGGGTTGCAGTAATGATTGACCACTTTTCATGAGGAGCTGTGAAATAGTTTTTTTGCTCTGCATGCAAGACAGAGAAATCATTTAAGTGCAATAGACTGAGCAAAGCTGATTACATTCAGGTACAAAATCATTGCATTCATAATGCAAATGTTTTCCTTCTATCTAATATTAACAAAGGACATTGTCCTTTCATTTCTCAGGGAATTAGTCATGCATATCCTATTGCCTGTCAGGAGAATAGCGTGGCTGATTCCTCAATAACAGTACCCAAAACAAATCCTTACCTGGTAATTCACATACTGCAAGTATGAAGAAAGAAGGGATACAACAGTTTTGTGTTAATTGCAATAACCACAACATTTGGGATTGCTTTTGTTAGCCAGACATTATTTGCATAGCTGTAGTGTCTACATGTCCCAGCACAAGCAGTACTGCAGATGAACTCTGCAAGAGGCAGAACCTCCTCCAAACTGTTTTGAATTCAATTCCACAGAAGATCTGTGGCACAAGACATGTTACAGGAGGTGGGACAGGCAATGACCTGCCCAGCCAGGGACAAACAGAACCAGCCACATCAGATGCTATGGCTGGTCCTAGCAGTCAGCCAGGTCTGATCTAGTGGTGTTGCTCCTGGTTGTGATTCTGATTCCCACTCTCTCTCTGTGTTAGACAGTTGGTGCCACACTCTTCCTGACAAAGCCCAGGTCTGAGGAAACAAAGATGAAGGTGCAGAAAGCAAGGTCCATAAAGAAGCCCTCTCACTTTTGGTCCATACAATCTCAGGCTAAGCAAGCCAAAAAAAAAATCATGACTTTTATTCAGACAAGTTGATAGCAAATGCATAAGCCTGGGTTGTTATGGATATTTTATGCACCAAAATCCCAGGTTTAGGTCCAGTGCCATGAAAGTCTCCACTATTTTTGCCCTAGGTAATATTTAGCACATAGTTTCCAGCTTGAGAAGCATAAGCCATGGAATGAAATCACACCCTCACTAAAAGTGCAAGCAAATCATAGAGAATTGTAACGAAAGCTGGAATTTTACCCAGAGGTTACACTGACATTCAACCAGGAAGGGTATCCATGCCCATTCTGGAAGACTGGGCAGCCTCCAAAGAGCCCAGAGTCCCAAAGTGGCACTTGTAATGCAAAGTCCTAAGAGCTGTGGTGCTGAATCTAGCTGCTTATAACATAGGCTTATAACCTGAGCATGTCTGCAAAGTCAATCAAGAGCTGATTAATTTCGGGTATGCCCTTTAGGGAGCAAGATAGACAGACCTCAGCCTAGACAGATCCCTGACTCAGGAGGTCAGATCTCACCCTGAACTCCATTGGCTGCATTGGGACATCAAAGACTGTCACAGAGATCTACTGCCAGCCAGCTCAGATCCAGACACCGACACTGTGAACACCTGAAGTTAAAAGACTTGACACCCTTAAAAGCTTCTCTCATTTGAGCCTTGATGAACAAAAACAATATAGAGAATGGCAGAGTGAGAAAGTAAGACCACATGAATGGTGGTTTCAAAAAAATATCCTGCCCTCCTCTCCCCCACCACTACAAAAAATAAAGAATTTTATATTACTAAAGTTTAGGAAAGATTGAGCCATCAATTATTACTGTTCTTCATGTTTCTGTAAAAAAAATGGAGAGGCATTAGTTTGCATTGCATGGTATATCTACAACTCAGTTTACAGAAACTGCTCTAATTTTTTTCATGATAAATCATAATAGCCTTCAAGGAATGTATCTTAGTATGAGATTTGGGTTTCTGTCTGCTGGAAAGTAGATGCATAAATAATTTATCCTCTCAGATCTTCAGTAATGAAATAAATTATTCAAAATAAACTAGGTAAAGACTCACCTTTTCCATCATCTTCAGCTCTCTTCTGAAAGCTGGTTCTGTCCTAAACCCCACAAAGTTAGTTACATGGTTTACCAACTGTCCAGTCTGTCTGTTTATCAGTAACACAGGTTTGTGACCATTTAGTCAATCTTGTTGGTGTAATGGAGCTAATTCTTTCTGTTCCTGTTTTTTGCAGCACGTGAAGGAAAGCACCTGAGTCATTTGGTCACCATGAGGATGCGGGTCACCCTATCATGAGCCACCTCGGCCACTGCAGTCAGCTGCATCCCTCCGTCATCTGGGTCAAAAATTTTGGCTCCCAGGGAGGTGAAGCCCAAACATTGAGTACAAATATCCTTGAGCTGGAGGAAGCTAAACTAAACATATTGCAGAAAAACAAGAGCATTAGATTCAAGATAGGCTTATATTCAGCTCCACATTTCTGAAAATGTAATACCACCAGAGAAAATATCTGTGTGGGGTTGTTTTCCCTGTTATCCAGATGTGAAATTCATAATGCATTAATTGCAGGTGTAGCAAAACTATATCAAAGTCTGCCCACATCATCAGTGATCATAATCTCCTGAATGTGGTGGTGATGCTGCTCTTTCATTGCCTGGCTTTTAGAGTACACACAGTCTCCTTTGACAACACATCAATAGTGAGCCATCCATTACACTTTTTGGGTGATTTGTGAGATGGAAAATTGAGAGAATTCATGAACATATTTGCACTATTGTGTTTCCCCAGCATTACAGAATCTGAACCAGGTAGCCAATGTGGAAAACCCCTGGGCTAGTCAATGGCAAGGAAGGAGAGCAGAGAGCCTGGTTAGCCACAGTCCAAGAGGAGCCCCTGCTGATCCCTGGAGGGATTGCAGTGAGCCCTGAGAAAATGTTCAATATTTTACACCCTTCAAGCAGACAAAATTTGTTAATATGAATTGAAATGTAACAGAAAAAAAGAAAAGAAGGCTCAAAAGCAGTTGGAGAATGAAAAACTAAAATGGATTCAGACAAATGTGCTTTAATTTCAGTTGGTTTTGCAATGGGTATTTTTGAAATTGGGAATCTCTGAAAAAAGTTTTGTCCAAGGAAATTTTTTTGTTAGACATAATAGCAAAAACACATGTGCTCTTGTGGTTTATCTTTATTCACCTCCATTAGTCACCCAAAGTAAATATCACTCATCAGACAGACACAGCCAGCTGAAAGATTGGCATGGATTTTTGATGAATTCATAGTGAATTGGTAAGACTAAACAAAACACCACTTGCATGTAATTATTTTATTATCTTGGTGGTTGAATATTCCATATTTTGCTTTCCCCATGGCCCTTACAAAAGGAGGTCCAACTGTGTTTGCATTTGTAGTGCCCAAGACCAAAAGTTGCCCAAGGTCAAGAAGGAGATGTGTGTCACAGGACGGAATAAAGCCTGGGTTCCATAACACCAGGCTCAGCTCCCCAGAGGACCACAGCCAGTGTGTGATTCTTGTACCTGAGGAATGTACCTGTCCTGTCCACAGAACCCACAGTGCCTCGGTGGTCTCCAAAGCAGATGGAGGGACTGGAACAAATGGTGTTCTTCAGTCTGCCCCACTTCTAACATAGGATCCACCCATACACAGGTTTAAAATCCAAATGCAAAGGACCTCATCTTCTTTCATAGGTACTTTCTATATCCAGTTTCATCTAAAGTTTGATTCTTCAAACAAATCACATACATAATGATGTAAATCATACTACTGTCTGATGGTTAAAAGACTGCATGGTGCCCTCCAGAAGTGCAGTGTAAAGTTTAGGAAAAGACAGGAGGACTCTGAATGGTCAGTGAACCCAGGGATTGTGCCAAAATGTGTCTCACATACATGAAGTATCAGCTTATCTGGCATTCAGTGCAGTTCATCTTAACTCAGAATGATGATGGACAGCAAAAGACATCAAAACCCATACACAGCACATAACAGATTGAAGTTCAATCAGATATTTGTTTGGGGACCCAAGAATTAAAATTTACTAATAATCTGGGCAGGATACCCACTAGCATTATTTACCCTGACTAGAGCCTGGATACCAAAAGCAGAGAAGATAATCCCATAATCACAAGCCCATGGTGTGACTCTTGGGGCTGTCCTGTGCAGGGCCAGGAGTTGGACTGTAATGATCTTTGTGGGACCCTTCCAACTCAGACTATTTTGGGATTCTGTGATTCTGTAATCTTACCTCTCTCACGCTTTCACTAACGTAAATCTGTAGCATTCAAATCTCCTTTTGCAAACAGTCATGGCACCTAAATTCTAGGACTGAATTCACGTGTGTCATGTGCTTACAGCACCAGTGTCAGAACAGAGGACCTTTGCAGCTCTCCCTGTACACACTCCCACTGACAAAAAGTAAAAGGTGAAAGTAAAAGGTGTGCAGATGGGAAGCACAGCACCCTTCTCCTCTTGATGAAGGGTGTCTATGGGAGGAGAATACAAGTTGCAATCAGCCAGGATGCAGATTTGAAGTGTCAGCTTGCTGGGGTTTTTTTTTCACAAAATGCCAGATCTTTCATAAACACAAATATTCAGGAGTCTTTTTTATCTCTGGTATGTTAGCTGGGAACTCCATCAGGTTTATGCTTTCTGTTCCAGTCAGTGCAGAAAGAATGCTCCTGCTAGATCACCCACCCCCTTCCAGAAGCTCCTGTGCTATTCTCTAGAGACCAGAGTCTTATCTCACTTGACTTAACTTAGATTTATATCTCCTGGAGGTAGTGTGAGCACAGACACATAAAGCCAGTAGGGTTTTATAACACACAACATTTTTTTCCAAAATCTCTGTGGTTTAATTGACTACTATCTAATTGACTGCACACTACTCCAAACAACTGCATTAAGAATTTTCTCTGAATGTGCAAGGACTAAGGGTCTCTGCTTCAGCAGTGATATTGTCTGCACCAAATATCAAAATTTTACCACATCACTGGTCATTTTTATAAGATTGGAATTCACTGGAAAATTTTCAGCAAAACAACCTGGGAGCTTTAGTTCATGGATGGAAAAATATCAAAACCAGACAGACTTCCATGTAAAATTATGTAAAACTGAATTCATTTTCCTGCAGCAAAAAAAAAATATTTTAAGTTCATTAAAAGTTAAAATTTTTAAAATCTCGTTATAGAAAAACTTTGAGGAGAAACCTTGATACCTCACTAGAGAATTTTCCAAAATTAAATAGTGCACTACCACTGCTCACCTGCCACAATACAGCAGAAAAGCTGAAAACTATTTTCACTTTTTGGTCCGGGTTTCTAAGCCAGTAAGAGTAGTCAGCTTATCTTCTTTAACTCAGTGTCACATATCCATATAGCAATTATTTTTCTACTTTGTTGTCACATTTGAAATTAAAACAAAATTCAACCTTTCTTGAGAAATGGAAGTTCCAAGTGGCACCCCATACAGATGCCAGTCAGGTGTGTCTGCCCAAACTTGTGTCCTCCAGCTTCCTGGGCCATCACTGGAAAAGGAAAAGCAGCCTGGTTCCCACCCAATACCAGTCAGCCACGACCTCCTCCAGGAAAGCCTTAGAATAATTTAGGTTAAAAAAGAACTTTAAGATTATTGAGCTCAACTGTAAACCCAACACTGCCAACTCCACTACTGAAACATGTCCCTAAGCACCACATCTACACGTCTTTTAAACACCCCCAAGGATGGTGACTCAACCACTTCCCTGGGAAGCCAGTTCCAATGCTTGATAACGCTTTTGGTGAAGAAATTCTTCCTAATATTCAATCTAAACCATCCTGGTGCAACATGAGACCATTTCCTCTTGTCTTTTTACTTGCTCCTTGAGAGAATAGACCAACCTCACCTGGCTGCAGCCTCCTGTCAGGGGGTTGTAGAGAGCAATGAGGTCTTCCCTGAGCCTCCTTTTCTCCAGGCTGAACACCCCCAGCTCCCTCAGCTGCTTCTCATCAGACTTGTGCTCCAGACCCTTCCCCAGCTCTGTTGCTCTGGACAAACTCCAGCCCCTCAATGTCTTTTGTGCACTGAGGGGCCCAAAACTGGACACAGGATTTGAGGTGAGGCCTCACCAGTGCCCAGCACAGGGGAAAAATCATTGCCCTGGTCCTGCTGGCCACACTATTGCTGATACAAACCAGGTAACATTGACCCTCTTGCCCACCTGGGCACATGCTGGCTCACATTCAGCCACTGTCAAACAGCACCCCCAGGTTCTTTCCCCCTGGGCAATTTTCCAGCCACTCTTCCCCCAGCCTGTATGACTGCAGGGGTTCTTGTGACCTAAGGGCAGGACCTGGCACCTGGCCTTGTTGAACCTCTTACAAATGGCCTTGGCCCATTGATCCAGCCTGTCCGGATCCCTCTGCAGATCCTTACTGCCCTCCAGAAGATCCCACCCACTTGGTGTCATCTGCAAACTGACTGAGGGTGCTCTCAATCCTCTCTTGCATTTGAGAGTTATTACCCTGGGTAATAACTGCAAAACTTGTGTCCTCCAGACTCCTGGACCATCACTGCAGAGGAAGAGCAAGCTGGTCCCCACTCTATCAGCCAACCATAACCTCCTCTGTGACAAGTGAGGTGGTAAGTCCCTTGTGTCAATGTTATAGTTAGAGACATCTGCTAGAAAGTTCTGTCATGGCAAGCAGAGGTTAAGGGCAAGATTATCAGGAAAAGGTAAGAAAGAGAAGACATTAGGAAATTTCATTTACAGTAAATTTCAGAGGCCATCTGCCTCAGGCAAGAGCATGCTTCAAAAAGCCACTGTCAGAACACAGAGCTAAGTGCTGCGGACAGGGGGATGAGATGCACAACCTCAGGGCTCACTTCATTTGTCTGGAGTCTAGTGAGAAGTAAAAGGGACATTTTCATCTAGAAACTACTTTTCTTTACACTGTCCCTTGCTGATACTGAATTACAATAACTCAACACTGACCAGAACAGGAATAGTCTTGCCACACAGCTGTGTCAAAAGAAGTTTTATGCTGCTAGTGGTCCTATAAAGATATATATATATATTAAAAAACCCAAGCAACAACATATATTTATATACATGAAGCAAATTTGAAAAGTTTAGATACAAAATACAGAACAAATTGTCTCACAAAGTTGCATCTGTGATGAGCACCTATATAGGTCTGGGAGGGGGTAATCTCTAGAGATGTGTGCATACTCACATTACAACTAACAACAGCACAGCTGTTCTTTGTTCTTACTGAAGGATGATGAAAATATATTTATGGATAGATGTAATTAATGTAAAACTCCAGCTGTTTAAAAGGAAACCTGGAGTTGTCTTGCACATCCTGAGTATGTTACTCCTTATGAAACAGCTGAACGTGGATGTCCTTATGCACAAGAGAGCCAATGGCTAGTGCACTTAGAGTTAGCCAAACAAATGTGAATTAAGGTCACCTTAACTCTGAATCGGAGCTTCTGTCCTGGCTTTTAGTTACAGTTGACAAAATCAATTCCATTTCACACCTTTCTTACGCTTAGGTTCATCTCCTAATCTGATATCCTGTAGTCAGTGTGGGGATAGGAAGAGGTCATTACCTTCAGTGAGTGAAATGCCATGGAATCACAGGCGCCTTTATCCTATCAGTACAAATTTAGAAATGCCCAATGATCCATGAGGAACCAGCTCTGCATTTATCCTAATGCATGCAAGTGGTGACTCTTGCTCACTTCACTTGTTTACAAATAGCTTTGGTGCCCAGCCAGCTCTAAACACTTGAGGTTTTTCCTCATGACCTGCTACTTGTTTCCAGTATTATAAATGCATTATGCATGCATTAGATCTCAAAATGGATGTGAACTCCCACAACCTTTCACACTGAGGATGTGTCTCCTCTTAACCCTGCTGCACAGATATTAGCTTGAGATAATTTCCTTCTTTCCCTGTTCTGCCTGTGTTAAGAAAAATAAAGAAGCAAAACAAAGAAGCAAAACAGCTTTACAAACAACAAAATGATATAAGAGAACAATGAATTTATAACAGACCTCAGATGATTTTGCCCTAGAAAAGATACCTGGTCCCTTAGCATCTGAGGACTGCAGCCAGACCAGTAAAGAGGTGGCATTGCTTATATTTCCAATTCAACTCAGCATGAGGTTGGGGAATAAGGTGCCTGTTCCTACATTTGATTGCTAGGCAGATAAAGCCTGGCACAACTTTGATTACAGACATGTAGTACACATCCTCTGATACAGTCAGAGCATGTAACAGTCAAAGTCGGGGATGTAGGGCTGAGTCCAAATGTAAAAAGCTGGAGATGTGATGAAGTATTGCAGGTGAATATGTTCATTATTGACATTTCAACAAGCACAGCACACCTTGCCCAAGGTCCTTTTTTCTGTGAGAGAGGTGCCCTTTATGGTGGGCTGGAAGCACATACTAGCTGCTTTATATTTCCCACTCTAAAATCTATCTTAGGTGATCATATACTTTGCAAAACCTTAACCTCATGGGCACAGGTTACATGCTATTTTGGCTTATTTTTTACACGTAGATATGAACCAGTGAAAATCTGGAAAAGCTGATCAACACATTGCAATTATTGAGTAAGAAAATACACTAAAAATAAAAAAAATGTAAAAATTAAAAAAAAATTAAAAACAAAACAAAACCAAAAAAAGGCAACACAAGAGAATCTTTCTTTCAGATGTAGAAGATTTTTGCCATTTTATTTAGAGAATTCTGGGACCAAAATAGCAATTTTGCTAAAATTGCAGTGCTACATGGCAGCAGAGGTGGAGGCTGCTACAAATGAGTGTATCTAGAAATAGTAGGGGAAATAAAAGAGCAAAGAATGTGGAACATAGAAGGCCAAAACAGCTCTGACCCTGTCAATCCACAGCAAGCAATTGGATCAAGCCTTCATGAAGGCAAGTAAAGATACTGAAATGGGTGATTAAAAACAGCCTTTCCATTAGAGAAACACAAGCCTTGTTTGATAATATGCATGTAAGTGAAGATCAAACTAATGATGAGATTATGATCAAGACTGAAAAAAACCTTCTTACTTGATAGAATGAAACTTTTGAGAGTGGTATTATGACATGTGACAAGTTATATGAGAACTCAAAAAGAAAGGGAAAGAGGCTTTTGAGGTTTTGAGAACAGAGTTGTGACTATTCAATTGTATTGTTTTAAGAGTTTATGAAATCCTTAATTAGAGGCAAAAGTTGCAATGGAGAGACAAAACCAAGAAAAAGATTGCAGAAAAGATTCTGACTTCAGTTTGGAAAAGGCAATTAGACCATAAGTGGAGAACATAATTTTCAGATTGAATGCTCTTAAAGAAAACAGGTCTTATTCAGATGGTTGGGCTCATCAAAGGAGCAACAGGAAGAAAATCAGAAGCTCAGAAAGGAATAGGAAAACTGCAAAATACTTGAAAGAAGGATCATGACGAACTGCACAAAAAGGGGAAGAAAACATAAACCAAATTTACATCTAGCCTTTGTAGAGAGCTGCTATATTTTGTAACAAGCATAATAATTTTGCAAAGTCCTGTTATAAAACAGAATTTACACAAGTGGGTGTAAACTATATTACCTCTACACAAGCAAGCCTAATTCTTTATTGGAAAGATTTAAGCAATACCTACATGAAGTAGATTTTAGGTCACACTCTAGCAGATCCTTTGCTAATTTAATTTGGGTGCACAGATCAGGGTGATACCTGATTTAAAATACAGAGCATGAGGACAGGACCAATACCACCAATGCTTAGCTAATACAGGGGACAAATCACTCCTGAAGGGGTGGCAGGTTAGTGTCATAGGACAGTCACCTGGATGGAGAGGTGGCACTGCCCAGAGACTTCTGGGAAGTGTACTACCCAAAAAGATATCTTTGATTTTAATGGAAGCTTCACTTTTTAAATTAGGAAAACCCAGCTTGGTAAGCCAAGTGGAAGAAGCAATATTTATACACAGGGAGCTCCTGTCCGTGGCCTCTGCTCTTCCTGAGGGTCACTGTCTCCTGCCAGCATGATCACTGCTGTGTGGCAGCGAACACTGCCCAGTGCCCTCTGCTCCCTAGGGAGCTTTTCCCATTCATTTCTGAGGCCTAACCAAATTTATCACAGTCTCAGCACATGTTGCAGACTCCCAGGGTCCAGCTGCATCCTTGATAATGCCACAGCCTTTCTATCCATTAATGCCCTGGGCTGCTCCCAATGGAAAGGAGAAGGAAAGTGTCCGGGGTTGGGAACAATATTCAGCCAATCTTCTTTGTGGATCATAAGCACGCCTGTGAAAACCAAAAGGGAACAAACCCTTCTGCCATGAGAACATAATGGTGAGATGAAACGAAGTCTTTAGAAGATGAGGTTTGCAATTACTTTGTCAGAAGGTGCACCTGAGGCACAGCAAACTGGGAGAGCACAGGTCAGAAGAGGAATGCAAGGAAATACGAAAAGAGAAAGCAAAAAATGAGAGAGGTAAGGAGTAGGGAGAAGTGATTAAATATGGAAATTACAAAAGAAAGCTCAAAATACCCAAGATGTAGACAAATGTCATACACAGAACAATACTGACTAATATGATCTGAGTAATGTAAAGAAAAGGCCATTTTAAAGGGCCAGAATAGACAAATAGAAACAGCACAGAATGACAACTCTAAAAACTTTAAATATATGAACCAAGACTGATATCAATTTATTTGGCTGTGCTGAGGAAAAAAAAAAAAAACCTAGATCATTATCCTTTTTACCCATAAAGAGCATTATTATAGAATATAACCCCAAACATGACATCTCACATGTAAAATCTGTGTTTGTGAGCCACAGCATACCATCTGCAGCAGCAGTGGCTCACAGACCACAAATGTCATGGCTCTGTTTTGCAAAAGAAAAAGTTTGATTTAAAAAAAACATTATTTCAGCTCTAGGGTAGTTATATTTTATTGCTGCTATAAGAAGAAACTGTTAAAAGGGCACTTAAAAGAGATGAAGAATCAGACCTGGAGCAGAGCAGTACCCTCTGAACACGACTGTCAACTGCAGAGAAGAGAACACTTCTGCCCAGACCAGCAGGTTATTTTACATGCCGATGCTTAAAAGTGGAGCATATTCACCAAAAAAAGTGAAGCATAAAATCTACCATGATCCTGGATAACATGAATGTAATGGGTCTGCAGGACACTGGACTAGTATATTACATCAGAGGAAAATAGTCTCTTGTGAAGTTGCCTCCCTCCCACAAGGTAATTGCTAATGGAAGTTTTCATAACAAAAGGAAGATGGAAAAAAAAAAAAAGAGTCTGGGCTCTTGATATCCAAACCAAAACCAACAGAAGTGAGGGATAAAGCAAGAGAAGGCACAGGGCGGAGCAAAGCAGAGCTAAAACTCATGAGGTGCTTCAGACATCCACAGGACAGAGACGGTCAGCTCAGAGGCTGGTTGAAACCTGGTGATGCCCCATTAGAAATCTCTAATTTGCCTCTGAGTAGGAATGAGTTGTTAGAGTAATTGGATCTTTAGGAAGCTTGAGATAAAATACAAAGTATCCTTCCCATCGCATGTGAGTTGAAAGCAGCTGTGGAGGGAACCAGCACTGATATCAGTGGCTACAGCAGCACACAAAGATCCCCTGCTCTTCCTTCAAAGCTCGTTCCTAAAATGCCAGTTTTTCTGATGTGATTGCATCAAAGAATCATGATAGTTCTACACTCCAGCCCCAAATTCTTCTTAGTTCTGTCTTAAATCCACTTCCCTTCCATGGTCTGAGCCTCCCATTTTTCAAATCTCTTCATTCCTCTGTTCTCCACAAACATCATAGGCCACATGTTCCATTTCCTTCAAGGCTATAGGGGAGATGGGGACCCACTGATTCTGTGGATTAACTTGGCAGGGCTTATACACTGAATTTAAAGTGTTTGGTCCAGCCAATAGCAAGTTGAGATTCCTACATTATATTATATGTCATGTTTTCAAACTTTTGGATGTGTTGAAAATAGAATCTAAAAATGCACTGTGTTCCCACTTAGAGATAGAAAGGAATATTTAGGTTGCAAAGTTAGTAAATACATGATGAAACAAAGGCCATATATCCATCCTCTTTCTGCAAATTCTCTAGGTCTTTCAAATCCATGATGCCATACTCAGCCTGCTTTTCCCATGTTCGTTCAGTGCAAAGGGCAAAACTGTTTTAATCCTCAGCTGTGACTGGAGGTGCAGGGAGCCATACCCTGAGCATGCACAATGCACCAAGGGCCCTGAGAAATCATGACCTGTATTAAAAGCTATTGAATCTCTCTGCCACCAAAAATGAGAATGACAGCTTAACTCTTTTGGCATTATTGAGTAAATATTTCTTTTAGAGCTAGCATAGCATTTGACTCCTATGATGATAAAAAAACACTTGGAAAATGAGTGGTGCTGCATTCAGGGGATGGTTTGTGTGGGTCTGGCAAGATGAGCCTCACACTGACCATGCTGAACTGAACTGCCCAGTGCTAAATGACCACTGGGCATGGGAGCCCCAGGAGGTGCAGGGGTCTGCAATCACATCATTAAAGATGACTTGTTGATATGAAGAGATCAAGTTGGAGCTGCCTAGATAATTTTATCTTCTTTATGTCCTAATTTGGGAGTAGTTAAATTTGCCACCATTGCAGGCTTCTTTCAATACTCGTGAAAGGGACTTTTACAAAGGTTTTACAAATATTGCAAGGAACATTTCTGAATTACTGTGCCTGAGGTTGGAGGTCTCATTTATCACAGCTGATACCTGCCTCTTTGTCCTATGAGTGTCCCAGGAGCAGGGACATGGCAGCAGCA
Source organism: Dicrurus megarhynchus (assembly GCA_013399195.1). Taxonomy (NCBI): domain Eukaryota; kingdom Metazoa; phylum Chordata; class Aves; order Passeriformes; family Dicruridae; genus Dicrurus; species Dicrurus megarhynchus. Next base: position 278,410 of record VXAD01000580.1, read on the forward strand.
GAGAAACAGGCAAGACCTCTGAGAGGTGCCAAGAAAATGCTCCTGGCTTCTGAGCTTTACAGCTGCAGGGGGCTGTGTGGGGACATCAGGTTTGTTGAAAGGAAGGACACTGCTCCTGCAAATGGAAGGGGAAAGAGAGGAATGGGTATAATGTCCCCAGTCTCTTCAGCTCCTGCCAGGAAGGAAAATCAAGGGTTAAGTCTAATTTCCATTTAAACTTATCACAGAGGGGAAGAGTTGGAATTTTATGTGGTTATCTAAGGTTATAACAGAGCCATTTTAAGAGATATTTTAAATTTACTCATACATAATTGAAAATGGATTAAGAAATATTATTCACCTGTAACACTGACTACACTCCACTTGACCACATCAGTTAAGTGATTTCAGCTTTGGCTAGATGTTGGATTGCCTTAAAAACCCAAGAGCACCAAGAATAAGCCACACAACCACAAGGGATCACTAAACATCAGTTTAGTGAGCTGAGAAACACTTCTAGTCTAAATGGAGATTAATCTGAGTAAGAAAGCTTTATGGACACACAACGAGAGACAGCAGACCCCTGATACATAGGCTTAAATATCAGCTGAGAGAGGGTTAAGAGTATTAAACATGAGGTTACAATGGAGTAAAGCAAAATAAAGGTGTCTGATAAGCCAAAGGAGCAGCTTTTCTGTGCATGTGTATACCAAAGATTGGAATCTCCTTGGCTTTGAAATTTATTTTCACCTGTGATAAGGCAGGTGCAACATACAGAGCTGGCAATAATTTACAACCCCTTTGGAAGGGTGTAAGAGATGAGTGTAAATGATGACCAGGAACCAGGGTGTGGTGAGAGATGCATTGACCAGCTTCCAACACTAGAAATAGCTCTTTTTTCTTTGTATTTAATAACTTCCCAGAGGGACACACCACACTCATTTCTAGTCCTAGGGAAAAAAAAAACATTTTAAAGTTATGATATTATTATGTATCAAAAAGCTATTTTGTATCATTTATTATTTATCTGCTGAGGCTTTGAGAGCACTTGAGTTTCATCCATGCATGCAGAAAAGATAAAACCCCGTCCCAAGAAATTTATTAGCTAAAATATTTGCTATAACTAAACTCGAGTCAGATTTACTTAACAGATTTCTAAATAGATTTAAATGGTGCAAACCTTTCTGCAGACAATGTAAATGTAGCTTAGATGTTACTTACAGAAATTTAATATCTATAATTACTGACTGGAATCAAGTAAACTGAAGTGAGGCTCTCAAGTTTAAGATGTTTATTTTGTGGGTTGTGTGTCTGGAATGTATAAGTGAATTGCAAACAAAACTTTTCAAACGCATCATTTCTCTAAAAAAATCACTTTTAAAAAAAGTGTCTAGAAAACTTCTTGTAAAACATAACCCAGCTTTTACCCATCGTTTGCTGCCTGACTTTATACTTAGCAGCAGCTGCCTAAGTTTTTATAAGGTGTTAATAAATCTGCCCATACTATTTTTAAATAATTTGTCAGAGAAATGCTTTGTCATTCCTGCCATGAGGACTGTCTGGGAAGTACTTGGCTGCTCTACAGATGGGTCCTGTAGAAAACCCCTTGATAAAGATAGCTGATTGTGTTGTAACCAAAAATACTTTCTGCTTGTATTAAGGACACACACTGCAATGGAAAATCTGACAGCAAAGAGGTGCTTAACACCTGTGCTTGGTGCTAATCAGAGCCAAGCCAAAAGTAGCTTGGAGCCTGACGGCCTCTCTGCCCCTTCTTCCTCTTCCTTATGTACAAATTTAGGTATAGCTGAATTTCTGTGGGCAAGGGGGATGGGCTAAAAGCTCCCACAAATTTCCTTCAGGCCCTTATTTCTATTGCTTTACACTGAGGAGCTGAACTTTCTTAAATAGGAGCAGAGACAGGGGAGAGGCTGGGGGAGTAGCCAAGGAAGCAGAGCACCAAGGATGGCTCGTTGTACAAGCAACGTGGGGGTGTAACGTAGTGCAATGACAACCTCTGCTGCAGTGGGGACAACCTCTGGCCAATATGGCTGAAAATCAGCTCTGCTTCTTGAAAAGGGCAAGTGAGATCGAGGTACCTTTCTCAAAAGTCACTGATGCTCTCTGTGGTAGCCCAGAAAAATTCATTTTGGATAGTGGAGCTTTCCCTTGGGGTCTGAATGTCTTAGTAGATCTTCTGCTTACATTTTTTGCTGAGGAATTTCTGTCAAAGGACTTTAGACCACATCAAGTTCAAGGTGGGAGACTCTGGCAGTGGGTGGGTGAAAAATACATTAGTACACAGACCTGTGAACAAGCATACCTGCATTTAGTCTAACCTTAGTCTGCCTCTTGAGACAGAGCTTTGTAGTCCTAGGTCAGAGACTGTAAGAGTAGTTTATTACAGGTCTTTCCATTAGATGACCAACTAAGTGCTTAATTAAAAATTATACCATTAAAAACCCACCATTATCAAATGGAGTCTCTGCAAGTTAGAATTAAAAATGCAAAAAGGGATGATAGATGTATAATTTCGAGATGCAGGGTTCAGAAAAGCCTTACAGAGACATATTCTTCACCTGCTTTCTTTCAGTGTCTCTGGGAATGCTCCTTTCCATCTGCACTACCAGGCAGCCGCTGTGTTACGCCCAGACACTGCTGTTGAACCGGGGCCTCCCCAGTGCCCATCCTTGGGCTCCCTTCCCAGAGCCACCACGGCCACTGGGCTGCACGGTCTCACTCACACTTCCTGCTCTTCTCCGAACCTTCCACTTCCAGTGAAGTATTCAAATTCAACTTGCACTGCTCTTGCTGCACATGCCCCCTGGGCAGGCTTGGCAGAGCTTCTCAGAGGTGAGGGAAGTGGGTTCAGATAGCCCAGGGTGCATGACTGGCTGTGAGCCACAGCCTATTGATCTCATGTGAGTTACATGGGAGAGAGGCAGCTCAGTAGGCAACGCCCGTGCAAACCACAGTGACACAATCCTGCATGTGTTCATAGCAGGTTTTATCTGTTTATCTCAAAAACCTTGCTTACAGCACTGGAAATGGATATCACTCTCACTCCCAGCTTTACCAAGGAGCCAGTGAAAGCTTCAGTGCATTAATGGACCGGACTGCAATTTACACCGGTGTAAAAATGTCATCCTTGGCATCGATGGCTTCCTACTGAAAAAGGAATATTGCAGCTAACATGAGTATCCAACAGACATGCAGAAAATGGCCTCCCCTGGGCTCACACTATCTGCTGCTGCATTTTTCATACTCGGGGCCTGATCTTGCTTCCATTAAGAAAGATGGAAACAATCCAAGTGCTTTTGGTGGGAGCAAATGCCTTCCTCTATACACTCCAGACTCCTGGGGTGTATATATTGTAGAATGTATTCAAGCTACGTGCCTGTATGTCTTTCTTATGCAGTTTCAGTTTTTATAAACCTCTGGAGTTTGCAGCTTTGTCAGCAATGACAATGACAAATCTCATTCCAACTCGTACGTTCCCAGGGAAAGTTCTTATTCTAAAGAAATGCTACTTCCCAATGAAAAAACTGTTCTGCTGAAAAAAATTTCACTAGTTCTGTCTTTTGGGCTAATTGAAAGGCTCATCTTGCTGTCAGATGCCCTACACATTCAGGAAATACTGCATCAATCCTGTGGTGACTACATGCTTCTTCAGTCCATCTTCTGCAAGAGTAAAAATGCACCATTGTGGGTCCCAGTTCCAGAGGGAAAGGGATGACAAACTGTGCCTGGTCATTTGTTCCTGCTCATCCTGCACAGATAGTAGAAGTTGAGGCTTCCAGGTCCTTTTCTGTCTGTTTTTTGGGACAGAAGTTAGCAACTTTTGGAAGGTCTTCTAACACACAGTGCTCAGCCCTGCAAATGTCGTCAGTGAAAAAAGCAAGCACCTGCAAGTAGCCTTCAAAGTTTAATGGGAAATTCAAATGGCTTCTTCTAGATTTGCACATATTCTTGATTTTGGCTTCTTCTGCTCATGCTATGCACTCCTCCATGCATTTTCCATCTTTGGATACTAATATAGAGCATATGTTCCCATTTAGCTCTTCCTTGATTCTTGCTGGCATCATGTCTGCGGCAAAGTAGAAGGAAAACAGCTGCTTTGAGAGAAAATACTTGTCTGCAAAACAAACTTTTCTTTATATTTTTATGCGAAAATGGTAAAAACCCTTATATTCTTTTTTGAGATAGACATGTCTGCAGGAAGAATATCTTTCATGACAATTTAAGTTATGAAGCATGGGTCATGTTTTCATGGAGCTTATATAGCAAAAATGATGTAGAAGAGCATGTCTTAAAGTGTGTTTACAGTCTTAAAACTACCTGTGTGTTTCATGTGTATAGAACCAATTGGTTTCTGCAATGATGCTGGAATCTTAAAAATGAAAGAAAATCATCCTGCAGATAAATTACCTTGTCCATAACTGAAAAACGTTACTTAGCTAACACTTCCACTTCAGTCACTGGTTTGCAAAATTCTGACTGGCATCTGTAAATCCCACAGGGAATAAACCTGCGTGGGCACCTTCAAAGAATGAGGGCCAGGAACCCAGGGAGAGAGCAACCTCTACTAAGTAACCACTTGTAAATCCCACCCTGTAGAAAGACGTTTTGGAGACACACATATGCCAAGACCGAGTGAAGTAGATGTTAAAAGACCACACATTTTGGAACAAACAAAATTACAATAAGACCCACAACCACCATCACCAAGTATAAAATCAAACTGAAATAATTCAGAGTAGCTTTGCTGTTCTTTTTCTCAATGGCTACAAGAATTCATCATTGAAGTCAACACTGATGATTGGAAGGTTTTGCCATATCCTTTAATGGAAGCTGATACCGACCAGATCTGGGATATTTTTAGAAGGAAATCCTGTCCCAGGAGTTGCAGGTGATCTTTTGCTTCCTACAATTTCACCAAAAATTACAACACCCTTTTGCATAAGTGTCAGAGGAGGGTTATGCTGATAGAAATACAAAGGAAGCACCAAAGGCACAGGTACCTTCCTTCCTTTGACTGGAAAACGCTCTGGAATTGCCATGGCTTTAGGTCCTGCAGAAAGCCAATGGGACTGATATCAGAGCTCTCTGTAGAAGACACAGGCAAGGGGGAGATCTCTGAATTAGTATCACTTCAACCTTCCCGGTGCTTTTGTCTTTACTAATATTTCCTGTTGCCAAGCCAAGGGGGTGGTGGTGGTGAAGGTGTGGGAAGTGGGGTCTTTTCAGGGGACTGAAGGGGACAGCAAGTTCTTAATTCAGTTAACGATTGCAGGAAGTGGTTTGTCAGTTTGGAGGTAGTCCCTGCTCAAAGCCAGTGCCCTTCTCAGAAATTAACTTGCAGTTCTCTAAAGATAGATTGCGCAAAACACCAGGGGGCCCTCGGGAACCTGCAGCCACAATTCCCCAGACAAGGAGCTCCAGAGAAGCGGTGAAATGCCCCCCTTCCTGCAGCTGCTCTGTGGACTAAACCAACACTCACTGGAGCGGGTCTCTTATGCAAGTTCTCAGGTTTCATATCCGCAGTGACCAAGTTTTGTTAAAAATATGACAGCTGCTCCTGTCATTTTCTTTCCATGTAATTTTAACCGTTGCTTCAAACTGCACATGCCTTTTCTGCCTTTCAGTGATGGCAAAGGAGGTTTGCATTGAGCAAAGGACTTACCAGATATTGCCAGCTTTGGCACTGAAGGAAAAGGTCCCCTTGGCACACCTCATGGATTGAATAAAAGACTTCACAAATTACAGCGAGTAAGGGATATCTGAGGTGATGTTCAGAGCCCTCTATTCAAGCCATGTGAAAAAGTAGGATTCGGTTGGGTGTAATTGCAACAAAGCAGGAAATTGATGGACTTCAAGGAATAACTCCCAGGTTGCCTTGTGCAGTAGTGAAGATCTGATCAATGTAACTATAGAATATCAGGATGCCTCATCCACATTCCCAGGAACCATAAAATAATTCCTTTTACCAGAGCCTCTAACATGCCCTGTGAGAGCATTTTATTCATCCTTAAAGGGTCACTTCAGCTAACCCATCTGAATGACCACATTTTGCATTGGTGTTAATTTAGATTATCTGCACTGATGTCAACAGATTGATTCAGAGTTCAGCATCCTTGCAGCTGGTGAACAAAATCTGTGCATTACTTTCAACCCAAAGCTTCCTCAGTTAATTTATACTGGTGCCCTTTTTTCACCAGAACTGGCACAACAGTGAAAGGAGTGCTCCATAGAACCCAGTCTCCCACCCATGGCAGAAGTAACTACTTCACGAGAAGACATCTTAGAGCAGGTCCATCTTGGTCCAAAACTGCAGGCCAGCCATGGCCACACATCATGCAACACAACAGCATTATTGGGAGCATTATGGTCCAGTTTCCATCCCAATACTCACCTCAGCAAGGATATACCTGTCCTATGGCCGGAGAGAAGGGGTCTGGCTGTCCCTTCCTCAGTAATATCCTTTTTTGTTTGGTTTTTAGGCCTCTGGGATCCTTGTTTTCACCAATAATGCATTAAATGCTATACAGCAGAGAGAGATGGGCTTATTTTCAGGTGTTTTAGACAGAAAGTCACAAAGCATGGCAGTAGCCTTTCCTCACAAACCTCAAACCAGAGCTTCTTTGTGAGCAGTTGCTTGGTCTTACCTGCCATGGCAGCAGCTCTGTGGGCATTCCCCTTTTCCTCACACCTGCTAAGGATGGTAGAGAAGCAGAGGCAGTAACCTACATGCTCCATACAGCAAAGAAATAGAGAATGGGCAGAAAAAGGTGTCAAAAAGGTGTACAAGAGAAATCAATTCACTTTGGAGTGGATGTTCCAGAACAAATGATGATAATTAAGTCAGGGTTCAACTGCTTTACTAAAACAGCTTTTCTCCATTGAAAATAGATATCACCATGCCCTCTCCTGGTCTGTGGCACCTCTACAGTTCATCTGCAAACATTGCTTATTTCGTATCGCTCTTCCTGAAACATTTACCCTTAGCTTTAAGTGCCCTCCTCATTTGGAGGTGCTTTCCTCTGCCTCTGCTTGTTTCCTTGTCAACCAGTCACACTGTCAAAGAAATCTTTTAGGGATCTGCTTAGACACCTGCTCAAGTGAAAAAAGCTGGAAGAGGGGATTAATATCTCAGTTGCTTCCCAGCACCAGGTGCCTCTCATGTCAGGATTGGTGTCCCCAGCTTCATCTCCTAGCACAGGAGCTTGTGCCAGCCTGGGGAAAGAAGGTGGTTGGAAATGGTGCTGGCATACACGGGACCCCAAGCACACAGGTAGTTTGTCTGTGGTAGCAGCACATCACACTGTCACTGTGATTCCATCCTCGAATGCTGCTCAAAGACTCTACACATGTGAGTAAGTGCTCCACAGACTCACCCGACACAGCACATGATGCAGCTGGCAGATGTGGCCTTGAATCATTTGTCACCAAAGCCTCCCCATGTACCTCCTGCATCCTTTTAATTGAAAACATTAACTTTCAGGAGAACTCATAAGATGCTCATGTGTTGTCCCACAGGGAACAGGAGTCTGCTGTGCTCCCCAGGAATGAATCAGGCTCACAAATGAGTAGGCTCTGTCTTTCCAGCTTCCAGTTTCTCAGTCATGGCTCATTCTTGTGTTCCTCATTTACGCTGAATTCCCACACTGGACCCTCTTGTGTAATTTAGACTGAGCTTTTCTCCCTTTTCTTTTCCCTCCCTCCCCTCCGCCCCCCGCATCCTCTGTACAACAGAGCTGGCCACACAGCAACAGAGGAAATGAACAACATCTGGTGAGATTGATTCCTCCTTCTTGTAAGCAGTGTAAGCTAACAGCTGTGTCAGGCATTTCATCCAGCTCTGGAGTAGGAAAGAAATCAATCACGCATTCCCCTTTACCACACCTCCTCGTTCTGGCACCCGCACTGGTCCTGCAAGATAATTGCCTGGTTCACTTTCCTGAAAATATACTGGAATCCCACCCTTTGTACAGAGGACATTCCTCGATGCAAATGTAATCATTCTTTTAAAATACAGGAGACTTTAAAAGAAAAAAAAAAAAAAAAGACCAGAGCACTTAAGCACATGCCCACCTTAAATAAAGGAGCTAACTGGATTCCGTAAAGCAATGCCTGAGCTTACATGTGGGTTTAAAAAACCAGTGTTTTCTTATTCAGTGCATTTAAATGCCTAAACATTATTGTACCCTATGGCTCTTGGTAGTACCTAGGCACTTAGGAAAGCTGCTTTTAGACATGAGTTGTACTGTTATGCCCAATGATACTATAGTGGCAACATATCTTGTTGGATTGAAACCTTTCTGCTGACCACTCTGGAAATCAGAGCATGGGGACAGAAGGCAGTAGCAGCCACGAGCAGTAGACATAACAGGAGAAGGGCAATTTTCTTGTAGCTTATGGGCCTCTGAGCCAGCTTTGGAGTTAAGGATTAATCTCTTCTTTTGAGTGTTTCATCTGACACTACCAAGAAGCCGCCAACTATTTCCAGTTGCTTGGGCAGTTTCTGTGATGCGAACATTGGACGACTAAGAATTCATCCAAGATCCCCAACAAGCCTTCAGTAATAATTACTGCCCAACTAGCTCAGCTGTGACCACAGAAAGCACAACGCAGCCCAGGAAGAAGGATTCAAAGGTAGCGTTCAAGAGAATCTGGAATAGCTGAGCACTGGGCAGCTTGCCCTGTTTGTCTCACAGCTGCACATGCTGATGGTCTCACAGATAAGGCAGCTGCAAGGAGCCACAAGAAGGGAGCATCTTCATCTGTCGCTTGGGGTGCTGTTCACAGCCATTCTGGCTTTAACTCTGTTTGACTGGGATGCTGGCAAAAAGTATGGCCACAAAAGTCTAGAAAAAGCAGTTCATTTATCACCAGTCTGGACAGGTATTTGGTCTATAATCATAGCCAAAACTTGGACCCCTCTGGCAGATTGTGAAGGCTGCATGAGATTTAAGCAGCCTGTGTTCTTTCTATCAAACTGCTTTCCTAGGAGCTTTTCAGTTTAGTGATACCCATCTTCAGGTCTCCAGAGACATTTCCTGAAGGCCCCATAGGATTACTCACGATCATGAATAAAGGAAAAGCAAAGAATGATGCTGAGAAGGATGGCAATGTATGATATTGTATGTGGCACGCTACCCGGCACAGTTTTGCTAACCCTGGGTATGGCTAACAAGAAAGTAAAAACACCTTTGGGTTTTTTTAACCTCAAGTACCTTCACAGGTGTCCCACACCCACAGGGAATTTTCCAGCACTGCTGCAGTGAAAATCATCCTGAAAATCTAGGCAGTATTGAGCACAAAAGCCCTATCAAGTAAAAGGCAGGACAAGATGTATCTTCCTTGTTGTCAGCTATACACATTTGTAAAAAAGTCCTCTTCTCAAACCAGTGGGATTCACTACTATAAAGTGGAACGAAGAGTTTGGAAGCAGAGGGAGAAAACAACCTAAGTGGGAAGCAGCCAAAAAAAGCCATATGTAATCAAGGGAGGCGAGCTATAGTGCTAAGGGCTTGCTTGGGGTTGAAGATTTTCCAATAAGCAATGCAACAGAACAGATTTATGATTTCACCATAAACTTGCATGATACCATTTAATGAATTAAACATTCGCATACAGGTTCAGAGAAAATATTACTGACTGGGAGAGCATAAAAGCGTTGGGACATTCTTCACGTTTATTACTCATGAAAAGCTAAAGAAAGAAAGCAATCACAATAGCAATGAAACATACTTTTCCACCCACATAGCATCTGATCAAATATTCACAGATGGAATTTATATGGGGGTTATGACAGATTTTTTTTTAAGCTGCAGTTGTAAGTTAGGTTCTGCAAAAATCCAAATATACATTTATATCTTAGGTATTTATAGGAGTCCTATTACCATAATAATTGACCACTGCATCCCTTTTAATGTATTTATCCTCACACCATCCTTAGAAGGGAGAATGGGCTACACCAGTGCTGAGATGGGAACTAAGGCATAAGGGAGGCTATGGACAACAAAGTGCCTTAGCTGCCTTTAGTTTTGATATTGTGATGCCTTAGAAATATGGCCACATAAGAGTGCTTTAAAAAGCCAGATCTGGACAGTTTCCTAACCAGTCAATGGGAAAGACTCCATGCCCCCTTGGATAAAACAAGGAGAACAATCTAAAATAAAATTAAATTCCCTGGAAAATTCACATTTTGGAACACTGACAAAACGAGAGTCCTTCCACCCAGCAGAATTCAAGTAAAATGCAGTTGGTAAATATACAGATCTAGAAACCAGCTGATTTTTCTTTTTAACTGCGTCAGATCTTTGCAGATCACAAAGATCCTTTGGGTTCTAAATTCTGTGTAAGTAGCCTCTGTAAAAGCTGTCTATCAGGGGCAGCAACAGTCCCATCAAATGGAAGGGGAAAAGTTCTGAGATTACAATTTTACTCTGTTGGCTTCAGTCCCACACCATCACTTCAGTGCCCTCATCCCACCAGCACTCAGCTGTGCAGGGAATGGCTCCCCTCAGTTACTACCCAAGCGTTTTCCACTCTGATGCCCAATCTGATGAAATACATTTATAGAAGTAGCAAGATTGATATTTCTGAGGTTACTGAGCAGGAGAAAATAACTCTCCTTTTGAAGCTTCCAAAACCCTGTTCTTTTTTGGACAAATGTCACTGGCATGAAGACATCTCTTGTAAGCACGTGTGATCATGACACTGACGCAGGGATGTCTTGCTTACTGTGGGCTGATTTTCAGAAGTAGAATTAATTAAGTGAGGTTGAGTAGCTTGTCTGAGACCCAGGATTTGTCCCACTCTTCTCCCATCCCCATCTCTAAAGATGAGCTCGAAAATGCTCGATCTCCAACATTCAAGAAAATGTGCTTGCTTTGGCTGGGGTAGAGTTTTTTTTTTCACAGTAAATGGTGTAGGGCTGTTCTCTGGAGTTGTGCTGGATACAGTGTTGATAGCACAGGGATGTTTTGTTACTGCTGAGCAGTGTTTATACACAGTCAAGGTCTCTTTTGCTCCTCGCTCCACCCCACCAGCAAGGAGGCTGGGGGTGCACAAGCAGTTGGGAGGGGTCTCAGTCAGGACAGCTGACCCCAGCTGACCCAAGGGATATCCCACACCATGTGGCATCGTGTTCAGCATATTAAACTGGGGAAGAAGAAGCGGGGGACATTTGGTATGATGTAATTTTTCTTCCCTAGTCCCTGTTACGAGTGATGGAGCCCTGCTTCCCTGGAGGTGCTGAACACCTGCCTGCCCATGGAAAGTAGTGAATCAATTCCTTGTTTTGCTTCGCTGGCATGCATAGCTTTTGTTTTGCCTTCAAACTGTCTTTATTTCAACCTGCGAGTTTTCTGCCTTCTTTTCCACCAGGGGAGAGTGAGCGAATGGCTCTGTGAGGCTGATTTGCTGGCTGGGATGAAACTGTGACAGAAGTTACCTAAGTGACGTGTTACCTAAATCCACTTTGACAAAAATTAAAGTATTGTCTCCATAAAAAACTAAGCTCCATCTAGTTCCCAGTTACCAAACGGAAAGGAAGTTACAAAGCGAAATCCTCAGAGCACACAGACATCTGGCTTGAGTGCTGCATTCACTCCTCCCAAAACACACAAAGGCATCTTGTTTGATCACTGATAGCCACGGAACACAGAGGAGGAAGCACACCACTACCTGCCATCAGCTGTTGCTGAACTCAGCAACAGGTGACATTGGCCATCTCATCCTTCAGATTGTCACTTCTGCAGGACACTGGGCCAGGAACTGCCTGGCCTTCTCCAGCACCGTGAGCCCAGCAGCAGCCTGGGCCTAGGGCTGCTCACTCATGGCAAGCAGCAGGTTAAACAGGGACCTCCCTGAGCCACCTGCTCTGTTTCCTGGAGACTGTGGCACTGCAGAGGTTACAGTCAAACTCTGTGTGTTGCAGTTCCCAAACCATCTCCAATTATCTCCAGTCATCTCCAACCATCTCCAATCTGGGTGATTTTAACCGAGCAGATGCAAATGGCCGTAGTCCAAAAGTTACTTCACATGAAACTCAGCTTCCGGGAAAAGGAAAGGAGCAACCTTTGGGAGAAGGAGGGAAGGAAGTACTGGGGAAGGCAATTAACTCTGCCATCTATGTTTTATCTTCCTGTTCTTATGAATCAACATCTTTAGGAAAAAAACTATTTGGAACTTTGAACTATCCTACTAAAAACATCCCACGTGTTATTTTTTCAGCAATGTGTCTCAGTACATTATTGGTGTCATTTTAGTTGTTATTTTAATTTTTAAAAACATTTCATTTGACATGAATAAAGAAGAAAAACCTCAGGCACTTTTTTTGGGGTGGGTTTCATTGTTTCTAGACTGAAATTGCAATATATAAAAATCACTTCAGCTGGGTTTTGTCATTACCAGAAATAAAATAATGACTTAATGATTTACTATCACATGGCATTCAGATTACAAAAGCAGCACTATATAAAAACCAATACAGCACATATTAAATGGATTAAAATTGAACTAGATTTCTAATAGTAACTGTATGATGTGGTTACTTGAAATAGCTGAGGATTAGACTCAATGACCGAGGAGGTCTCTTCCAGATTTATACTCCTAAAAGGCAATTGTTAATAGGAAATCATCATCAAAGTGGGGCATTTTCTGTGCGTCCAACAGAGATCTCCTTTTGTCAAAAGTTATTCAACATCTTTAGCCAGGATGGTGAAGTTTTCAGAGGACACAAACACTTGGAGAACAGTAAACAATAATGGGAACAGATCAGCTGTCCTCAGAGCTTAGTTGACACCATTATTCTGAGTGTTACCCTGCAGTGAAGCATGCTATTTCTACAACTAGGAGGGCCACTCTAAGGGCATGTTCAGAAGCAGGTACTCAAATTCCTGTATACTATCCTGTAAAACAGAAGATACAATACCTGGAGATGCAAAGAGCAGGTTGTGCCAAATGGAATGTTGTTACTACCTCAGCACACAGTGCTGGTGAGTCCATTACTCAAATAACGTGCACAGTCCAAGGAGGTAGCTGAATCACTGGAAAGGGATCAGAAAAAGGCTACAGCAATGATTCTATGTCTGGAAATTCTGCCTTAAAACAAAAGATGTAAGAAGCTCAGCCTCTTTAACTTCTCTTAGAAAAAACTGAGAAGCAATGAAATCACAGTCTGTATTTGGGACTGGAAAATATTTCCAACAGTAAAAAGTTGCTCAGTTTAGCAGACAAAAGGCATGCAATGTCTGAGCAGCAGTTTGAAATCACACAGGTGAGATAAAATATACATTTTATATATATTATTAATGAGTTCAGATAATCACTGAAATAACTTACCCAGGAAAGCAGTAGATTTGCAAACCTCAAGACATCTGAAAGGCCAGTTTGTCTTCCATAATGCCATAACCTGGCTGAAGGAAGTATTCACCTTGATATGGGGATGATCAGGGCCCTTGCTGAGAAGAAAGCAGCATGGGAGATCAAAGCCTCTTTACTGATTTTAAAACCTGTGAAGACAGATAATTTGCCCACTTTTATGCACCATCCCATACAGCCTCTTGGTCATCATGTAGAATGTCTCAGGAATTTATCCATCCAAAAAAAAACTTTTGACTTCAGTGAGCCACCTATTAGGCCTTTATTCTCTCTAAACCTTTCTATTCTTTGAGTTCTGTTTTCATATCTTCTTTTAATCCAATGATTCCTTCTTGCCTTCCCATAAAGTTGTCATTTCCTTCAGATGCTCAGACTGATGAAAGAGCCATACTGAAATAAAAACTAAATGAGGTGAAAATATATCCCATAAAAACCCCCATTAAGGACTTTACAGAGAGATTTCCTACTCCTCTGGCTCAGATAACCATATTTTATTCCTTCTAGGAAACAGAAAACCCTTAATCCCAGAAGAATGCAGCGAGAATCAAAGAGCAAGAGGAGGCATTAAGTTGCAAGAAGAGGAGGGGGAAAAGAAAGAAGAATTTTATAGTCAGCCCTTCAACACAATGGGAATGAATGGGCTATCACCAGAACTACTGCATGGAGCACAGGCACCGAGCAGAGAAAAATATGATAAACTGGAAATCTACACAAAGTCCACGGTCAGATAGCACTGGGTTAACATCGTGCAATAGGCTGTCGAGTGCTTAATGAGCCAGATGCCGTTAGGAAAAATGTCTATTAGAGGGAAAGAATAGAGAGAGAAGAAAGGCATGAAATGCTTGTGTATGGTCATGATTAATTAAGAAATTGAGAGAAACGGTAAATTTGATAGTTTCTCATCCCTTACACAAGAAACTGATTCTTCTTCAGAGCAAAATATACTCTGTCTCCAACCACCCCTCAGGTTATTGCTTCCCCTGCCTGGTTTGTTCGTTTGTTTGTTTGTTCTGTGTGTGTGAGTGAGTGGGTGTTTATCCTTTTGGATTGCCAATTGGTCAGTGGTCACACAAGACCAGAAACAGTGTGCAATTTAACACCCCAGGTTATGGAAAGTTGGTATTTTGTGAAAGGTGGCTGGTATAAATGTCACATCCTTTTTTCAGTCTGCTCAAGTAGTTACACGGTTTTGTGCATTGTTTAATTTCCATTTTTGATCAGGGTATCCTATGTGTTTTAATTTTTATTGTTACACATTCATTCATGTGACATAAATAAAGTCCTTTAACTTACACCTTTCTGATCTTCTCAACTTAGTAACAGATAGAGAGGTTAAACCCGTATCTGCATTTTAGTGAATCAACACGGCATTAAACGATAGATACAGATTCTCCTGGACATTTTCCTTTGTTTCCGGAACAAACCCTGCCAGAACTTCTAGCATCTTCTGCTAAAGCCATGTCAGGGACTGAGAAATTCAACCAGGACTCAGGTTTGTATCATTTCAATTACTTTTCCCTGAAAAGGAGTCCTCACTATTTTTGCAATTTTTCTTGTCTTAATTGTTGTCAAATTGCTTTTAAGAGATGAACACACGGAATTCATCAAGCATACAACAAAACCCACATTCAATTAGATATTGACGGTCTTGAGGGATAACAGCAACAAAATGTGGCCAAGAGGAAAAACAGTTCATGAGTTCTGGTGACCCAAGCGTTGTGGGCAGAGGGGAATGTTGCATAATCAAAACAACAATGAGGCGAGAATGGGGAACCACATTGTCTTCTCCACACCCTACCACCACAGCACTGTTCCTGGAACCAGCCCTGCTGCTTGTGAGAAAGCCTCTTTGAAAATCAAACCCCCAAATTTTCAAATCACTTTCAGCCATGTGGGCCAAAGATTCATCTGAACTGAGCCTGGCTAGTTCTTGGACATAAGCATGACATGTTTTCTCACTCACATCCACCACACCAGTCAGAGGTCACCAAAGTGAGATGTCATCTGTTGAGCAGTTCTTTAGGAAACCATGCACTTTGCCCATGATCTGGACTAGTCCTGAGCAGATCATCATATAATGATTTCTGGTATAGCCTTTCTGTTGTCCATCTTTGGCTGTTTATCTAGTCTGAGTTGTTTGTCTGGACTCTATCCAGTCAAAGAAAAAGGATACATCTTAGCATAACTCATCCACTCCAGCAGAGGTGTCTCAGGTTGATGCCTATCTTGCTCTGTTGATGATATATGCACCAAATGGACTTGCTAGGTGGTCTGAATTCCATCCATACTTCTGACTTCAGAAGGCACTTTTCAATGGATGTGACAGCAAGCTTATTGAAATACACTTTATTGACTTAACTTGGCTTTGAACCAGAGCAAACATGAGCTAAGACCATGAAGAAGGATGCTCATGCTGTGTGAGACCTGTATCCTTCCCTGCCTTCATTGGTTCTTCAGGGATCTAAAGTTGCTAGACTCCTAAATGGGACACTTCACTTGAATGGCTGAAATGAGCTGGCCTAAATTTCTGCATTCCTGATGTTCTCTGCAGTTATTTCTTTGCAGCGTCTGGACCTGTCATCTGTATGAATTCTACAGAACACGTCCTGATCACAATCCCAGCACTTTGCCTGCTTTTGCAGAGATACATTCTCCCAACAAAAGCTGAAATAGCACAGGCAACCGCATCAGAAGTGACACTGACATCAGAAGTGTCACTCAAACTCACACCTTAAAGCTCCAAGTGTGTTTTCTTCATTATCCTCCTTTTACTCACATTTAATCCCTTCCTCTCCTCTGACCTTTTCTAAGTTTCCATCATGAAGTTTCCATGCCACGCTCCTTCCCACTCTCTCCTTTAAAATGCCTATAGGAGTTTAAATTAAAGATTTCAACCCTGTTGTACTGTGGTCTGAGCCACAAGAGACTCATAAGTCATAATCTGCATAAAATACTCCCCTTTCCTAGAATTCACTCCCACTTTGGCATTTGTTTGCAGAGAATCTTCTTTGGGAAAATAAAAATAATTTCCCTTTTGCCCATGCTGGCTTAGTACCACGGTTGATAAAACCTACTAATTTCCTTTCTTACCTTTCATGATACACCACATCTGGACTGATGCCTTAATGGGGCTACCTAAAAACAGAGGCTAGACAAAATTAAGATAACAAAAGTGGGTATTTATTGAAGGGCCTTCAATAAGGTACACTATGAGCAGATGGAGCCCTAGGGCCACACCCAAAATGGACGATGGGTCACGGGTTTTTCACACTTTTATAAGTTTGGTCCATTTGCATATTGGGGTTAATTCTCTAATTAAAATTTCAGGTAATGATGTCATTACCCCAAGTTTGTTCCCCCTTTTTAGAGGCTTTGTTTACATATTTCAGAGCCTGGGACAACAAGGTGTCCCTGAGTCTCAGGCCTAGAGAGGATTTGTTATGTCTAACCAGAATGGGAGAACAGCAGCTAACAGGCTATATGGAGTTTTAGAGTTACACACTAAAGCAGTACAGGAGCTGAAAAATATAAAAGCCAAAATCCTAAGGCAGCAGGACCAAAGCAAGTCCCATCCAGAGGAAAGCTCTCTTCTTGAAACAGCTGAGAATACCCTGCACAGTACATCTGCCATTATTCATGACTTGCTTTATCAACTCAGCAACAGGACGACTCCATCCTCAGAGTGTTTTGGGATATGTTTCTTGGTCTGGTTTGGGGATGAAAGCATGGTCTAACTACAAGCAATTATAAGTTCCACCCAAAAATGTCTTTTCTCAGAAGTCTGTGAGCAGACCTGGCCTTTGGGAGTTTTGCATATGTCTGCCATGGCTCCAGCATTCATCTCCAAAATAAATTACTCATCTGGAACTGTCATCTACTGGAAAATATTTTTTCATTCCCATATACTTTAACACTGGTTGTACAGGATGAGGATATACTGTTCACTGACATTCTGAATTCACACATCTCTCCACTGCTCAGCCTGCATGGATCCAATTCATAAAGCTGAAAGACATCAGGGATATTTCCCTGAAGGATGTGTGTGAGTGAAATCCATTTCCCTGCTGCAGCCTCATCTTTGGAATCAGCAATGCCTTCCCATCCTGTTTCCCAGAGGCAAACTATGGTCTCTCCACCATCCCACTCCACAAACCTGGGACATTGCCAAAGATATCTGCAGCCAAAGGAGGGGAATGCAGTTTCCTACCACAAGAAACAGAGCTGCCAGTGCAGATGTTTAATGTGTACTCTTCTCTGCAGATCTGTGCTAAATAGGGAAGCACTACCCAGTTCATATGAAAGAACTGATGTGAACCTTCACCCACAAGTCAAACTACAACTGGTCTGAAAAGCATGGGGAGATGTGGGCCAGGAGCAAATACCCTGGCATTGGACACAGCTTTGTGTTACTCCAGTGCTAACATTGCTTACTACTTACACCATACTGCATCAGCCACTTCAAGGAGTGCCTTAAAACTAATGCTAAAACATTACAGAACAAGAATGACATGGGGGGTATAATTTAACCACGCACTGGAGCAGCTTCATCCCAGAGCCAGAGATACGAGACAACACCAGTGGTTTGCTCACATGTGGAAGTTACCAGCAACACCTTCTACAGCAAGGTTAGGGCACAAATTGCTGGGATGTGCTCCACAATTCAGCCTCTCCCTCTTTAAAAGCAATCGTAGAGGTAAGCGTTGCTCACACTGTTTGCAATACATATCCCCGTATCTAAATTCACTCACTGAGATGTGTGACTGCTTCTTTTGGTCATACACTATGTCTGTGAGTTCACATGACACCTGTAACTTACAAAAGAACACTTTCTAAGCTGCTGTGATGTTCATCTGTTTGACGAGTTCAAACAACCTGTGTTCATTTTTTCATAAAAATCTCAGTTTGGGGCTCCAAACTTCTGGTCTCAGAATAAAATTACTCACAAGAAAGCACATCAAGAAATCAGGAAGAGCCCAGACTTTGCTCTAGTTTAGCAAATCCGGTAGAAATGGAGCCTTTTTCTTTTCAGCTGTCCAAATGATATGCTTTCACCTTTTCCACATATGCAGAGTTTCATGCCATGAGACAACTTTTTGGAGAGTATCAGCTCACACATTAGGTTATATATGACTGTAAGTGAGATCAACACTTGCTGCCCTCTGTACAGTTTGGACATTAAAAAGAAGGAACACATGTCCTAAAGCACCCTAAATAAATCTACTGGAGGTTCATTTATCAGACACTCTGTACCCATTGAAGCAAATTTTCTGAAGCATACAAAAATCTACATATTAAAATCTGCTGTCAACAAAGCAGTTTTTTAAAAATCCTTGCAATTTGTACTTGGGTAATCACTTGCAGAGTGGATACTTAATTCATATTCCAGTGCCTGCTCATGTTGAGGAACCAGCATTTCTTCAGGTCTCTCATTACTTTTGTGTTAGTTTTGCATCATGCATCAAGTTTTAGAGACTAATCCTTCACTATCACACCCTGCTGACCACCATTATACACACAGAGAGTAGATGTAAAATTGTTCTGAAGCACAGAAATTGTCCTTCTGCATAGAAATTGTCCTTCTGCCATCATGCCCCATTCTCTGCCCACCAGCACTGGATGCAAACCACCATGCAAATAATTAATACGCTTGCCTCCCTTTGGGTTGACTGATAAAATGGGATCAGACAAATGAATTTTTGGTCCCCACTGATCTTTGAGTACACTGTGTTATGACAGGGTGTGAGATGACATGTCAGATAATGTATAGTGTCACGCTCCCCAACTATTTGATGCCATTTAATGTAATGCATCCTGGCATGTCGTGATGGGATGACACAAAATGAGAAAGAAGCCAAACTGGAAATACCAATTACCCACTCTTAACCCTGAGGCAATAGGAGGAAAATATGCCTGTGTCTGGGTGACCCTTGCTCTGCTTATTGCCTAAGCTCCACCATTCAGGGAGTTTGTTTCGGGTACTCCTTGGTCCGAGGTCATTGCCAACCATTCAGATGGTCAAAGTGTCTGTAACCCTCCACTTCATCGGAAATCCAGGAGAAGCAGCAGAGAAATCAACTGAAAAAAATTGTAAATTGCTGTTCCCAGAGTGTCAAGTTGAGCTGATATTTTGTGTCTAATGAGCTGCAAAGCCATAGGGTATAAGGAATAAAGAAAAGGCAGGAGAGAGCAGGGAGAAGGGAGAGTGTGCTGGCAGGCAGGCTGAGTCAAAGCATCCAAGGACTGCACAGACAAAGAGGGTGGAGGCTTGTGAGCTGTCTAGCAGAATGGAAACAAGCAGGACGTAGGAATAGCACACCCTGTTCTGCTGCAGGTCAGCCCTGGAGAAGGTTACTCTCCCAGCCTATCCTGAGCAGCTCACTGTCACCTTTCCCTCCTTCTGAACTCAACTCTCTGACCTACCAATAACCTGCTCGGGTATTTGCTGCCTAAACTGGTCTCCTCCAAAGATCTGAGTCAAAGCATTGCTTCCTGTTTGACCCCTCGAGCTCTGAATGAGGGCACACTTTCACATGTGGGAATGCTGGCAGAGTGGAGGGAAACCAAACCACTCAGCAGAGAGGCAGGGATGATCCCATGGGATCCCCTGTCTGTCTGCTGCACCAGAACAACACCTGTGGCCAGCAGGAATTAAAGTGCCAAAATACTCCTGGCTAGTGGTACAAACAGGGTGATACAGAGAGGTGGTTTCATGATAGCTGAGTGTAAACCACAGACAAGGCAGATGTCAGCAAGGTTTCAGCAGTGTTCCTTCTCACCTTCCAGAAGTTTCATCTTCTTTCACCCTCACTACATAACTCTAAAAGCAACAATTTCCACCCACTTGCTTAGATCCCAAATTTCAAAAACATCATACCAGGAATGAGTTCATCACGGAGAGAGCTTCCACTCAATCCAAATCTAGTGTGCCCTCTTTCAGAAGTCTGTATGAGGCTGTGCTCTCCAAATACTCCCCTGCCAACCTCAGTGGCCAATATTTTCTCATCACAGCAGTGGTTTTGCCCCCATAACTGGTTCCTGTAACCGCCCCAATAACTGTGCAGCCCCATTGCCTCTTTCTTCAAGCATCAGCATGAATACCTACATATGGTTGCAAATGCCTTGCCATTATTTGCTCATCATTTCCCCAAAACCCATTATGATGGGTTGGCTAAAGACACTTGGTTCTTCAGATTTTTAAATGGGATTAAAGGAAGGCAAACATTTTGACGTGATATAAAACACTTTTCGCACAAATCCTACCCTCAACATGTTCTTTGTTGAAACTTCTAAAATAAAATTTGTATTTTTGAGCTTATTCATAATACTCTTAAAAAAACTCCAAACACCACAAAACAAACAAATAAACAAAGAAATCCCCACCACAATTCAAACAAAAATTACACCTCCATGAACAATGTCATAAATATACAAGACATGTATTCTAAGTATCTGTCAGAGGCTGCCTTGGTTTGTTCCCACTCACGCTTGCAGCACTCTAGAAACAAAGTGATAGTATATTTTCATTCATTTCTTTCATGATTGAAGAAACATTATCCTAGCTATTGAAAAATATTTTAGCAATATTGTGAGAAAGATGGGGAAATGCTCCAGAGCACAATGAACATATCTTCTTACATCAATTAACAATTAGCAATTATGAATATGAAATGATGGATCATAGCTACATTGGACTTACATAAGGAAAAATTACATATTTTTCACAAAATTGGAAGATTCCTTATGTCAAAGCTGAAGGAAATACAGATTTTTCAAAAGAAGAATTAATTTTGTTGGGCTATATAGTGTAGTTTATTTTATCTACTTTGTTTGAACTTCTATTTAAACTGTTTGTAAAAGAGAAAAAGCCCAGCCAGTCTCCAAGAGAGTAGCAAAACTGAACAAATTGCAAAATCATTCAGAGTAATTGCTGCAAAGAAACTGCTAAAAGGATGCAATCAAATTCCATCCAGTGGAATACTGAAAAAAACCCAAAGAAGCCAAAAAAACAGACATCTGAAACTGTTGCACCAAGTCAATGTGGCAACTGCAGGGTCTAAGTGAGGTCTCTATGTGAGGTCCTGAACAGATGATTGTGAGCAGGAATTTGGACACGAAACACTCTAAGTTCAGACAGAGACACAGAATAAGTATCATAAGTGACACGGCTCAAAGCTGTAGGATTATTCAGGCCTGATGATGACAGAGGTGGTTTTTTTGAAACACAATGTATTCAACACCTGTTCAATCCTTGAGACAGTCCTACACAGAATCAAAGTACATTTAGGAGCTTAATGAAGGCTAATAGAGAAATCAGGAAACAGATCGGGCAGCCTTGAGGTGATCAGCAAGATTCACCTTCACCTGAAACAAAGAGTATAGAGTTGAGCTGGTCCTCCTGACCTCCAGTAATCTGCATCTCTGCACCAAGTCATAAATAGCATTATTCAACACTGTCCCATTTCTCACTCCTCATCCTACAACCCATTTGTGAAAAACACCAGCATAGCCCAGCGATCAGTGCTTTTCTGTCAAAGTATGGGTGCATCTGTAGAAATGTGTATATACTGACATATACACACATGAACAACTCTCTATAAATAGAATATATCAGTGAAACAAGCCTCATCCACTTCCCAGTCCCTGTTTAATGTATTTAGGTGCATTTCTAGTTTGTTTTTGCTTTTGACTCCAGACCTGCCTGTGCTGTGATCCTCCTACCATTAAAGTAACACACTTGTGTTCAAGACTTAGACTTCTCACTTTATAGACTATAAAAAATACAGTTAAACCTTAAGGGACAGGCACTACAAGAACAAGAACATAAAGTCATAAAGATTCCACAGGAGCCTCTCAATTGCCTTAATTCCTTATTTTATTGCAGAAAAACTTTGCATGTTTGAGTCATTCCAGTCTCAACAAATTGGTAACTGCAGGCAAGCAAAGTGCTTAAACCATTTGGATAGTGACCAAAATCTCAGTCCGGCCAATGACTTCATTTCTGTTGTTAGAGAACTGTTGGTGCTCTGTGAAACTAAAACTCTGCCATTCAAAGGTCAAGCATAAAAGCAAAGGAAAGGCATTAGCTGGTCAGTTGATAAACCTGTGAGCATTATAATATCCTGGAAATTACTCTTATGAGCATATTTTTCCCTGGAAAACCCTTTCCTCTAATGTTCAGCACTTGATCAGTTGACACAGAAAAGACTCATCAAAAACCAGCTCAAAAAACTACAGTGGACTCTGCAGGAGCACTTCCCACAGGAGTTACACTGAACTTTGCTCACAGGGCACTTGTGTGCACTTAGTGGGAAGGAGATGCCAAACGTGGTCTCAGTGTCTGTGGCCACAATGCCTCTTACCAGAGCATGACACCTGTGTTTGTGCCACAGCTGCTGGGGGGCTTCAGCAGAAGGGAATACACAAGTCAGAACCGGAGACCCCCAGTCTTATCCAAGGATTTTCCAGTCTGTAGTTCTGTGTCACTAACCCAATACCTGCTTCCAAATATTCTGTTGGTAGAACATTCCAGAAAGCCTTGGATTGCTTTCCAAGCAACTAATAGTCCTTGTGGTTTAAATCAGGAGCACCCATAGAAGATATCATGCCACCCGTATAGCAGACATAACAACTGAAAGGGTCTAAGACAATTGATTTGGAAAATCTAATCCCAAAGTTTATATTTCTTTCTAACTTAGTTCCTTAAATAAATAAGGCTTAGATAATGATCTCTTCTATCAGACAATCCTTCACCAATAGGTTGAAGATGTCAATCCACATCAACTGAATGTGGCAAAGGAATAGCAGCCTCAGAGAGGCTGAATTCCTTCGGTTTTTCTGGATACTGGTAACTGATGGGACAAAGGCTTCTTACTGACAGCAAGGTCGATGTGCAGAAATTTATTTTAGATACCAAGAAACCATATAAATGGTACCTCTCATTCTTGCCAATGGACAAACAGGTAAGAAACAAGATTTCTTAAGTTCTACTGCTCATGGTGCTTCCCTCCCCCCATCAGGCAGTAGACAATACTTAGAAAGGCCAAGAGTCAAACTCCTTGTGTCAACCCAAAGCAGAACATCTCCCTTTACAACTAAATTTTATAAATAGAGGAAAACCAAGACCAAGATGCTAAGGCACTTATTCACAATGACAAGCAGCTGTTAAGACATGAATTTATGTGACATTGCAGCTCATTCACAGCTGACTGAAGGGAATTGTGCATCCTCTGGAAAAAGGTATTACTCGATATTCAATCAAGTATCAGGTGCTAACCCATAAACTGTTCCATCACCTTCATGAGGTTTATATGGGTATAAATTTAAAGTAGTTCTAAATGAAGTCTTGAGCACTATAGCTACCAGACATAATAATTCTACGTGGGGTCCTGTTACTCACCATTAGAAGCATTTTTATTTCAGAACAGTAAACAACCAGTCTTTATCTAGCTAATTATCACTGAAAGAACAAATTATACAATACCAATTAAGAAACAGTAGACACAAAATATTATTATTCAAGGCAATATTTCTGTGGGTAATCCCACCTGAATAGTTAGCAGCACCATCTCTGTCCCTCAGGGGTTCAACAGACGGGGATATACAGGGGTACACGTATCACCTCTGACCCTATTTTGCAAAACTAATGACTTGGTCAAGAAATAAACTGATGGAAATTGAGGGACTCTGGAAAAAGTGATGGAACCAAGCCAAAAAGAACATTCAATATTCTGGTAAGAGTCCCTAATTATAGTCTCCTAAAAGGACAATCTTCCTTATACTCACAGAGGGTTTGGGGAACTAACTTACTTCAATATTCCTTATACAGACATATCTGATTAAAGGTTTTGTGGTTGGATTGTTGTTTTCACTTTCACTGAAATCTTGGGAACCAGTCTGAGAAACATTGTTGTTATATTCCAGGAAGAAATGCAAGAAGTAGGGAGTCCTTCTCCTTTCATACCCTGCAAAGCCACTCACAAATTATATCACAGATTGAACCCTGAAGTCCTGGGGACCTCTGGTCAGCCTTGGCAGGCTTTTTCCCACCTTCCTATACAGAGATTTTGGCAGCATTTTGAGAAGTCAGAAAAAGTATTCTGCTTCTCAGCTGACATAAAACGTAATCAGAGTATGCCAGGAAAAGCCCGGGAAAAGCAGCTGAAAGGAACCATGATCCAGTGGAGCAAAATCCAAACAGATCAGCTGTGCAGCTCTCCTCACTTTCACCAAGGCACCTGCAGAAGAAAGATTTGCGAGAGAGTGAATGACTGGAAGTTTTCCTATACAATGGATGTCCTGATACACTTAGGAAAAAAAATAATTAGATAGGAGTGGAGGGATCCTCTGAAGCACACAAAGTTCAGGTGAGAAAGGAGAAAAAAAATTAATAATAAAAAAAAAAAATCTTTGTTTAAAAATAATCTTTTAAGCATGAGATAAGCATTTTGTTCTGTTTATTATTTGTACATCAGTAGGACAGGGATTTCCAAGAAAAAGGTTCTGTGTGTTAGGTTCCTCACACTGTCTTTTTAAATAGACATGACAAATATGGGGAGAAAGTAAGCAGCATAATTTTCTGCATGAGGAACTAAAAAGAAATTAAAAAACATGCCCCAGGACATTGCAGAAATCACTATCAAGGCACTCATGATCCCAGCTCCTTGGTCACAATCACTAGTGAATGACTGCTGATACAGGAATCACCTGACCTAGCACATTAACCACATGTTAACCCTCCCTGACTACAACTCCCTCTTTTATTTAGTCCTCTAATGCTTGTAGAAAATAGAAAGTAAAGTACATTGTAGAGAACTTTAAAAAATCTGATCATTTTTTAAATTATGAACATTAAAAACAAAAAAAAAAAAAATTAAAAAGCTTACACTTAGTTCTAGCAAAACCCACTTAAGCATGATCTCAGCCACCTCCTTAATTCCTGACCCTAGGTTCCCTGATTTCCTATTGACTGTGGGCTCTTTAGGTGCTCACCAATTATTCCTACTTACTCCAAACACTTCCATCCCTTACCTAAAGTTTGAGGGATCTGTCTACCTTTTTCAGATGACTGGTGCCAGTGCAGTGTCTGGACTGGCTGGTCTGAAGAAAGCAAGCAGAATCACACCCTTGAAATACACTTTTCAAAAGGCAATAAGAGATCATGATGAGGACAGCCAAGCATTGGAACAAGAAGTTATGCTCTCTCCATCCTTGAAGGATTTGAAAGCCCAATGGGATGAAGCTCCAGTCTCACAGCTGACCCTTCTTTGAGTAGGAGACTGGGCAAAATTTTTTCTGAGGTCCTCTCCAGCCTGGATTTATCCCACGATCTCATGATCTTACTGTGACAAACATATTCTCAGCAGTACTGGAAGTGGATTCTTAATTTAAACGTGTCCCAGATTCTGCAATATGATTCAGTTAAAATTATGTTTCACTGGAAGAAACAGAAATAATAGTATCTCTTCTTTCTACATGGATTTGATACCAAACAAAAACTTCATTTGTATCATTGATAACAGCATGGATGTTTCCAACAGCAGTCAGAAAGGCTCAGGTGATTTCCTAGAATTATCTAGGAAATGTGGTAACAGTGTGATAAATGAGTTATTGAAACCTGATCTCCTGGCCCATCCTGGATCCTGTGCTCCCTTCTCTGCCTACCTGAGTAACAACTCACACACCTAGCAGAGCCACTTGAAGCACCACAAAGCCCTATGCCCCGTGCATGTAGCCAAACACGCTGGTCTCACATGAAGTATGTTGAATTTGCTGAACAAACTTGAACTGCAAAACACGGGGGCAGTAGAGGCTGCATCTTTTCAATGAGCAGTAAGGGCTGGGCAAGGCAGTAGGATACAAACCCATAACAGAAGTGAGTATCGGTGTCTCACCTTACATAATGTCACTTGAGGCAGACAGACTTTGTCCTCTCTCAATGGTTTTTAAAAATACCTATTATAAAGGGTCCCACATTTTACCTAGGCATATTCATTAATATTCCACACATACCAGGAGCACTTCAAAGTTCCTAATCTACAAAATTATTCTTGCTTCTTACTAGAAATTTACATATCCTTTTTGTCCAGATGCAGGATATTATTTGACTCTGAAAACTTTGATTCTGTTGTGACCGTCTTCCCAAAATTACATGTCCCTGTTATATGGCACATTTGATTAATGCAGTGTTTTCTGGATAATGTGCCACGAGCTGTGACACAAGAGTTTATAGGATATACTCTGGCTGGATTCATTACTTACACTGTTGGTTGGAGACTTCCAAACTGACTCAAATCCATCCACACAACTTTGGTTTCTGTTTGCTGAAATGTGAAATTGAGAACCTTTCCACCAGTGCAGCTTTAGTCTGATGCTGCTGTAGAATCATTCTACAGCACATTAAAAGAGAGAACATGGGCTACCACTGTGACAACCTTGAGGTTTTATCACTTCACAGAAGCCAGTAGCCCTATCAGGTACTAATATCACCAAGCACTTGGTGCCCACAGTTGAGAAAGAGTGGTTTCATTAGTTATCACTGCTCAGCTGAATTGTGGAGACTGTCCAGAGGACTGCTTATCTCCAGATATGTGGAAATATAATGCAACTTTAATGCTCTTTATCAAAGTTTAAGATAAAAGACTTGACCTCATTATCAGGCCAATAGCATGTGCGCTGAGGGTTGTGGAGAGCTACATCAGCTCTGCCCCTACACTTCAGTGGGTTAAATGTCACATCTCTGCTGTGTGTTTGAGCCCTGTGTATGCTTGATTTAAGCTGATTGACCCCATTGCCTGAGATCCCTGTGCATTGCAGGGATCTAGGATCTCCACAGCTTCCATCATACCCGTGCAAAAACACAAATACCAGCTTTGAATTTATAGGAATGGCAAAGGAACATGTAAACATAGAGATATTTGAAGAAACACCTGCAACATTCCAATAAAATCATATTGTGCAACTCTTTAAGAATAATGATTGTCTACAGTCAAGGATCTGCAAAAGAGCAGCAGCAATTAGAGGCACCGTACTTTCTGTTCCCCTGAGCATCAGAAAACACATCAGATACGCAGCAACAGTTATGTAATAGGAAGCAATAATTTCCGGCAATTTCCACATCAGCATATTATATAATGAACACACTGATGTGGAGCAGACCAACGACCAAGCCACAAGAGGATGGAACACTGGCAAGCAGATTTATAACTCTTGAAAAAAAATATTTAAAAAGCGGAAGAAAAGAAGAAAAGGTGCCAGCTCCAATACCATGCTCTTTCAGCTAGAAATCTTCCAGGAACCCTACAAACATTGTGCAACATGATTCCACAGAGCCCCAAGAAGGATGCTGAATGGGTACAAGAGCCTCTATTTTGTATCTGTGTAAAGTTAGGGGAGGATGAGGAGTTGCAAGGTAATAGAATGAGACTGCAGGAACTTGGATTGCCATGTCAGTCCCAACAGAAATACACAAGGTGAAATTAGGAAAGCTACTTTGGCCCAAAATTCAAAGGTATTTTAAAAAATTTGGTTACCCAGACAAAACTTTAAATACTCTGTAGCTGGAGATTATTGGTTTTATGAGAAGATAGTATGAAATTTCTCAGGAATCTTTAGAGAAAAAAAAACAACCTGGCACCTCTGGTGATAAGCCCTGGAGTCTATACATGTGCTTCGTGTTACACATATGCCAATGTGTAAGCTTGTGCTTAGATCTCTCTCTGAAAACTAGAGTTTTTAATACTGTCTTCTCATGCAGTCTCATGTTTAGGAGATTTTTGGAGCAAAGACAGTCAGTAACCTACATTTTATTGGCTGACAGAGCCCCTTGGGAGGAACTTCTGGAATGGCAAAGGAATCCAGGAAGGTTGGACATTGTTCAAGAAGGAAATTTTAAAGGAGCAGAAGTAGGCCATCTCCCTGTGCCAAAAGATGAGCCAGTGGGGAAGACTGGCCTGACTGAACAAGGAGTTTTGTCTGGGACTTAGGAAAAAAGGAGAGTTTATGGCATTTGGAAGAAGGGGCAGGCAACTCAGGAGAACTACAAGGATGTCATGAAGTTATGCAAGGGGAAAATTAGAAGGGCCAAAGCCCAATTAGAACTTAATGTGGCTACTGTCACATGAGACAATAAAAAATGTTTTTATAAATACATTAACAAAAGAGGGCAAAGGTGAACCTCCATCCTTTACTGGATGAGGGAGGAAACATAGTGACAAAGGGTAAGGCTGAGGTCCTTAACACCATCTTTGCCTCAATCTTTAAGAGTAAGACCAGTTGTTTTCAGCCCCTTGAGATGGAAGACAGGGACAGGCAGCAGAATAAAGCCTCCATAATCCAAGGGAAATGGTCAGTGACCTGTTACAGCACTTAGACGGACACAGGTCCATGGGGTCAGATGGGATCCACCCAAGGGTACTGAGGCAGCTGCTGGAAGAGCTGACCAAGCCACTCTCCACCAATTACCAGCAGTCCTGGCTCATGGGGAGGCCCCAATTGACTGGAGGTAACAAATCTGACACCCATCTACAAGAATGGCTGGAAGGAGGATCCAGAGAACTACAGTTCTGTCAGCCTGACCTCGGTGCCCAGAAGGGTTACAGAGCAGATCACCCTCAGCGCCATTACACAGCGCACGCAGGACAACCAGGGCATCAGGCCCAGCCAGCAGCTGTTTATAAAAGGCAGGTCCAGACTGATCAATGTGTTCTCCTTCTATGACAAGAAGATCAGCTTGGAGGATGAGAGAAAGGTTAGATGTGTCTACCTGGACTTTAGGAAAGCCTTTGACACCATCTTCTACAATATTCTCCTGGAGACACTGTCTTCCCATGGCTTGGACAGGTGCACTGTTCACTGCATGGTTAGGCCCAGAGAGGGGTGGTGAGTGCAGTTAAACCCAGCTGGCACACAGTCACCAGTGGTGTTCCCCAGGGCTCAGTATTGGGGCCAGTTCTATTTAATATCTTTATCAATGATCTGGATGAGGGGGTCAAGAGCAATCTCAGTCAGTCTGCAGATAACACCAAGTTGGGTGGGAATGTTGATATGCTGGAGGATAGGAAGGATCTGCAGGGGGATCTGGACAGGTTGCATTGATGGGCTGAGGCCAATAGTGTGAGGTTCAACAAGGCCAAGTGCCAGGTCCTGCCCTTGGGTCACAACAACCTCCTGCACTGATACAGGCTGTGGGAAGAGTGGCTGGGAAGTGGCTCAGCATGACCTGGGGGTGCTGGTTGACAGCAGCTGAACATGAGCAAGAGTGTGCCCAGGTAGCCAAGAAGGTCAATGGCACTGGGTCTGTATCAGCAACAGTGTCACCATCAGGACCAGGGCAGTGATTGTTCCCCCTGTGCTGGGCACTGGTGAGCCCACACCTTGGATCCTGTGTCCGGTTCTGGGCCTCTCATGGCACAAAAGACATTGAGGTGCTGGAGCGTGTCCAGAGAAGGGCAACGGGGCTGGGGAAGGTCTGGAGCACAAGTCTAACGAGAAACTGAGGGAGCTGGGCGTGCTTAGCCTGGAGAAAAGGGTTTTTGGGGGGGGCTTATTGCTCTCTACAACTACTTGAAAGGAGATTTTGGTAAGGTGGGAGATTGTTCTCTTTTCCCAGGTAACAAGCCACAAGTTGTGGAAATGGCCTCAAGTTATGTCAGGATGGTTTAAATAGGATATTAGGAAAAATTTCTTCATGAAAGGCATTACCAAGTGTTGGAGTGGGAGCTCCTCTGGACTCAGGCCCAGAGGAAAGCCAAAGCACGGGAGTTGAATTAAAACCTTGGATAAGCTGAGATACATGAAGTCACACCAAAGTGAAATAGAAATATAGATTTTTAACTTTTAGTAGAAATATATGCTAAGTCCCNGTGTCCAGAGAAGGGCAACGGGGCTGGGGAAGGTCTGGAGCACAAGTCTAACGAGAAACTGAGGGAGCTGGGCGTGCTTAGCCTGGAGAAAAGGGTTTTTGGGGGGGGCTTATTGCTCTCTACAACTACTTGAAAGGAGATTTTGGTAAGGTGGGAGATTGTTCTCTTTTCCCAGGTAACAAGCCACAAGTTGTGGAAATGGCCTCAAGTTATGTCAGGATGGTTTAAATAGGATATTAGGAAAAATTTCTTCATGAAAGGCATTACCAAGTGTTGGAGTGGGAGCTCCTCTGGACTCAGGCCCAGAGGAAAGCCAAAGCACGGGAGTTGAATTAAAACCTTGGATAAGCTGAGATACATGAAGTCACACCAAAGTGAAATAGAAATATAGATTTTTAACTTTTAGTAGAAATATATGCTAAGTCCCTTAACCATTGAAAACAGAGAACTTAAACATAGCTTTTACTGTAGCAGTGCTACCTTTTCACAGAATTTCTTTCCTTTAGACAAAACACAGATAGAACTATACTGTTCACATTTTTTAGTGTTCACATAAACAATAAGAGCTGATAGAAACTATATATGCAAATCTGTGTAATACTATGCAATACTTGTGTAAGATTTATGAATGTTAGAATTAGACCAGGATAGGTTAAGAAAAGGAAAACTAGAATCGTGAGTTAATTTCATTGGTCAATTAACAAATATAATTCGCACTTCTGTGAGAAAGAATTAGAATAGGAATTAGAATAGGAATTAGGAAGTAAAATTAGAAGAAGAAGCTGTTTTCAGCCTGCTGTTTGCCTGCTGCTGCTGTTACTGCTTGGCCTTATCTTGTAACCCCTTCGAACTCTGCCTTCAGAAAACTATGAAACTATGAAAATAAAGAACTTAGCAGAACAGCAGTTTCCTCTGCTCTTTCACCCTGGTCTAAGAAGGAAGGGTATCCTGTCAAAAGCTCATAAATCAAGCATTGGAACTGGCTTCTCAGGGCAGTGGTTGACTCACTGGAGGTACTTAAAAGATGAGTAGATATGGCACCTGGGGACATGGTTTAGTGGTGGACTTAGTAGTGCTGGGTTAACTAGCCAACTGGCTAGTTGGACTAGTGACCTTATAGGTATTTTCCACTCTAAACAATTCTAAATTCATTCCATGCCTAAAAAAAACTAACAAAGTAGTAACAAACCTATAAATAATTATTAATAATATATTTATAAGAGGCAATATTAAAAAGTAATCTTTAAAGGGACAAACTCAACTATGATTATGCTCCAGCTCAGGCCATCACAATTTTCCTTAGGCAAAAGAAGGCCTGATTCCCAGCAGGATTAAGGTTCATGTATGTCCCCTTAACTCCCTGGCATAGGAACACTTCCCAGGACATACCGTAGAAAGCCACAATCTTTTTAACCTCAGTCTTGCATAAAGTACAGTTTACTGTGACTGATAAACACATGAATGGGTCATGGTACTTCTTCTAGGAAAATCAATTGAAACTTTGCACAAACATCAAGGAAACCACCTGTGGCCCAAGTAAAAAAATATCATTATCCCTGTGGGTTGTTTTTTTTTCCAGCAGTGAAGTCTACAGTCATGGCATGATGAACAGAAATATCAGCATATTAGTATCTATTCAGAAATGTCAGCATTGGGTTTTACAAGGGACAGACTGAATGCAACAAGTCTCCGATTCTGGCAGGCAGTTTCTTTCCAGAGTCCCGAAGGTTATGTAGACTAGGAGACAATTGTTTTTATATTCAGTCTGCAGAGTCAGGACTCTGGGGAAATTTTTTTGTTTTACCTTAAAGTCTTTGGAACATTAAATTTTATAGACAAAAAATCACATCTGCTTCCACACTTTCAAGACATTTACAGGTGATCTGACCTCTTTTCAGCCTCATTAGACACAACAAATAATTGCAAGCAAACAATTAGACCCCCCTGAATGAGAAAAGTGGCCAGACTGAGAAAGTAGGATGCACTCTTAATTGGCACATCCATGCACCACTGAGTATTGCTTGGCTTGTTGCTGCTGTGTGATTTAATGCAGCGGTCTGTGCTTCCCCCTGGGTCTGATAGTAACCTGACAAGGGATTTTAAAATGCACACATCTGGGAAACATAATAAAGGAAAAATACTGGGGAAAAACCAAGGGAGCAGCTGTATATTTATAGTAGGTTTTGTGTAAACAGTGCCAAAGCACAGCTCCACCAAAGTTTGAAGTTGG
This sequence comes from Dicrurus megarhynchus, assembly GCA_013399195.1. Taxonomy (NCBI): domain Eukaryota; kingdom Metazoa; phylum Chordata; class Aves; order Passeriformes; family Dicruridae; genus Dicrurus; species Dicrurus megarhynchus. The sequence continues at coordinate 310,867 of VXAD01000580.1, forward strand.
GGAGAAAGTGATATAAAGGGGTATTTGGATAAAAATTCGTGGCTTAAAAGTGACAGAACCTGTGGATGCTTGGACTCACTGCAAACCATAGAATCATAGAATGGTTTGGGTTGGAAGGGACCTCTAAAGGTCTTTTAGTCCTACCTCTCTGCTGTGGACAAGGACATCTTCCACTAGATTAGGTTGCTCAAAGCCCTGTCCAACCAGACCTTAAATACTTCCAGAAAAACAAAATCTAAGTGTCTCAAATAGGGAACCTAAAATGGAGGAATAAAAAACCCGAGACTTCTTGAAGAGAAACACAGATAGTTCATTGCTTGGAACCTGACATAGCCACAAGGATTTGCACAAAGAGTTGAAATCCAGGATTCTGTACATGTTCTTGATTTAAGCCAGTAATGTTTCTATAGTCATGCTTCACTCCCATAGCTCTGGAGGTGATAACAAAGGAAGCACTGTGCCGGTTCTTGATTTCTTCTGTTCTTCATTTCTTCTGATCTCCAAACCATACATCACATTCCTGGAAGGAACAAAAAAAGCAAGAACAAGTGACACCTGTGTGGTCAAGAAGAACTGTGTGGAAGGAAGTCTTGGCAGCACCTCCCCTCTCACTGTGACACATGGCCATACTGACCAAGGAAAGAATTTGCTGAAGTTATTTCAATTCTCCAAACTTTCTCCTCCTCCTGGGGAGAAATTTTCTTCAGTTCATTAAGCAGGCTTTAGTGGCAGTGCCTGAACAAAATACTTTATGTACCAGAGTATTAAATTATCTTTCCACAGGCATAAATGTTGATTTACAAGGTTCTTTACAGTAGGCTCACACTTTAGAAGTGGTCCAAAGGGAAAAGACTAGCATGTGCTTTGTGGGAAATCCTGGGAAGTTATAGTTACGCACATGTGCAAGTTTAATCCTAAGTGTTTTGAGATCTCTGTAGAATATGAAGCAAGCTCAGCTATTAAGGGATCAAATGTGCCTCTAACTTTTCCCTCAAGTAGCTAATGAAAAATGTTGACTACCCACAAAACTGGTCCAACAAAACCACATCAGTACCCCCAGGAACACCACAGTGGTTGAAGGAGGAGTTCATTTTCCACAATCAAGACACATCAAGGTCCCTGCTGAAAGCACAAGCAATGCTGTTAACGTACCTCCACGAGACTGCTGTACCCTAGGGTGAAAACAGGTGTGATCACTGAAACACGAGCAAACGCTACCAACTCATTCCACTTTCCATTTCCACTTTCCAAGGAAACTTTGACCACTGTCTGGAAGGGGTTGGTGCAGGCTGGAAATGAGAGATATCCATCCAGTTATAATCCTGCCTGTCGGCTTTCTCAGGAGTCACCTGTGAAATGGCAGGGACATCTCTGCACTTATGGACATCAGCATCAACCACATGTCTCAACATTTTCTTCAGCTCTCATAGGCACAAAGAAAGTTAACAGTAAAATTCTGGGCAGCCCATGCCCAGCACTGAGGTTCAACAACTTCTAGCCTGGAGCAATAAGAGGATAGAAAGAGCTTTCTCTGTTTCACATGGACAGGGTATCACTATCTTGAGCCCTCTACGGCCTCTGTGCCGGAGCACAAGGTGTTGCGATATTCCAAAAGCGTCTCCTTAGGGAAGCTGCTCAGCAGGATCAGCCACACACTCACACGCATGCACACACAAATGCACGGACAGCTTCAGTAAGATGGGTCTACGGCAAAGATCCAGAAAGGATCTTTGCATAGACTTCCACAGGAACAGTTTATTGCTTCCACACTGTGAAAGATTCCAGGGGAAAAGACAAGAACAATGCAAAGCTCAGGTTTAAGTACCAGAGCAGGGTGAGCGCTGGGGACCAATGGTCTGAGGGCATGGGGTGGTACAAAGGCAGGATTAGGGAATGGAAACCAGTGGAGGAGCTCTGGGGGCGGGGGGGGGGGCAAAGGCCAATGGGGGGGAGCTGGGGTGGAGGACTTTCTATGGCACGGGACATATAAAGTAGCAAGGGGGCGGGGCAGGCAGCAGCCAACCAGAAACAAAGAACTGGGGTACATTACCATAACAGAACAAAGCATTCTGGGAGAGGCTTCTTTTCTCACCGTGACCGCGAAATAAATCTCTGGTACTAGGGACTGTCTTACCAGAAAATAGCATTCATGTGTTGGACTGTGGGCTGACTGTCACCATATAGAAAGAACCAGAACGATTTGTCTGAGGCACAATTTTGTGTCCCATTCTAATTACCAACCAGAAGCTGTAGTTTAAGAAGGAGGGGGAAGACCAAGTTGGGTCGTGCATGTGGGCTACCAGTGCTGTGTGAGGAGCACATGGTTTCCCAGTTTCTTGAAGCAACAGCATCACAAATCAAACCCTGTTCATGAACCCCTAGAGCAGCACAACTGATTCTGGAGTCAACCCCTTTTTTCTGATATTATTTCGAATTCCTCCGGGGATTTGGAGCAGAGTTAATGTGTTTTATTTTCTTTTTTTAAAGAAAAATATCCAAATATAACTGAAGTCAAAAGGAGTTTTTAGCCTTTGATGGAATCTGGACAGAGAGCAACAGAGAAAAGCTTTATTTCAGAGGAGACCCAGCAGATATTCACTGACAGTGATGAATGGATCCCAAAGTGGAAGAGGGAAGACTGGGAACACTGATCTCATTTGGCATGCAGACAGCATCTCCAGTTCCCTGCATGTCCAGCTCAGTGGCAGAGCGATGAGTAAAGGTCGCCCTGGTGACCCCAGTCTGGGTAATGTCCCCATATGGTGCACTGACACACAGACCTGCACAATGAGCTGTCAGAGCAGAAAAGACTGGACACTTCTTCACATTCAAATTGCACTGTCAAAAACTTCAGACAGAAACATGTATTTTCAGTCTTAAATCACACTGCTCAGCACAGACTAAAAAAAAGTTGGGGCTTGGAAGGCTTTTTCGAGTATTCTTTCAGTAAAACAAGGAACTCTGTACCATTTCCCCATTAAAACATCAGCACTGATACAGTAAGATTTATTGGATGAGATTACACAGAAGCATAACATCATTTATGAAGATTATCCTCAATAACTATGAAGTTAGTTCAAGAATGAGGTCCTTAATAGGGGTTGCTGAATTCATTCTGGGGAAGTCAATAACAATACAATATCAACTTTTCAGTCATGTACCATAGCCGCCAGGACACTGCAGACATTAAAAGTGCTCTCCTTGGCTGCTGGAGAAGGTTCCAATGATTCCCTCAGTGGAAGTAGGTTGTGCTTTTTTGGTCTGGTAGGCCGGGCCTGAAAGAGAGCCTGGAGATTTTGCAGACTGTGTGCAGCCAGTCTGAGCACCAGAGAGCAAGGCTTTGTGCTCTAGACTTTGTATCCCCATCCAGCACCTTACACCCCAGACCAAACCACTCCCACGGAGCTCAGCCTTGATAGATCTTGATGAGGTCCCCTTTCAGTTGTCTGTTCTCAAGGCTGAACAGGCCCAGCTCTCTCAGCCTTTCCTCATAAGAGAGATGCTCCAGTCCCTTAATAATTTTGTTGCCCTCCACTGGACCCACTCCAGGAGCTCCACATTTGCCTTGTCCTGAGGAGCTCAGAATTAGACACAGCATTCCAGATACACCTCACCAGGGCTGAGCAGAGGGGCAGGATCACCTCCCCTGACCTGCTAGCAATGCTCTTCTTAATGTGCCCCAGGAAACCACTGATCTTGAATGCAAGGACACTGCTGGCTCATGGACAGCTTGTTGTCCATCCATGTCCTTCTCCGCAGGGCTGCTTTCCAGCAGGTAAGCCCTCACCCTGTCCTGATGCCTGGTGTTGTTCCTCCCCAGGTGCAGGACCCTGCATTTGCCTTTGCTGAATTTCAGTCGGTTCCTCTCTGCCCACTACACTCTTCCTCCTGCTCCCATATCATTTCCACCACCAGATACCGCATCACCTGAGGGTCTTTGATACTTGTAAAACACTTCTGCAAAGGGAAAATTTGGCACATGCCTAAGTGCCCTCTGCCCTGGCTCCTTTTTACTTGTCACTGTCACTGAGAGCAGTGGCTGAGATCAGGTGCTGGGGGAAGTACTGGCCTAAGAGCCATGCAGATGCTTGATACAGACATGTACATGTCCTTGGCTAAACACAGGGAGGAGTATGTGAACATCTGATGGCATTGACCCTTTTCCCAATACTCCAGGCTTGGAGACAGTCCTTGCTCCATCACCTCACAAGAGGCTCTGTGGCAAGTCACACTCCTGTTCATAGAATCTCCTGTCCTAGAAGATATGTGCATGGTTGAGGGAGCTTTGGGATTTCACAGTGAGACAGTGCTGACAGAGAGGGAAACAATGGTGGATTCAGGGAACTTGGAAAATCCAAACTCCTCCCTCTGGATGTATTAAACGAACCAAGAAAACCCTTTGGGTCAGCAGGACCTGAAGATATACCTAATGAACATTTCTCCTGAGGAACCTTGAAGTCCTGCCTGGCAGAACCAGTGTCTTTGCCTCCCACAGGCTGGATCAGAGCTGCACTCCTGGTGGCACCAGCCAGGACATTTCTGCTGGAAGAGGAACTCGGAGCACATTGCAGCCAGGAGGGGCTAAGGATGAGGAGCAGCTACCAGCCTCCCATACGCACTTACCTAAAACATCCTCTAAAATGTGACTAACCTGCTCCAAATCCATCTGCTGGCACACAAGGGAGAACATGGTACCTTTTGTGCCTTTCTAAACCACTGGCAAAGGCTCTCTGTGAACTGGACCACAGCACCCTCCTTGGAAGAGCAGGCTGGAGCTGCTTGCCCTCCATGTTCACTCTTCATCATGATTAAACCCTCCGTCACAGAGAGGGACACAAGCATCCATCTCTGCTCGGCCAACTGGAATCACTGGCCAGCACAGCCCGTGCCATTTATCACCAGCATTTATGTGGGAGAGGATGACAGCAGGTGCCATTTGTGTCAGCGTCGCTACGTGAGTCGACTGATTAATTAAAGCCACACGGCCCCCAGGCTGCCGGGAGGGTGAGGAGGAGCAGGAGGGATCATTTGTTAGCTCTCCCTTAGCCCTTGCTGTCTCCTTCAAAGGCCCTTTGAGTAGGTGAACAAAAATCCCATGGTGCCTTTGGGCATGGAGGTGGGAAAGGTGATGTCCCCTGGGAATGGCTCTTGGAGGTCACTGTTGGTGGAGGTCCCTGCTCCAGGAGTGGGCATGAGGGCTCCATGGACCCATCCATCTCCTGCAACATTGTTTTTAAGCATGCTGCTTTAAAACATGTGACAAAAAGGAAGAAAAATGCCAGCAAAACATTGAGATAATTAAACAATTGTCCCACATCCTGTAAATGAGGAATCTCTATTATTCATGGACCAGAGCTGATGGGTGCAATACCACTTCTTTTTGCTCTAACACTACAATGCATCCATCCAGTTTCACCAGCCCTCACATGACCCTCAGTTCAACCAATTCCAGTAAGTCTGGACAGATACTGATGTAAGTGAGACCAGCACCCACCCCTGCCATGATAGTCCCCAGGCTGCTACAGAAGGGCTCAGTGACAGACCCCAGAGCACTCCTTGCCCATTTTCAGCTAGGCTGAGTTTTGTAACTGCATGAGTCTCAGTGACATGATATGCCATTTAGGAGTTGCCCAAGGGAAATTCGGGTATGAGGCAGGTCTGACTCACAAGGGATGAGGCTACACATTGCACTGGAGCAGCCATTTGGAATTGCCATCCATTCCTGGTACAGAGATGCCAACCTACTTCCTACAGCACTGCCATTGCTCATTCACCCACAGTCAGACAGTTTTCCTCACTGCTCTGGGATGAAAAACTCTTCCTGATCTTGATCAGTGGCCAAAACCATTTGCCATACTTTGAGACTGGAAGTAGAAGACACATTTCATTGTGGAGAGACATCAGCCAGAACCCCACTACTTTTCAAAATTTGATTACATCTTGCTGGAGCAAAGGGCATTGGTTTCTCTATTATGTATTGCAATCAGAATAAAGAAAATTCATGAACTTTTAGCACCCTAGAGGAATTGCCTATTTCCCAGACTCAAAGGAGCCAGTTGGCACAGCTTAAAGGTGGCTTGCACTCAGCCTGCCAAGTAATGCTACTTCAGTGAAGGCACTGCAGCTCTCACTCCCCAGCACTTGTGCACACCCTCTGCCCTAGTCCTACATCAGCCAAAGCCAGAAGGAGAATAAAGAAAAAGATTTAAAAATATTTTGCTGGAGACTGAATGTTTGTTGGATTGCCCAAGAGGAAAATACAGCTTTTCGTATTGTCAAATACACATGCTTATCCCTGATCAGTTCTCTAGGGCATTGCAACTGACAGTTCAGGGAAGAGTTTGTAGAGTAGCAGTCAAGTGGGTAAATTCCCTCTGCTCCCCAGCAGCAGTGCCAGGGACACCACAGTCAGCATCAGGCCAACATCTGAGTTGAGAGGAGCAATTATCTGGATGTATTCCTCTGCATCTCTCAACCCTCTGAGCTTAAATGGTAAGATGGCTCCCAACTTGCTTACCCTGCAGGGAAGGTATAGTGTGAGGTTAATGCACCGAAGCTGACCCATCAGTCAGGAGAGCCATCAGAGTTTACCCCTAAACAGGATGGGCATGAGTGATGCTCCTGAAAGCCTTGTGCAGCCTCATGTGCCAGATGTGCCACACTGATCATTAGCCCCATCTCAATTAGGAACCCTGTCTTTTGTAGGAGCAAATACCAGGGAGTGCATCATAGAACACCCTGTCCCACCTGTTGGCTCTTTGTCTGACTGGGAGGACAAGGGAAAAGCAGCCACAGAAGCTGACACACTATAGGTGCAGTTCAGGGGAGGCTCCATAACTTGCACTCAAAACCAAAATTTTAACATCTGCATATCCAGTTGGGCACTAAACTTGAACCTGGGAAAAAAGTGATTTAGCAGCTATCAAAGCAGAGCAGGATGACATGATTTGCTGTGCCTCCTTCACTGTTCCCTCCTGTCCCTGAGCAGTGGAGAGGTCCCTTTGCACCTGGGGAGGAAGCAAAGCCCTCTGACCACCAGACTTGTACACGGGCCAAGAGAGGGACTGCCAACAGCAAAACACAGGTGGGATTTGGACAGTCCAGACAGGGCAGTCAAGCACACACCAATGCTCAGAGCTCTCTTCTCTCCCCTTCTCTCTGTCACACTCCCCTTGTCTGCAGGACAGATCCTCTCTGACTTCTTCTCTTCTTCACCCCAACAGGGGGTGAACACCCTTCCTCTTCCCACTGCCTTGCAAAGCTCAGGCCATCATGCATCCACCCACCGTCCCCCTGGGAGCCCCTGAAACCAGCTCTGACTGTGCCTTCCCATCCTGCAGCCTTTGCTGCCATCTACAGCCCCATAACTCCCCACGGGGACAGGATGGGGACTGGCATGGGTTGCCCATCCTACAGGAAAGGACCTGATATGGGATGCTGGTCTCTGCCTGTTCTCCTGCAGAGCTCCCAACGGGTGGCTGAGTAATGCATGGGTAGTAATTTCATTCAGGCAATTCACCCTTTTTTTCTGCAGGTTTAATCGTTAGGAGATAAATTGCCCTCATCCCTGGCTTCCCAGATGAGGAATTGTTAGGGGCCAGACCTGCAATTTATTATATTTTGGCAGAGAGAAGGTTTAAACGCTCTGGGGTGGGGTGAGGAAGGAATGAGCTCTCACAAAGACCATGAATTAATGCTGCTAAATACTCACCTCTAATCCCATGTGTTCATAGGCAGAGTGATTGCTTTTGTTTGAGAACAAAAAGAAAGTGAGGCAGTGGGAACTTACATGAGACTCTGCACAGTGAAGACCAGGCATTCCCTGTAACACTCCACATTACTTCAGGCTGCCAGTGGGTACATTCCCACATCATCCTCCCTTCTCTCCATACCCAGAAGCATCTTTTCAGAGCACCACCCCAAAATAAAAATAACAAACATTCATTCCTATAGGAAAGGCTTTCTCAGTAAGTTTCCATGTATTTTCAGGACTATTTGTATATGTCCTCTCTCCTTGGAAGAAGACAAGAAACAGTTTACTCACGACATTTGGGACTTGAACTTGATTATTAATGCAGAAGCGCTCACTGTCTCCTGATGTGGCTTAATCGGAGTACAGGTAGTACCTGGTCTTTATCTCACTGCCTAACTGCATGCTCTCCCTCTCTTCCAAGGAATACTTTACAGAGACATTGCCAAAATCCAATGGGAAAAGCACAAATCCAAGTGTGATTTTTTTAAACACAACAGGAGAGAATTGTAAATAGTTTACAATAGCAACACCCCTGCAGCATGCACCCATCCAACTGAAAAAATGAATGATTGCTCAGTATATGTTTTAGGACTCAGGATTTCCTGAGTAGGTTCAAAATGACCACACAGGTTCTTCAAGGTCTCATTTAAGCTATAGGCGATTAAACAGGTGTCAGACCATATGAATTACCTCTGACTTTCACTCGTTACAGTGAAATGAATACTTCAGGGTGAGTGAAGAAGAGGAGGATTCATTGGCTCATTTGGCTCTATGCATATTGGCATTTGCCACTTGATTACTCTGTACAGCAGATGCAAAGATAAAAGAAGAAAGCTTTAGGGATATCAAAATACCTTTTTATTACACACAATGAAAACCTTCTGCATAAGCCCACTAGATTTCTTAGATCACCAATTATAATGATCATAATTTTTGCTCGAGTAATCATTTCTCTTTACTGGAGGAACAAAATAAGCATATTTTTAACTAAGGAGGGGAAAATATCTCTCATTCTTATTCTCTACCAGTTTAACTATAAAGTGACAGAATTAAGACTTCAAGTCCTGGATTATCAACAATGGTTGGTATTTATGGAAGCATAAATACCTTTAATTCAGTAGTAAGGCTCAGTGATAAATCCTTTGCTGATGTAAATTTTCATCACTTCATTAATTCCATGTTAAAAAAGGATTGGCTGATTTTCACTAAGAAGAATGACTGCCCATAGCTGCTGGAAAGCTGGTAAGTCAATTGTCAGAAATTTGTCATGCCAGATAATAAGACTGGAGAAGTTAGGAAGGCAGAGAAAACCTTTCAGCACCTGTAGTAACACTCTGGTCTGCTCTGTAATTTAATTAATTCATAATAGCAGAGAATCTAGTTTTTTACAACTTCTGTGAATCAGAAAAAAATACTTATTTCAAGCATCATATCTGAGACTTAAAGAAATAAACCCCCAATACTTTAAAGTGTGTGTAGGGGGAAATCTATCAGGCAAGAAAAATGTTTTTATAACATTATGTAATTCTACTTATATTTTCCAACTCATATAATGGCAAATCAAAGCATATGGTGCTTTGGCTCTGTAGAAACATTCTCTCCCAAATATAAGAGCAAAGGTTTTTATTGGAAAAGCTATTTAAGACACATCCCCTTCAGCATTTTGGAGTCATTCTGCACAGAAGCCTCACAGCTGCAGATGACAGGGCCAAATATCTCAGACAAATATTTTGACTTGGGTTTTAACAGGCTTTTGAACTTGTCCCATGTCTTGCTGAGGATATCAAGTCAGACCTTCAGTTTGCATGCAATTGTCTGCACAAAACACAATAAAGCCAGGGAAATTTCATTATTGCTGTAGCATCTAGAAATCTTCATAGTAAAACAGTAAAACACTGGCAAGTTTCCATTACAAGGAAAGACAGGGAAAAAACATATATATAGAATAAAAGAAATCATCTCTCATTGGAAGAATTTACACATACTAGATTTTTGATTTCCACAGGAAAAAAGGTCTTTGTTGTTCCAAACCAGAAAGTTTTTCTGTAGAGGTTGTTCCACCTGCTCAGTGGGAATTGCTGTGATTTACAGGAACAGACTGGTGCTTTCAAGGAACCATGCATTGTCAGGAAAAGGAAGGGACTGATCAGTGTTCCCTGGAAAATAATAACTTCTGCAGAATGTTCTTCAACATGATAAATGCCTTTGCATGTGCAATGCAGGTGCATTTTCCACTACCAGCATTCTGTAAGGCTGCCGTTCTCACACAGTCCTGCCCTACAGAACACACACCTACAGCAAAACCAGGGAGGAGGAGTTATTATCACAGACTAGGTAAGAGTATGCTATTTCTTCCCCACGGCTCTTACAGATGTTGATGGCAAATGTTTGGCTTTTGCTGGGAAGCTCTTGATTGCAGCTGGAGAAGTTTAAGTACCAGCCTCTGCCAGTCTCAGCGACATGAGATGCTACACACCCCACACTCTCCAGATCTTCATTCAGAGATTTCCAGCCCTACAGCTCTTGGTTCAGAGCTCTGGCAGCCCATGGACCAAGCGACCCCACCCAGTCATCTTTGCATCAAACCCCTCCTTTCTGGGTTTGCACAAACACGGGCACATGTACAAGTGGAGGAGTGCTGGGGTGGGCAGCATCTCCCCTCTCACGCGCTCAGCCACCCAAAGGGAATGACACAAGTTTGCGTCACTGGAGGAGGAAATAAGTCATGGCTTGGACCACAACAAACACTTGCACTCTGGCATCCCATTGGAGATCTTGTGACTCTGGTTGTCCCCACAAGACAAGAATGCCCTTCTTGCATGCATCTGCCCCACACTGTAGCGGGGGCCCGAGGCCTTGTTCAAAGGCTTGACATCAGTGACACAAGTGTAAAATCAAAGCCAGAGCTGGCTGCACTCCAAGGATTCATCCTGCTGCTGTCTCAGCTGTGCCAGTTGGAGTTAGTTATCGAGGAAGAGCTGTAGAAACTGCACCACAAGTGCTGAAGGGATTGAGAACATCATGTATGACGTAAACAGGAACTGCAGAGCTGTGGCAGGACCTGCCTGACCTTTGTGGTGTGGGAGAGGACATAATGTGGTTTGCTTCAGCACAGCCTTCCTCTCCCTGAGCCCAGGGCGATGCTCAGGGACTGCTGATGCAGATAGCACAAGGGTAAAACAGAGGCCTTTCTAAAACATCAGATGGAATTGCTGTCTTCTGGCAAAATAGACAGGTTTCTTTCCACCTATAATCTCTCTGACCTAGACCAGCCCTTTGTACCTTAGCCTGGTTCCATAGGCAAGCCCAGCATCCAGGTTTGGGGCTCTCCTCAACATTCACAGCTGCAACAATATGAAACCACACTAGGGAACAGGAGATCCTGCCAGCTACAGGCTCAGTCCCAAAACTGTTTTTTGGTCTCAGACTCCATCTCCAGGAGTTGCCTGCCCCAGGCAGCTTCTTCATGGGCTACAGATTTCACTGCAATGGGACAACTCCCTGTCTGATGTCTATAGCTACTGCAAATTCAGAGTCTTTATTAAAGGGGCAATTGATATAGGCAGGACAACATATTCTACATCCTTCCCTACAACATATTCCTGTGTCTTTGCTGGAAATGCTTCCAGCACAGATAAGCAGTTTTTTGAATTTCCTCATGTCCTACTCACTGCAGCATCAACACACTCCAAGTTCCAACCTGCCCAAAGGGGCAGACGAGACACAGTTTTCAGACAGCTTTTGCAGACTTTTTTTTGTTTCCCCAAATGAGTACTCTGCAGATCCTGAAAAGGTTTGTGTGCCCGGAGCATCACCAGGAATCACAAGATGACACGAAATGGGAACACGCTGACCTTCTGGATGCTTTAAACTCTGGCCAGCACCAGAGAGAAAACAAGTAAGTCAAAAATATGATCTTGGGAGACTTAAGATGAAAAAGAGTAAAATGCACCATTTAAGTCTGACAGTTGTTACCAAACCCACACATCTCTTCTTACCTCCCTGCCACTGATTTATGAATCAGATGCCTCATCCTCCGGACAGGCACACACATGTTTCACATTGACACAGGTTTTCTTTCCCACACATCTCTGCTGTGCAAGGTGACCATTTGAACTCATTAATTCACCATACAAAGCGAGTATGTTCCCTTAGCTGGTGTCCTACAGAGCTCAGGTTAAGGGCAGGAGAGTGAGAAGGGCTCCCAGTTTGGGGAAAGGACAGGAGGAGGGAAGGGAGCACGTGAAAAGGCTGCACTTTAAACCCAGCACAATTTGCCTTCTCTTCACCCACAGCATATGGTGTGCACACGATTTGAATGGAGCAAAGTAACTCTTTACTTCACACAAACCAAGCTGGTAACTGGTCCCCAAGTCAACTTGAGCTTGAGGAGGAAACACTGCAGCTCTTTCTTAACAAAGATACCTGGAGAGATTCAGGTTCTCATGCAGTTTCACTGTGTCTCAAAGCCTCAGCTGAAACAGTGCTGAGGCTCAGATCAACCAGGTGAGAGAGGCTGAAATTAAGCAGATTTCTGTTGGCCTCACCCTCTGCCTGACCCCATCTGAGGGCATGTCTTCTCCCCATTGTCGTTGGGAGGTCCCATATTTGACACCAGCAGCTTGAGAGAAACAAGCTCTTCTTTGCTCTTCCCTTTAACTGCACACAATGTGGTACAAAAGAGGTGAGAACTCGTCACTAAGGTGCAGAGCAGTAACAGCCTTTAGGTAAAGTGCAGGTCCTGGCGCCCCTATTGCTCCTACTTTGTACCTTTGTGTCCAAGCCCCATCTGTGCTCCATCACTGTGCTACCTGGGCCCACAAGAAAAGCACTTTTACTCATGCAAAAGGCTAAAGAACCCTCACAGCTCATGAGTAATGTTCTCCATTCCCTCTCCCAGAGAAATCAGTAATAATCTGGCAAATTTGCACCAAATTCATACTTACCCTTGGATACCATTAATGTTAGAGGTTGGGAATATCTCTGTTTGTGGTAAGCAGAAAAACTGAGAGGAGGAAGCAGCAAAAAATAATTGGTATAGATGAATGATTTTAAGGAAATAAATAAATGGTTAAAAGTAATTCCATGGTCAAGAAACAAGTTTCTTCAGGAACTTTACTGAAGATGATATGTAAATGATAAACCAGAGAAGCAGGTGAAAAAAAAACATAAGAAATTACCCACAGCCATCTATGTATTCACTTCTTTGTTAAAACCCCTGATGCAAAAACAGGGCCTCCATCTCCCACTGAACTTTGGGGTTCTTTGCCATATTTCACTAAACAACCTCTGTCACCCCAAATCGTAATGGAGATGAATTACTTGCTTTAAGATGCTCAGTACTCCTGACTCCCACAGACAGCCCTCTGCAACTGCCTGAAAAACCCATAATTAGTAGCCATACACTATGGATGGAAAAAATCCACCCCAAATATTACTAGAATGCAGTAACATTATTTCCAAGGCATTTTGAGATGCATCCAGAGTGATGGAGACCTGGCTAATTTCTTTCATTTTGCTTTTGGCAGAAAGAAGTGGAGAAAAGGGATTAGACTGAAACTGCCAAGCAGCAGAAGAAAATGATAAATCTCCCACGCAGAAGTTGGACACAGCAGGTCACTCAGTACAGGGCATGTGGGGGAAACCATTTGTGACCCCTCCACACCACTTCACAATGCCAGAAAACTCAGTTGATGTAAATTATTGTTTCCCCTTTGACTTCAGTGGCATCATGCCAGTTCGTAGCAGCTGAGGATGTGACACAACAGTTTTCACTCCCAGCAAACATTGACAAAGTTATGCAAAAATACAAGAATATATGAGTTTGAGGTCTAACATCCTACTGGGATAATGCCACTGATGGCCCTGGTATTTACATGAGACTATAAAATAGGCTTTTTAATCTTTTCTTGTCCTGACCTTGGGTTTAAGGTATTACAAGGGTGGGTGATAAACAAGCAAATAAATTCTTACAGCCAACAAGCAAAGGATCATCACTGCCACACTGCTTCTGAGCTCGAGTATTATCTCAGGCAATCAAAAGTTTAAAGGGAAGAAAAGTCAGCTGCAGCAAAACCGCCGGCTGTGAGGGCAGCGTGTGTCCTTGTGTCCATATGGCTGCAGCGAGCCAGGAGGGGAAATGCCTGGAGCCACTGACACCAGCCCACCAGGGGCCAATTCTCCTGGCACAGCACTGAATTAACAGGAAAGAAACGTGTCCTGCACAGCTCAGCACTCTTACCTTCACAAATGGAAAATCCTCGCCTGGAGAGAGAGGATAATGCTGCAGGACTTGTGTGGAAGAACTCCCTTAACACAATGCAGGGGGGAGGATTTACCATGCCCATCTGTCCCAGGCCCCACGGCTGTTGTTCCAAAGCTGAGGTGCCCTTGCAGTGGTGCTCCAGGAGATGCTCTTTCTTTGCTAAGGCAGACACCCTTACAAACAAGAAGTTTAACCCAGCAAACCTAGCTGAACCTTGCCATTAAACCACTTCAGGAACTGAGTGACAATGACCTTATGCCTAATGGCCTGCAAGTGAGCACACTTTTCTAAATATCGACAATTTTGATTCTTTCCACTGGAAGCAAAGGCAATGGTAAATATAACAAATGTTCTGAGACAGTGACGGGTGAGGACATAGGCACAGGCCAGACAACTCAATCGTCCTTCCCCTACTGTCCCACCAATGTGACCTGCTTCCTGCAGCCTCACAGCACATGGGGAATATTCCTGTTGCAGCAATAAAGTTAACTGGATCTCGGAGAAGTTTAGTGCAATAGGCAAGATAACATTCAAAATTCCAAGGGAAATAAAAGCTGGGAGCCCTGCCTTTCCACTGTCAATATAAAGGGCATTTCAGTTGTAAAGACTCTGCATTTTATTTCTGCTGCATCCTCATAAGGCTGCAAAGCAATCCTAAGAAAACAGTAAAACCCAATACACAAAATTCAGCATCAATTGTGTTTTCACATGTTAGCAACATCAAAGGTCTTGCCCTGACCTGGAAAAGGACAGTAAGCTTTGACTTTCTGTCTGTGCACTTTATTTGAAGCAAACATTATGTACACACACACACCCCCCCACATCCACACCCACATATATATATGCACACACAGACTACTTATGCAGAAGGAAACCTCTAATAGTTTGTCTTACCAAACATCCCCAGTGGCTTTTATTACAGCACTGCAAGTTTCCTAATGTTTTATGTCCTCAGATCCTAAAGGGAACTATTAAAGGGCCGATGTGTGATTCAGCATCCATTTGTGGATGAAGAATGCTAACGGCCGGCACTGCCGCGGCAGGGGGGCAGCAGGTCCTGAGCGATCTCCAGACAATCAGGAGGCAGTTCAAAACATTGCTGCAGGGATGTTAATCCCAGCTCAGCCTGCAGTAAAAGGTCCCTGTGCCATTTTGCAATGCGGCAAATGTTCTCTCTCCTTAGAGCAGCAATTTCTTCTCCTCTCGGTTTTGTCTTACTACATTTAACGCCAGTGCCAAGGTTATTTCCTCCTCCAAAATCTCTCAGACAAAACCAAAATACTTGCCAGATGTCTAAGGGAGCCACTGACTTAACAGAGTCAATGCACAGAAAAAGATCTGCCATTTTAAAAGAATATTTAATTTCCTTAGAACTTCTTTCTCCCCACCCCTGCCTCCCAATAAACAACTGTCAGCTATGTGATATCTCAGCTGAAAAGAAACCATAAAGATGGTACAAAACTGCTTGGCACAGGAGTTTTCTGTGCAGAACTACAACACCAAGGGGCAGCAAGATGAAGGATCTGGTGATCCAAGGGACAGCTCAATCCATGGGTTTTTATTTCAGAGTTACAAATGATTGCCTCCAGTCCAGAGTTTGAATCCTCAGCCAGCAGATGCTTATTTAACTCATGGCAAGATCTTGGCAGGAAGTCTGACATTTTCAGAAGATAACTGCAGTTAAAAGCGCAGATCTATTTAATCCCTTCAGTCAGGACAGAATGACCCAGTGTTGTCTTCTGATCTGATTTATGAAATGATGGCATCAACTAGAATAAAGCAACTGGCTGCTACGGTGTTGATGACATGATGTTCCTGCAGTGCTCGAACACATGGTTTTGGGGAGAGGCAGAAGGAGAGCTAAAGAAGCTGCAGTGACAGGCAGTCACATCTTCCTCAAGGACCCCAGCTTGGCATGTATCATCCAAAGAAACAACAATTGGACACATTTTTTTCCCACAAGGTAAAATTTGGTCTTGGAAACCTGCATAATCCCCCTAAAAGAGAGTCTGAAGACATAAGGAAATAACTAAAAGGAGACTAAAAGTCTCTCCTTCCTTCTAATTCTCCTTAGCTACTGTCCCCTCTCTCCAGAGAGGCCACCACCCCCACAGGGCTCAGCACATCAACACCACACTGACCATCAATAAACAGAGCTGGCTCCTTACTGCGACCCCTCCATGGTCACCTTCAGGCCAGCTCCGTCAGAGGAGTCACCTCCTCAGTTCCCCCACAGCCTCTGAGATCTCCCTCCCACAGGATGCACTAGTCCAATCCCCACGTGTCTGCTAAACCAGTGGTCTGCAGCCTGTAAGGTGTGGACCAACCAGTGATGGGCTGGAACTGGCCTGTGGAAAGGGAAATTGGCCTGTGAAATGCTTCAAGGAAAAACAAACAATCCAGAAAAGGACTTCTCTCTTATCAGCAGGACTTTGACAATGTCTATGGAGAACACTGATGACTGGTCAACTGTCAGGCAAAGATCATGATTAATATTTTGTCATCATTGTTTCTCATTTAAGAAGTTTGTAATTACAACTTTGCTCAAGATTACAGTTCTGGTGGTTTCACTGGTGCAAAACAAACTGGCCCTCAGGTTTTTTCTTAATAAAGCTCTATGTCCAATCACTTAACACCACCAGTACACAGACTCCAGGCTATCCAGTCCTTGCTGCTTCCAGTGTAGAAAAAGAGAAAATGGAAAATGTCAGGGTATATTTGCACCAGAATTTTGTGACTTCCTTGTCTTGCAGGCACTTTACAACCCAAGGGTGTGTGCCATGAGTTTATATCTGCACCTGTGCTGATTCAAGTGTTGCCCTTCAGAAAATGGCAGCAATAAACCCATCACAGTAAAGAATTTCTTCTGAATATTTAATCTAAACCTATTCTCTTTCAGTTTAAAGCCATTCCCCCTTGCTTTATCACTACATGCATTTGTGGATTGATCTGAAACACCTGACCACAGCCCCTTGATTCTCCCATAGTCACAAGGAGAGAGAGATACCTGAAGGTACCTTGGCCAGGCTGCCTCCTCCCATCCCACCTCTCTGCTGCCCACTGATGCCAGGGGAAAAAGTCCCATCAATTTCAAGATGTTACATCAGCCCTTTGGTCTGCAACAGCCAAGCAGTGAGACAGAAGGACTAGGAATGCATCTCCTCCTTCCAGCACAACATTTTGCAGAGCATTCCCTCACAGGTGACTTTCAAAAAAAAACCCAGCCAACCAACCAACCAACAAAAAATATTATCATTCTTACTGGATTTTCTTGAAAGAATTGATTTACTATTTCTCAGTGTTTGGATTAATTTGAAGGCCACAATCATCAGGAAATTATCTAAATGAAGTTCTGAAAAATGAGGATCGTGTCATGTCATCCACCATCTTATCAGTGAAATGAAAGACAGAGGGGGAAAAATAGTTTTCATGGCAGTCAAAATAACACCCGAAAATGAGAATGACCTTTATGTGTCATTCTGCTGAATCTTCAGGTTTTGTATTGTGAAAAACCACGTGACAAGATCCCTGCACAAGATGCCAGGCATTTCCGGCAAACCATACCGATCGCAGCATCATTAATTTAATCTTCCACTACCTGACTCTTCTCCTGACTGAAAAATCAATGCTAATAAGGAGCTTTGGGAAAAGACTCTGTTGATGCCTCATCTTGTATGGACTAATTTTAACCTGCTATCTAATGACTAAGTGGCTTTAAAGAACCTATAAACCCAACAAAGAGATTTTTAAATGTCTCTTTCCCAAACGGTTCTCTCTGCTGATGAAGACATCTAAATGCATGAGGATGGGTTTATGTGCTACCTCAGCCACTCTGTCAGGAGTGCAGGGGGTGGAGGCCAAAGCCTTGTACTTCAACTGCATCAGCTCCCGCGCTCGCGTGCAGGAAAGCACCAGCAATGAATCCGACAAAGAGCAATTCCGCGTCGTCAGGGACAGTAATAGGATCTGAATCATCTGCAGCTGAAGGAAAGGAGCTTGGGGCTCTTTGCTCATTTGGATAAATTGCTGCTGGAGCAATAACCGAAGCCTGAAGAACGAGTGTGATCTTAAGCAATGGTTAGGATGGGATGAAACCACCGCCCCGAACAGCCTCAGCTTCACTCCTGAGCACCCCCTCCAGAGCTGACCTGAGGTGTGCCTCTCTTTACCTTAAAGGCTTTGTGGAGGCAGCCCACCAGGTCACGAGGCATCTGGGAGATCGTTCCTCACCTCTGAGGCTCATCTGTTCTGAGCCACACAGCTTTTTCCCACTTTTTGGAAGACTTCCAAAATTTGCTATATGGAGACACAGCTCTACTGTAAATCATACCACCTGGGGACCACTAAGTTGTGAAGTAGGATATTGTCTTTTCTGAAAAACTTCCTTTTATGACCAGTCAGCTCTTCCAGTTCATTTGTCTCTTCCATTCCATGTTGTATCCCAATATGTAACCAATAATCACATTGATCTGATCACCTCAATCTTTAAATCAAAGGTCCTGAGATACTTTCATTTGCACTCAAATACAAATAAACACACCAGTATTTGTAGTAGATTTTTAGGAAGATGCTTTGTTTTTTGAAGATCCACCTACCAGCATTGGAAAGTGCCTATGAATTTTTCTTCCAAATGCAAAGCTTCCTCCATACTGAACAGAATATTTACTGAATGCTCACTAAACTTCCAAGGGAAGTTTAAATTTTTTTTCCCGTCTATTCAGCAGCTTTGACCACAGAGGCTGATAAAGGAAAGGATGGATCCAAGATTAAATATTGACTCAGCCTGAGCAAAAGCTGCCTCCCTTTTACAAGAGACACTGAGACATTCTCGACCGCCAGTTTCACAATTCCCTCCTGAACACAGTAATACATTTATAATAATGCCTGCTATTAATACAAATGGGGGGGGGGGGGGGGGNAAGCCCTGGATGCAGGATACAGCAGAGTATTTATCCCAGCTAAACATCACTGTCTTATCACTGATAGGAGTAGGAAGGAAACTAAACTCCACTACATCAAACCAGCTTTTAACACTGAGATCCATCCTGATAATATCACGGTAGACAGTTTATCAGCAGGATCTCATCCATCACTAACTCCAGACAGGAGTCTGTGATGAGGTATCATCCCACCAGAGCCCCGTTTCATTCCCCAGTGCCTTGCTTTCATCCCAGTATCAGCATGCCAGGCACAGACACCAGTCCAGCCCCCATGGGGCTAATCCCAGAGGGACCGAGGTGTCTCAGAAGAGCTCTGTGCTCCAGCGAGCTGCCAGCTGCAGTGAACCACCATCACTTCAAACCTTGAGGCTGGAATGAGGCTGCTCTCACCTTTACACAGAGCCCCAGCCTGTGGCTCACAGGAAAATCAGACACGGCTGTGGGCTGTTCTGTGCCCCATTTCAGCACAGGGATGATATTTGGTAACTGACTGGAGACACATCCCCAGGCACACGGGTGTGTGCAGCCCACTGTGCATCTCCATGAAGCCGAACTCTGTGTCTGACTCCGCTTCCCCTCTATGCCAAAGGTGGCTATGTCACCCACCAGGCCACATCTGCCTCCATACTGGCACAGCTTACCTGCCTCAGATGGCACGGGTTCCACAGCACGCTGTGCCCAGGCTTTCCAAAATCCCATGTGCCCAAGCAGCTCCGTGCCTGGGTCACCAGTGGTCCCCTTGCCTGCTCTCTGCAGGGCAATACTTGCAGCTCTGCCCTCGAGCACCACCCTCAGCACATGAGAAGGATGAGGAGGGGGCTGGTCCAGCCGAGGTCTTGGACCCCAGCACCTGAGGTGGCTCTGAGCCAGCAGCACACTGCAGCTCCCATCAGAAAGGGCCAGCTCTGGGCAACATGCTTTGGGATTGCCACCAACACAGAGTTATCAGGGTGGAAAACAATCCCAAAATGTGTTGTCATTGTGCTTTTGTGCTCCTGCAACAGCATGTTACATGAAATGGAAAAACTATATAGAGAAGAAGTTTATTGTTTTCCAGTAATTTCCACAAACTCTTACCATTCTTTATTTGGTCATTCTACAGCTCTTACCCGTCATTAGATTATCATGCAGAAGGAAAATGGGATGAAACTGAAAGATAACAAAGCCCTGGCAAGACTCCAACCACCATTAGACATTTTGATGAGTAACGAGCATGACCAGAGTTATAGCAGTAAATATTTAATGTTATTTTTGAAATGAAGTCTCAGGAAAGATGTAAACTCTCATGATTTGAGAGGCATTAGCTAACCTCTAATTACAGAGGGAAGGGGAGGAATGGAAACTTTTCTGAGATAAGGGATAACCTAACTGCTTGTTGCAGGGTTTCTTGGAACACCCTTGGTCTGCCCCGCTCTGGTCATTGTCAAAATCCAGGGCTAGAAGGCTTGCAGGTCTGAGGGAGCTTAGCAGCTCCAAAATTCCTAGAAAAGCAATTGTAACATATATTTTGCTTGCTACAAGCATTTGATTTTCTACAGTAATTATAGAAATATATTATTATCTAAACCCAGCTGTTTTGTTACAGGCAAAACATTACCATAGCTACCTTTTTTCCCTCTCCCAGGAACTGCAATTAATAGCTTGTCCATTACAAATATCTGGGTTTTATATATGCACATATATACACACACATAAATATACAACTTAGTTGCTGCAAACTATATTAAAGTGTTTTTCTAGCATATAAGAAATGTAGCACGAGAAAACAGCTTCCCATTGCAGGAGACCCAAACCTTAACACTTTTACAGGTCGACTGTCTAAAGCAATAAGGGAAGACCATAGGATTCACTGATATACAATATGATCTATTCAATTCTCTGAAATTTTATTAATGTGCAGTCTGTTTTATTCTCTTACCTCCATACAGTGTTGGATCCATTTATTGTTCTGGGTTTTTTTTCCCCCCCAACTAATTTTCATCACCCATTTTATAATGGCAAAAGCAAGAGCTCTGCAACCTTGACTGGGTCTCTCAACACAAATGCCTCACAACATTACACCCCTGTGTGCCCAGGCTACAGCCTCTTCTGCTTTCAGTCTGCCAAGGCAGGAACGTGGGGAGTGCTTTATTGTGGAACAGTTGGGTTTTGGTGTTATACAGAGGAGGGCCAAAAGGTATTCCTTACAGCTGATCATGGTCCTCAGATCCACAACCTCAACACAGGATGGTTTCACTCCTGCCCAAACGTGTGCTCTTTTGCTGTAGCAGGTCACCAAAGGAATTTAATGGTAAACCACAAACTTCTGTCTACGATTTCTTGGGTATTATAGGCTCAAGCCCACCAATATTACCACCACCCCAAGTTCCCCCCACCCCTGGAGAAGGTGCAAGCTGAGGAATGCCACAGGTATGCAGAGAGGTGGCCAGAGAGCTTGTGAACTCCCCACCCCTGGAGGTGTTCAAGACCAAGCTGCACAGGACTATGTTCAAGGGAGCAACCCAGTCTAGTAGAAGGGGCAGGGAGGCTGAACCAGGTCCCTTCCAACCCAAACAATTCTATGATTCTGTGATAAAGCAGCACACAGGGCAGGCGCCAGAACAGATGTGCTGGAGCAGCCAGTGCTGGTCCAGCCACACACGGCAGCATTTTGGACTAGTGAGAGCCCCCACGTGCTGCAGGCTGTGCCAGATTTGCAGCTGCTGTCTCAACAAGGGTGAGTGTGTTCTCTCTGCAAGGAGGAGGCACAGAAATACCTGAGCTGTGCAGGTCAGGCAGCACCAATACAGAGAGCAGGGAGCCTCAGCAGAGATGCCCAGTCAAATGTGCCTGATGGAGCTCCTTTTGGGACCCTGCTGAGCCACGGCTGAACTGAAGGAGAAGAGGAGCAGACAGGTTCCTTTAGGATCTACCAAGCCCATGGAGCTGATCAAAGCATGGCAAGCGAAGCACTCCAGGCAGTGCCTTGACCAACAGGCAAGGGGCACAGTGGCAGCACTGACATAGATTGACAATGCCACCATGGTGGTGCCAGCCAGCTGGGGCTGTGCACACCCCCTCACGAGCTGGAACGCTGGGAGCAATGGCCTGACTTTGGTACAGACCATGCAACACAACACACTCCCATTGCAGCACTTGCACAGGCTGAGCCAGATTAATGAGCCTCTCTGGTGGCTGCATTCAGACAGCAAAATAAAAAAGTGAGGGGAGGGTGATTCCCGTGGGACTCGGCAAATCTAGCAACACCAATCCTGGGCAGTCCATTTGGTGTTGCTGTTCACTGTACCAGACTCCCTATGACAAATTCACATTATTTTTGTGCATTTTCCTGAAAAATTACTCCTCTGTGACATGGCACCTAATGGTCAATGACACTATAGACACTGATGGGGTGGGAAGCACCATTTGCTCTGCATCCTGGTTTTGATCTTCCAGTGAAGCTACTAAAGAGTTACAAGGCCTTCCTCCTGGCCCAAATCCAAGTCTCGTGCTTGAAACCTGAGGTTCAGCAAGCGTTGTTTGTCTGCTGAGAAATGGGCATTTCTGGCAACAAGCTGTTGCTTAGAAGAGGTGACAGAACTGCTGAGTGGCCAAATCACTCCTGAAGAAGAAATACAGTTCCATTAGCATCCCCAGAAACTCACGCAATGTAAATTTGTCTGCTTTCCCCATTTACAGCCTACACTGTGCCTATCAGCACATCCGTTATCCTTGCACAAAAATCTCCTTAAAAAGGGTGTCTCAAATCTTATCAGTGACTTGGTCACACAGACATTGAGGTCCAGAGCCCCGCTCCCTGATGCTCAGGCATTGCACGGTTTATAAAAGCATCAGGATGTGTCTGAAGTGGGGCTCAGGGTGCCTGCTGCCCCTGCCACTCCTCAGTGCATCCCCAAAACCCAGCCCAGCGCTTGGCCCCAGCAGCCCTCCTCCATCCCCAATGCCTTGCTGAGGAGGAAGCGGCGCAGACTGACCGAATTCCGATCCCCTTACACAGCCCCTCCGAGTCACTCTCTGGACGTCTCAGCACAGCCTTGGCCGCTTGCTCAGACCCGAAAATGCAGTGAAGATTCAGAGAGCTAGACTCTTCCTTTACAGGAGAAATTGAGTGTGGGATATTCTCAGTCTCAGGCTAATCACACCCCAGAAATTTCCCTGCATTGGATGTACTCTCAAGCTGTGGCTGTTGTTACTGACATTCTTTAAAACACAGAACAAACAAAACAAAAACACCAAACAGTTTTGCGGAATAAGAACCCAGCAAAAGCCCCAGGCCCAGGGGTAGGAGGGAGATGTAGCAGGCTAAAGAAATCCCTGCAGTGCCCAGTATCAGCTCCTCCCTTACCTGCAGCAAAGGTTTAATTGTAACCTTACAGTGCTGACCAGAGTGGCACAGGTGATGAGAGAGATGCACACACACAGATGCACAGAGCACTTCATAGTAAAGAGCTTGAAATGCTGATCTAGGTTCAGACCACTGAGATTTCCCATGGTCTGATCTCCAGCTTTCCTAGACTCCAGAAGAAATCTATCCCCAGAGCAGATGGGGTGGGCTTGGTCTCCCTTCGGATCTTTCTTTTAAGGGTTTCCAGATCCAAGCCCCAGATGAGCCATCCCTGTGCTGGGGAGCTTTTGGGGCTGCAGAGACCAGGACTCAGACCTGAAGGGTAAATACGAGTCCAAAGCATGGGAGGGACCGTGAGCTGGCCAAGTATAGAGCAACCTCCAGCTGGAGGGAAGCAGCTGATGAACTGTGAACAGCATCATTCCCAAAGCCTCACTGACAAGAGACAGCTCTCCCTGCTATAAGTGAAGAGGGACAGATGCTGAAGATGGTGGTGCCTGTGAGGCTGAATGTCCTTCAGCTAAGCAACTGACTGAAACCCTCCCGCTCTGCTTCCCATGACAAGGACCTAAACAGAGCCTTCTAAAACAAAACCCACACTGTAAAAACTAATTTAAATGTTTAATTAGCTTTTGATTAACAGCATATTTCAAAATCCTTTAGAGACTTGCAGATCAGCAGAGGCACAACTTTGGAGTCCAGGACCGTTCTGTTTCGAAACGCATTCCCTCCTCGAGAGCAGACGCACAATTACGTTCCCGCTTCAATTGCTCCTCATTTGCAAAGCCAGAGCATGAAGCAAGTTGTGTTAATGTGTCAAAATGGGGAGAGAAATAAAGAGAGCAATGGATCACTGAGTCTTTGAAGGGAAAAGTAATATTACAGTAATTTATAGGAGGGCGAGTTTGCGGGTGGGACAGTCGCTCTCAAAGAACAGCGGTGCTCAGCCAGTAAATAGGGCTTGTTTGAGAAGAGCATCACTGCCATCTTCAGGACGGCTGCTTTCTCTTTCCCAACATGCAGCAGCTTTTCTGGGAGCAGTTTTTGGTTTATGCAATACGAAAGAAAGCTTTCTGCAGCTCGAGCCAATGTTATATTTTCAGTTATTATTGATGCTCTGTGGAGGATGTTTTGGTCCAACGCTTTCCAGCTTCTGGATTTTGACACCTCGAACTGCCTATGCAGAAACACCTCATTAACATAATTTCCAGTGCAAACTTCAATTTAAGATGAAAAAGACCTATATCAGTCAGTCTGGGCCACTTCAGTGCAGTAAAATTTCCTAATGGACATCTCTTGCCCTTTATTCAGTCCAGATGAAATGTCTCCAAGGAGCCACCCCCTTCCACTTCTCTTGCAAGATGTTTACATTAGCGTAAGAGAAGCATTAGGAAACTCCTCGTGACATCAGCCAACCTTCCTTCCAATGGCATTAAATCATCATTCTTCTAGCCAGAACAGTCAATCAGCTGCCACACACAGAAACCATCTCTAGCCTGGGCCTCCAAGTGGTATTTCACTCTCAGGCACTACAAGTCATTTCAAAGATGTACAGTACTGAATGTAGAGTCTATCACCTTAAAAACAACAGTAAGGGTACTAAAGATGATAAAGGCACCTGCTTTAAAGCCAGAAAGAGCACAGTTAGGATGGCCACATTACTTCAGCTCACATGTTCCAGTAATGCACTCCCACACTGTGTTTAATCACACCAATGCTGACCAGGGGTCACATAGCTTGCTATGGGGACATCAGTTTTATACTGCAACATCTCATCTCCCTCCACCCTGCACTTGGACACATCTCATGTGCCCCTTCACATGATGGGTGTGTTTCCAGCCCATTGGATGAGCTGGATGTGTGCACATACTCTTTTCCCAAGCCTGGACACTGGCCCGTCATTTGGCCAATGTTCAAGCATCACTTTGACACAATAGGCACGTGTGAAATCACGCAATGCAGGGATACGGGGAGCCAGGACAAAATAAGCAGCTCAGTTGTTTCCTTGCCTGCATCCAAGGAAGAGATGGGTCAGGCCACAGATCAGGCCAGATACATGCTCTTGCCAGACCAGCTCTGACTTGGGGTTGTCTTAGACTCCCATGACCACAGAGGCCACCTCTGTTACCTGCAGCAGGAGCTCTCCCTGCTTCTGAGGACGGGGACATCAGTGACACACCCTGAATGGCAAGGAAGGGGAGAATGCACAGAAACATTCCTCTGGAGACCTTGGGATCAACAGGAATTTGCCACCTCTAACAAGGGAACCCCATGGCAGGAACCAGGACAGGGCACAGCACTCCTGTATCTCACTTCATCATCACGGTCACCAGGTGCTTGTAACTCCTCACCTCAACTACTGGACATCCCTGATCCCTGCAGTAACCTGTTGGCTCTGGGACAGGGCTCAAGCATGAGCAGGGAATGCAGGGCCCTGGGGCAGGAGCCTGCACGGGGGTAGCAGACTGCTGCAGTTCACAGCACACTGCTGAGGGGGAGAAGACAAATACACCTCCTGAATTTCTCCAACTCCTCTTGCACAAACTGAGGTTTCAGGAGCCATCCTAAGACCTGTCCTCAACAACTTCTTAGAAGCACGTGGAAGATAACTAACAGCACCAACACACTTCCATATATAAGACAGGTAAGATGAATGCTTTCAAAAGGAAGACAAAGGGTCTTGGGTGTAGCTGTGAAACACACACATGACTGAGCAGGGCAACCGAGGAAAGCCTGCAAGTAAGCATGGCCCTGGGAGCTCCAGGACCACTCACATACAAGGGCAACCTCAGGAAGTATGTTCATGACACACCAAGTCCGTGTATCCTGTTACCAGCTGCACTCAAGCATTTGCTGGTGAAATAATTACAGCAGTGAATCCACATAATAAAGCATCCAAGGGTTCAAATGATTCAGCAGTGTCAGCTTTATCTGACATCTTTCTGCAGCATGCAGTATCCTTGTACACGTTCAGAAAGAGCAGTGTTTAATCTGACAGATCCCCTTGAGAAAGCTCAATTCTACCACCTGGCCAAGTCTTGTAATTTGTAACACACCTGCAGTAGCTTGGTAACTTCACCACTGGCCCACAGAACCCCACAAAGGCCCGCCTCTCACTGCTACAGCTGGGACAGTCCACAGCATTGCACAGCTGTGAGAGACCAGCTGATACCTGGCCAGATTTGCTCACCAGGTACAGCCCTTTGCTGAAACCTTGGCAGAAGAGGTAACCCTGTCCAGGCACCTTTATCACAGTGATAAAACTGAGGGATGAGACCAGCCTGAAAGGGTCATTAGCACAGGGGGAAGCAGATCACTGGCCAGATCCAGGGCATCAAGTTGGTTGCAATCATCCAGTTTTTAAATATCCTGTGTGATAGCAATTCATTACAAAATTCATATTCATATGCAAACTGATACCATGAACTTTATACTGGGATTGCTTTAGTCCTTGCTCCACTGCCCCCGAGCTGCTACTATAGATCTGCCAGCAGGCATTATACTGGGCTTGGGAGAAGGGCTCAAAAAACTTTCCTTAGGCTGGTAAAAAGACCAAAAGGGCAAGAAAGGGCAAACAGCTTGGTAGTTTGGAGCTAGTTTTCTGTTTTGATAGAAGAAGCTGCTTCACAGAGTTATTTCTCAAGATTTTGAGAAATAAGCAACACCATCACCACAGCCAAAAAAGGCACCCTCAAGGATGCCTCCTGCATCCAACAGGACTTGTGACTATGTGTTTGCAGCAGCAGGGAACACCACAGTGAAGTTCCTATTGACACACTCCTCAAATCCCACAAATAGCTATAAACTCACAGCAACTGCCTTAACTACTCCCTGTTAGTTATTTCACAAGTCTAAGTCTTTGCAGGGACAGAAAGACAACACCAAACTTAAGAAACCCAAAGAAAAAGATGAGCAGCCTTCTAGTGAAGCAGCAGTCTGAAGAGTAATCACATCCCTGCTGCAAAAGACATGCTGGCATTGGCCTTGCAAGCCAGGAGAAAGCAGCCAGAGGGCAGTTCATCCAGAATGAGATGTTTGCACAGGAATGCTCCAAGCCTACATGCAACAAGGCCATTTCAGGGTCCTCCTCTCCAGATCTGCTCCAATCATAATAAAACTACGTGGAAATAGGCAGCATTTCTGGCAAAGTGAAATCCCGATGTGGTTTATAAACAGAAGATATGGACAGGAAAGGACACTTTTTTAGGAGAGACATTTCCATAATTTAAAGTGAAATTTAAGGAACCAAAGTCAACATCACTCAAGCAGGCTGACACTAAGGAACTGCAGAACCATTCCAGAGCTTGGGGGTGGCACACAGTCAGCCATGCAGCTTCCTTACTGTCTGTGGCACACATCACACACACCACCGTAGGTGTTTCCCCCAGAGACCCATCTGTGCTTGGAATCTGAGGCTCACAAGAAGGGAGCAATAGTGTTTACACTCAGACACAGCACCACAAGGAGGCCTTTCACCCACAACAGCTACAGGCTGGTTACACCAGCTCACAGCACAGGGAGGGTGGCTAATTTGAGCATAGCATTTATTTTAACCATTGAGTGCCACCCAGCCCAGCCCCCCAAAATTACAGGCTATCACACACAACAGGGTGGAGCCATCCAAACAGTGCAGATTTTCCCCCAAAACTTACATAGAGGCTGTTTAGTGGCCAATACTTAGTGCTGGGTGGGTCTGCCAGCTGCTCTCCTGTCCACCAGCACAGATAAAATGAATTGGCAAGATTAAAGAGTGGTTTTGCAAGGAACAAGCACCAAAGCTTGAGCAGGAACATACAGCAGTTTCAGCTCAAAACTGCTAACAGCTGATGCCTGGTGCACTGGAAAAGCCTGTTTTCTTGGAAAGCTCATGACTGGGGAAGCTTGTGGAGCTGTGGGCCAGCCAACTCCAAGGCAAGCCAGCTCTAATCTCCCGTCCCAGCTGCATACCCAGAGAAACTGCAAAACACAAATGCCAGAGGAAAAAAAAGGAAAGCTCCAATTATTCTCAGACCACAAGAACAACGATGTTTAAAAGCAAAGATGCCGTCAGGGCAGCAGAAGGGAAGATCTGTCCAAAACAGTCGACTGAAGAAATTGTGTTGTTTTAGTCAGCTGCCACTGAGGCAAGACACAGAAGGAATCTGCTGTATGGCTGGTTCTGCCACAACAGCACTTGGGGATGATTTACTGTTTCAAGTGTTTTTCAACAAGAGCAAAAGTAAAAAAAACCTGTCAGATACACAAGCTGTGCTTAAAACCCATTTTCTGTAAATTAGGTTTCCTTTAGAAAGCTTTACTTCCAAAAAATAACACTGGACAGGAGCATGATTTGCTCCTCCTGGGATTATTACTCCTTCACTGTATTTGCAGCAACAAGGCTGACACTAAAATATTATTTTTTCCTCAGGGTGATGAACTGATGAGAACAGTTTCCCCTTCAGATCCCTGCAGAAGGGTCGGTTGTATACAGTTTGTAACAATCACATGATTTTGGGGAAAATATTTTTTTTCCTTTTTAAAAACCCCAAACAAATCTAGTGTTGTTTTTTATCAGCTTGATTCAACAGTGATATTGCCAAATGGACTAGAATAGTATCATACCAAAGCAAGAGTATTTTATTGCTGTCGCCAGCAAAGCACATGGGTTGGTTTCTCTGTGGCAGAGACCTTGGCTAAGCATCTTTGGCAGGAAAGAAAAATGTATTGCCCTGTCTAATAGAGATGGACATACAGGTACCCACAGTACACACCCAAACATCCTCCAAAGTCTTCAAGTGTCATGATTTACAATTTTGCAGATATCTTCTTTCCAAAACAAACAAACAAAAGATAAAAAGGAAAACATTTCGTGATGGTGCAGAAAGGGTATCCATAGGAAATCCAGCATGGTCACACTGCTACGTTCTACCTGGAGCCAGCATGCAAAGTTACAAAACATTACTTGCCCACCAAATAAATCTGAGGGGCTCACACTTGCCTGCAGGCTTCAAGTCTCCTTTCCAGAACACTGATTATGTTAGACATAATCACAACAGCACCAAACACATGAGGAGCACTAACGTTTGCCCATCAGGGCAAAACATGCCAGTTTCCAGTTTTCTAGTCATTCTCAATTCTTGTTTACACAGAATACCACCATGGATAAGGCTGGAAGTGACCACAGTGGGGTCATCTGGTCCAACCTCCCTGCTCAAGCAGGGTCATCCCAGAGCACATGGCACACGATCGTGTCAAGACAGTTCTTGAATATTTCCAGTGAGGAGACTCCACACCCTCTCTGGACAACCTGTTCCAGTGATTGGTCACAGCACAGGAAAGTAGTTCTTCCTCGTGTTCAGGTGGAACTTCCTGGGCATCAGTTTCTGCCCCTTGCCTCTTGTCCTATTGCTGGGCACCACCGAGCAGAGCCTGGTCCACCCTCTGACGCCTCCCTACAGATTCTGATAGACGTTGATGAGGTCCCCTCTCTGTCATCTCATTTCGAGGCTGAACAGGCCCAGCTCCCTCAGCCTTTTCTCATAAGAGAGATGCTCCAGTCCCTTAATTATCTTTGTTTTCCTCCACTGGACCCACTCCAGGAGCTCCACATCTGCCTTGTCCTGAGGAGCCCAGAACTGGACACAGCGCTCCAGGTGAGGTCTTTCCAGGGCTGATCAGAGGGGCAGGATCACCTCCCTGACCTGCTGGCAGTGCTCCCCCTGATGCATCCCAGGACACCATCGGCCTTCTTGGTCCCCAGGGCTGGCTCATGGACCAGCAGCTCCTTCTCCACAGAGATGCTGTCCAGCAGGTCAGCCCCCAGCCTGTGCTGTTCGCCCTCAGGTGCAGGACCCTGCATTTGCCTTTGCTGAATTTCAGACAGTTCCTCTCTGCCCATCTCTCCAACCTGCCAAGGTCCTTCAGAAGGGCTCTACGTTTTCCCCTTCAATCCTTTCCCTCCCAAAAGAGCTTTTATTTCTTCACCAACCTATGTAAGACTTGTTGCTATAAATTGTTACCCAAAGAAGAAACATTATTTAGTAGGCTGTGATTATGCAGGTTTTACACAGTACAAATACCTAGACCCATAAGAGCACACACCAGTACAGAGCAAGGGGAGTTCATCTCCCCACCCCTGGTATGGAAAGGGCCCAATCTGCAGTGTCATTTCTGATGGCTGTACTGAGGAGGCAGCACGGGTAGCCCAGATGCAGGTTCTTCAGCAACGTTCACTGGGATCCATATGAATTGCACCAAGTTCCTCACCACAAACCCTATCTGAGTAATAATTCTGGAGACAGGGAAGCAGCACAGAGTGGAGAGCAAGAACCCTAAAACACACTAGGCTTAAATCAGTGGATTAGGCAACTGGTTACTGGTAATGAAACAGCAGAGTTTTCACTATATAAAATTTATAAATTTATTTTTTTGTAAAAATCCAAAGAGCACGAAGACATCTCACTCAAAATACTGGTAAATCAAACCACACTTAGAAAAATGAAAGCTGATTTTATTATCTTATCCACAGCCAATCATTTGACATGAACATGCATACGTAATTTTGCTACGCACACACCACAGTTTAACGTTAGTTATTAAAGGTTAAACATACAACATACATCCTTACAAAAATGAGTCAAAATGCAAACGTAACTTTTAAACAAAACAGTTTTTACTCATTTAAAAAAACTTTTGTGTTGGGTACCATTTTGTACAAACACAGTTAATTTAAACAAATCTGCTTTTAGTTTCCTCATGGTTGCACATGAAAATAAGCTGCAATAGAAAATGAAGTCATCAAGGGATTTTTAAATAGCAGAAGTAGGCAGTCTTGCCATGCAGAAGAAGCAATATTAAATATTAGTTTTCCAAAAAAAGAAAAAAACCACAAGTTTAAAAATATTTAGTTCAAGTCACAAATCTTTCCCCAGTACAGAGAAATCCAAATGCAACGCATAATTAGCTGCCACTTAGGATGGCTATTCTGAAAAGTAGAAATACTTTCCAGAATTGGTAATTTTCATTGATTTGGCACAGAAAAGAAGTCTGAGCTTACTTAGGTACAAGAAAGTGATTAAAAAAAAGGTAAACAGGAAGAGAGAAAATAAAAAGCAAGAATGAACGAGATAGTAGTTGCAATCACTAAAAAAAAAAAATCTGTGCATCTCAGTCATTGCAGAATACTGTCTACAGCAGGTGCGAATTCCAGGTAATTGTTATTGCAACATGGATTTAATTTGCTTGGAGGTAGTCTCATCATTCAAATGCTTTGTTGTGTACCTAAACACAGAAATAAAGTCAAGATGAGCATAAATGCTATTGCGCTTCAGCTTACAAATGTGTCATTTCTTTGGTTATTGCTCAACCTGACTATACCAGAGCAAAACCCTCAGTTGTGGATCATCACCCACTCCACAGTCACTGAGAACACAAATCAGACATTCTGATCAGAAAATGCTGTTATCAATCAGAATTATAACCCAGCAGCCTTGCACCAAGGGGAGCTCAAAAATAAGCCTCAGCTGGACTTTGGTTTTCATAGTAAACTCACAGTAGCACTTGTGAGAGGCAATTACGCATCAGACTAACACTGGGGGCTCTGCCCACAGGTAACATCTTCAAATAAAAGAGCTTCAGAAACTCTTCTTCAAAACTTCCAGTGACCAAACCTTTCTAAGATCCCTCAAAGACAATGGATTTAACCACTTTTCAGCTTAATTTCCTGCTTAGTTAAGTGACTGTGCAGCTAGAACTACAGAGCATACATGTGCTTATTTCAGCTCCTTCCCCTTTCAAAATTCTCTAGGACAACAGCATGTTTTTAAATCACTATAAAAAACTTAGCTATCTCTATTTTTGAAAGATATCCTTATTGCAGGCTTTTTGTATGATTAGTTTCTCTGATCTTCCTTCCTAAATAATCTAAAAGCAAATAAAACTTATTTTGTAATTTAAATTCAACATGTTAAATTAGCACTTTCATTGTTATCCACAACTGCAGTACTATTTCACTAGTTCACTTGATAAATATATAATGAATTTTTAGCTTGGAAGTTAAGAACACTGTAGATTTCAGCACTTTTTGGTAATTTGTACTTTCAGCAAACATGCAGCCTAAGGTTTTCTGGAATCCTGAAAAGTTATTGCACTTGGTATTCTGCTGCCCATGTGGAAAAGCTGAACATGATTACAATACTCAGATGAATTTGAAATCACAAAGAGTTGATCTCCCTCCAAAATCCACATCACCTTCCATTTGCTTTTGAAACATATTATCTGTCTCTTGGGAAAACAAGAGAACTTCTTGCTCCTCCAGAATCAGAGACTTAGATTTGGACTTAATTTGTCATGATGACATCTTGAACCTCTTTTCATCACACAAGCACACAGCAGCTCACCTCTGCATCTCTTCCAAACAATTCCAAATGTGGTTTAGAAAAGATTTAAATATCCTACCCAGATTAGCAATCAAATGTATAAAACCAGGACTGCTACAGCATCCATGCATAGAAAGGGTTGGAGCAGGAAAAGAACAGCTTGAGAGCAGGGACTGGATTGACACTGCTAACCATGAAGTTAATTGTGGTTGTGTAATTAACCAAAAGTTAATGTCACGGCTCAGTGCAGTGAGAACCCAAACTACACCTTCCACGTACTTTCGTGGTGTCAACAATGATGGGAAAAAACGGGGTACTAGTAAAGACTGGTGATCATTGCAGCTGCAATCACAATAATTAACTAGTCAGAAAATAAATGATAGTGCAGCATTTTCCCTCTGGAAGCCTGTGTTTTTACTGATCACCATCTCAAAGACTGATCACGTACATGGAGTTCAGAGATGAATATGATTTTAGCATGGAAATATTCACAAAGTTTCAAATTAGGCATGTTTTTTTATTTTAACTCATAATCTGAAATGACTTTGCAAAAGAACCCACCTACAATAACACATTATTTCACTACTAATCACATCATAACATAAAAAATAAAAAGAGAGCAAATGAAATTAAAGCAGTTTCACTACAGATAAGGAACACAAATCACAACTGGACACTTTCAGGCAAGACAAACTAAAGCTTCCACATTCCAAGCAAGTGCATGAGTAACAACACCCAGTTACAGTTATTTGTCACCAAAGGAATGATACTTTTCCAAGTAAGGACAAGAACAAAGACTTCATCTGCCTATTGCATTTTGGCACTTTCTGCCACTCCTCCAATGCTGGACACCCACACAAAGAACATGTTACTGACTACAGATACAGCTTTATTGACCCAAATTAGCAGGTTTTAGATTAATATACTGCATTATTAATTTTTCTTTACTTCTCCAATTAATGTGGTAAATTCCTGTCCCATCTATTCTACAGCAAAACACAGAGACTCGTGCCTTAAGCACTTTCTGAAAAGGAACAATTTCTAGTTACTTACCATGCCATACTGACTCATTCTTAACCTGAATGCATGGAAAAAGTTATCTTAGAATGAACAATTGCAGGCTCACAACCCTGTTTAAAACCCAGAGGTTTCTTCATACATCCTTGTCTCAAGACACACTGGAAGAAAAGCTGGCAATTATCACATTCCCCTTTCCCTCTAAGAGTCACTGAATACTTTGCTGTGAAGAAAATACCCTGGACAATTCATGAAAACTCACATCAAAACATTAAAAAAAACCCCAAGAAACAAAAAGGAGTACCTGAGAGCATTTAGAAGGCCTTCTACACTGTTAGGAGGCTGGTCTTTAAGAACTTTGATGCATCCTTTCATCTAGGAGTTAAAAAAATTAGTTTTTTTCATGCTAATACCTTCTGAGTTTACAGGAATGTTTTGTGTTCAGTTTGTCAAAGATTAAAAATAAGTATTTTAAAATAGCAGCAGGGTAAAGACATTTTCTGGGTATTAGAAAGGAATTAAACTTTCAGTGTTACATTTTCCTATGACAGACTGGATTAGCTACTTAAAAAGCTGCATCGGTGCACCCTCAGCAACTTTGCTGGTGACACCAAGCTGTGTGGTGTGACTGACACTCTGGAGGGAAGGGATGGCAACCAGAGGGACCTGGACAGGCTGAGGACCTCATGAGGCTCACCAAGTCCAAGTGCAAGGTCCTGCACCTGGGTCAGGGCATCCCAAGCACAAATACAGGCTGGGCGGAGAATGGATTGGGAGCAATCCTGAGGAGAAGGACTTGGGGGTATTGGTGGATGAGAAGTTCAACATGACCTGGAAATGTGCTCCGGCAGCCCAGAAAGCCAAATGTGTCCTGGGCTGCAGCAAAAGAAATGTGGCCAGCAGGGTGAGGGGGATTCTTCACCTCTGCACTGCTCTTGTAAGACCCCACCTGGACCCAGCTCTGGTGTCCCCAGCAGAAGAGTGACATGGACCTGCCAGAGTGAGTCCAGAGCAGGGTCATGAAGATGATCAGAGGGCTGGAGCACCTCTCCTTTGAGGAAAGGCTGAGAGAATTGTGGCTGTTCAGCCTGGAGAAGACAAAGCTCTGGGGAGACAACAGAGCACCTTCCAGTACATAAAGAGGGCTACAAGAGAACTGGAAAGTGACATTTTACAAAGGCATGGAGTGATAAGATGAGGAAGGATGACTTTGAACCTTGTGGCTGCCACATCCCTAGAAGTGTTTAAGGCCAGGTTGGACAGGTCCTTAAGCAACCTGGTATAGTGGAAGGTGTCCCTACCCATGGCAGAGGGGCTGGAACTGGATGATCTTTAAGGTCCCTTTCAACCCAAACCATTCTATGATAACTTTAGACAATGCAACTTTCATGTCAAACTCTGCTTTATCAACGTTTAAAAAATGGAACCATGAGCAAAAATATATGTTTATCATAAATCCACTAAGAATTATTACATTCAGCCATTACATTTCTGATCTGGATCTTTCAACACAAGCACTGTCTGCAAGTATTTCTAGACACTACCTGAATTACATAAAAACCACGTTTTTCATGACCCACTTACATGTCCGAAGGCCTAGTTTGTATTTCTCACTACTTAAAAGATATATTTTTGCTCACAGCTACCCATTTAGCACCAACCCTGTGTATATATCTGCTACTAGAACCTGGAAGACAGAAAAGGAGCCTACACAGAATTTAAATACTCAGGAGATTATTTAGCAACAGTAAACTTACATCAATTTTTGAAGTTTTGGCAAAAGCGCCCACCGGATGCACGTGGTCATAGAGGATGATAACACCCACCATTACCCTCAGACAGAATGATACTGTTTCCTCATTTGTAAACCTGCTTCTATATTCTCTGTAATTCAAAACCACAGGTTATTATCTATGAAACACAAGATAACAGTATATACTAGTAACACCCAAAATAAGATTAAAGACAAAAATTCTACTACAAATCCTCAGAGAAAAAACAAACAAACCAACCGAACCAAATCCACCAACCCCAAACTTTTGAGAGTTTTCTTTATTCCTTTCAATAACCTGCCAAAAGCCAGACGACTGTTTAGAAAGTTACCTGAAGATTAATAAAAATTCTCAAACCTAAAACAGGATCCTGCTGCTATACCATTTGGATTTTTTCAGAGACAAAAAACATTAAAACAATACATAACTTTGTCTTCAATGCTTCCTACACTTTTCCCTGCCACCTTCTAATACACATCCAAACTTCTGACTTAGAAAAAAAAAAAGGCAGGCTAATGGACAACATTTAACTACTTTTTTTTTATGGAACAGTCCCTTCCTAGGAAGGGTAAGAGCATAAATGCTTGGAGCTCATAATGTACTCCAAAACAAATGTCCTGTGGTATTTGGACAGAAACTTAATGAAAAAGACATAGCTCATGCCCAAATAATTTTACCAATAGAAAACTATTTAGAACACAGAAGAAACAGATAAAAAAAAATAATCAAAGTTTAGTCTGACTTTGGTCATACTCCCAGTGCCTCTCAAATGTACAGTAGACAACTGACTGCCTTCCTGCCTAGAAGTTGTCTCTTAATTCCCCTGAGAGGAGCACTGTCATTTTGTTAGAGCCATCAGCCGAGCCAGCCCGCAAGGACGAACCATCCCCTGCATTGCCCACAGCCCCTCTTTCAGGAGGCCCTAGGCAATCATGCTCAAATAGTCTATTTCTCTGAATTATACATGAGAAAACCACTTATAAAGAGTGCCAAGAGGTTGTCTAGCTTCCATAGCCATTCTATTGTTAAATATTAATGTGTTCAGAAAAGTAGACCGCATGATTTGCGTGGCTGGCAAAATGAGACAAGGTGGTTTCATGTCAAGGTAAACAACTAGGCTGGTAAAAAGGAAACACCGTAGTTCCTAATTACCCCAATTATATTTCTTTCACCTCATGCATCACAAGTCAGGTCTGAAATAGAGAGATGCCTCATACCCAACCCAAGCACTGTTTGTACTCACGGGGTTTCCAGCATGACCCTGCACACGCTCGCCATGGTGCTTAAGCAATCTGTTGTGTTCTCTATCGGTAAATTTTTATTCTGCAAAAGAAGATTATCAGTTTCCAATTCAATTACTGTAAAATATTATACTACAAAGCCTAAGTCAAACCAGTTATCTGCTGGCATGGCAATGTGGAGCAATTAAAAACATCAACACAGGTAGTCTTGCTTTTATTTTTTTTAATGTTATCATAGAGATTAGCAATTTACAGAGGAAAGGCTACCACATAGGTTTTGCCTGCTTGTTTGTAGTCAAAAAACTACACCGTTAACATGGTTGACTTTTGGAAAGTTTTGAAGGAATCATCTAACCTACTCCTATGAAGACAAAATTTCTATAGCCAAATATATCCATCTGTAATAGTAAAACTTAAAATTGCTGCAGATAAATATCACAAAGAAATAAAAAACAAAAGGACAATTTTCTTAAGGCATTTCAAGCATAAAGCAGAACTCAGGGAAAAAAAACATTAAAAGATAAATATAACTTTGTATTAATTATGTAATGTGCAGTTATTCTTTACTAAGAAACAGCATCCATTTTTTGCCTGTAAGCCAAAAATCAGCACAGTTACCAGAAGGCAAGCGCAATACTCATAGTGACTGGGTAGTCAAGGATAAATAGGGATGTCTCAAAATGTTGAAATACTTTTCCAGTTAAAGTTCCTCCTCCCTTCTGCAATAATGTGGTATACTTGACTTTACACAGTGTAACAAGAGAGTCTTGGGAAGGAGAGGAAGCTACATTTCAGTTCCATTCTCTTTCAAGCACAGAGAATCAAGCTGCTTCCCTTTCAATTTTCTGAAATTTCTGCTCTAAATCACCACCACAATGCAGGCAGAATACTCACCTTTCCCACCTCCCTCCTTGAGGAAAGCCATCACTACTGGTATGACACTATCCACTAACTTTTGGCAACGCACAAAGTGCCTGGCTGGAGTTCCTAACCCTACAGCATCTGGGAAAGACACCTTACATTTCTTGAGGCTTCAAACCCCAAGTTTTATTTCTAGATGCCAGATTAGGCCTGGTGGAAGTTGTGTTCCCCATTATGTCTGGCCCTGCAGTGCTCTGAAGCACATTATCCAAGCCATAAATTTATACTCTTACCTCTGACACAAACTTTGTTGTGGCATCACTTAAGGTTTTCAACATTGGCGTCGCTTCAGCGTAAAATAAAGACATTCTGTTTGCCAGCTCATTATTTACTTCATTTTCTCCCTCTGCCTAAAAAACAGAAGAAGGGGTTTAGTTCTGTATATGGAGAAGAGAGGTGATAGCAGATTACATTTCATCTCATCCAAGGGTTACCTACTGGGACATTGTTAATCCTCATGCGGCTCAGAGTTCTTCTATAGTAGCTGAAGTCATTCTGTATAGCAGGATTTGTCATCTATGTAGGTACAGAAGCAAGAGAGTTGTGACAAATTCAAGAAAAATATTAGGACAAGTTTTGGTAAAATATAATATACCCAACAAGAAAATATTCAACTTCCTAAACCAAAAAGGCCTGTGACATATTGGGAACTGGGAAGCACAACATAAAGCCTTCTGGTTTCTCAGATTCAGAACAAGCTCTAACAGGAACAGAAAAGGAGCAGTCTTCTAAATAAAAGCTGG
This sequence comes from Dicrurus megarhynchus, assembly GCA_013399195.1. Classification (NCBI taxonomy): domain Eukaryota; kingdom Metazoa; phylum Chordata; class Aves; order Passeriformes; family Dicruridae; genus Dicrurus; species Dicrurus megarhynchus. The sequence continues at coordinate 349,220 of VXAD01000580.1, forward strand.
AAATTAGTAGGTTGAAAAAAATTGCTTTGCTAATTTGACTCCAAGGACCAGACCAGCAAATTAATTATCATTTCAGCTTAGTTCTTTGCACATTAGCAAGAAAATAGCTGGACTGTGGGTGCGCACAAGCTAAAAGCAGCAGCATTATCCCAAGAGATATGCCAAATTTGGGTGAAAAAACATGATTAATATGAACTGAAATACAACAAGTGCCTAAAGCTAATATGATATTTCATCTGCTTTCCAGTTTAATCTAACTCTAGGTCACGAGAGCAAACCAAGCATATCGGATATTTGAGTATCCACCACACATTCTATTCCAGAACAGAATACAACCCGCATTGGTTCACTAAACAGACTTGGCTTCTTGTTCTAGCCTTTCTGATTACAAGCTCTTACCTTGAGCTCATCAAATCGGAGTGTAAAGTGAAGAATTTCTGCAAATTGCTTAGCAAGAGCCTGCTCTCGCTCCAGGTGCTGTGTTGGGGAATATGGAGTGCTCGTCAGGGCTCCCAGCAGGCCTCGCAGTCCTGCCTCTGCAGTGACAGGAGAGGATTTTGCAATATACAACTGCACCTGCTTCTTGGATCAATATTGGCTGATATTCTGCATGCTAGACTTAAAACATGCATCTTCCCAAATACATGGTGATTAACAATAAAGAGGCTTGACTGATTGCTTATCTATGTGTCACTGCTGCCATATTTACTTACAAATTGCTGTACAGACCAGGTCTCATCAGCACTGACAGCCACCAAAAAACCTGCTTGAAAAGTTTTACTCAAGCTTTGTCTGCAATACTTATGTAAAACACATTTCAATAACCTGTGTTAGCAGACTTCAGCTGTTACGAGAAGACAGAATTCAAGAGGCACATAACTATAAGCACAAGCCACATGTTATTCAAGATAAACGTATAATCCAACTTCCTGTTCATCTTCTTGAGAAAAATACCTCACCCATTTAAAAAAGAAGAACTTGCTTGCACAAAGTTTCCATGTTTTAAACACATTTTTTACAAGCTATGTTAATAAATTTGATTAAAAATGAGATAACAGAAAGCTGGTGAAAAAACAAGTCCAATAGGTTTTATCAGTTTAGCCACCACATCAGTGAGTTTCAAAAGAGGCATGAAGCACCATCTCAAGTATTGCATCTGTATGAACCAAAACCAGGCATTTCCACAGATCAAATTATTTCTGGTGTTTTGGGAGGAATAATACAGTCTCTTTTAAGTACTCTTGGTAACAAAAACACTGACAGAATTAATTCCTGATTATTCAGTCCATTCATTTCCAGTCAGTCAGCTAGTTACTGCTTTCCAGAGTTACTAAAGGAGTACAGGAAGAGTAACAAGTATGCTCCCAATCTCTCTCTCCTCTCAGGTATCCACTGAAGCAAGTTTGCTGTCATCCAATCCAGTGTATGGGAGGAATCTATGCAATATGAGCTTTTTTCCGCTAAGGAGTTGACCTAGATGTGATCACATCTGAATATGCCAAATATACTAATTAATGAAGACAAAAAAACCCTTTATTTAACACCTTTCCACTTACCTAGTCTTTGAGAAAATTCATAGAATTTTTTTAGTTTGCCTACTAGAGGAACAACTGCACCCCATGCCTTCTCTTGCAGCTTCTCATCATTTGGATGCTGTATTGCCTTAAATTAGAAAAAGGTAGAAGAAAAGTATGCTTAGATTGGGAATAACTGATGCACTGCTGACAAAACAACCCCAAACAACAAAACACAAAAAACCGAAACACCTATGCAGGACAATTGTTTGAAGAGCTAATAATTAAAAATCTACCTACTAAGAAGTTTTCAGTTGAGAGACAAGCATGTACTAACCCATGTCTGTTCCAAAAAGGTCTAAATAATTGTGTTGAAAGTAAGCATCCTGAACAGGAAAACAGCTTGGAGAGAGTATAAAGAAATGGTTAAAAATCAAGGTACTCAGATAAGAAAATTTACATAACCAGATCTAGTTAATTAAAATAACAACTTTATTGTGGTTACTCCAAGCAAAAAAATTTAGTTATCAAAGCCTCATCCTAATGTTGGTATCTATCACTAATTCCCAAATGTGCAAAGAAAAAAAACTGCTGTGAAATTCAGGCTAAATATTACAGTAGGAACATTTAAGCATAATCAACAACATAATAAAGCACCACCAGGACATAATGTATACCACAGCTTTGAGGGATATATTTATAGACTTTGTCTTTACAGTAAACTTCCCAGATACAGAATACCTTAAATTCAACCTCTCCAGTTAGCAACTAAAAATATACTAAGAAAACACAAATAAAATGCTCATTACTCTCCTGCAGCATTTTCACTGTCAATTTCTTGATTCCAAAAACTGTTTCAGTTAACCCTGGGCTGTGGCTTGCAGCACACTCCTCTCTGGTCCTAGAAAGTTTCCTTCCTGCCACGTCCACCTCCTCTCAGACGAGTATCTCTCCTTTCTCCTTGGGATCTGCAGGCACACATTCCTGCCTGATCCTACAGCCTGTCCCTGAACACGTTCCTTCCTTGAAGAACAAGTAAGCTATCTTCCCTCCTAAGGGTTTTGTGTGACACAGTTATCCTTCTTAAACCTACCTTACGAATTCCTTGAAGAGAAAAACTCTCAAAGCTGAATGGCTATGAGTATCTCAATTCATATGGAGTGAGCAGACACTCCTATCTAAGACTATTTCTTAAGGGTGTATTACAGTGAGTAACTCCTTCCTTCAGGAGCAAAGCAGCCCCCATTGCTGCATGTGAGGAAGAAAGAAAGGGGGTTGGAGACATTTATCCCACCCTTTCTTAAACAAAGGAAAAATGGAGTGATGTTCTGTACAGGAACTTTGCTTCTGATCCATACATCTACTTTAGTGGATAAAAGTCAATTAAAAGGGATCGAAAATGAGATGCCTTTTGTGTTAGGATTACCAAACCAGGCTTCTCCAGTTACCATACAAGAGCATGCCAACACTACTCAGTATTGCACTGTAGTCAAACCACGCTCTTTCCAAATTCACTATTAACTCAAAAAGAGCATATGTGGGAATACAAAGAAAAATCAATAGCAACAATTCACTAAAAAGTCTGAGAAGCATCATTTGCTATTACATATGTGGATTAATATGATTGAAACAAGCAACATCTGTTTTGCTGTTAAAAAGAAACATTCCAGAGCAGAAATTCAAGACAGTGATTTTAACAGACAACATGCTCTGCCAAAACAGCTCCTGCAAGCAAAGTTAAACCCCAGCAGTATTTGGTTAGGATCAGACAATGAACAACCACAGGTTGTGCACAATTGTAGCGCTCTAGCTCACCTCTCGTATTTCATGGCCAGCTCCTCTATATGACTGCAAGTCTTCCAGTATTCCTTCTGCATCCTTTAACACTACATTCACCTGATTATAAATTTCCTTTTCAGATTCTGTAGGTTGGGCATCTAAACAGCAGAACATATTAAATGTATATATATATTTATTTTTAACAACAACATGGAATTCAACAGGCACACCATCACCTATGGGACAAATTCTTCATGCGGCAACTCATCAAGAATTTTCATTCTCTGAAGAGCTACTACAATGTATAAGGAACTCCAAGAGACTAATTGTAATCATTTTAGTAGTCTCTTCATTTACCATCCCAAACATTCATCTGGGTTCTATCTTCTTGACTTATTTAAAACTGAGTTAGGAGAAGAAATCCTGATGAGTTGTCTTTATGACTATCATATATTATCACCTTGGGGTACAGTAGAAGCTGGAAGAAACTTAGGTAAACACTCAAAGGACACACTCACTGCAGATAGCACAGGAGGTGTCCATCTCTCTTGTTATCTAGAAACACTGCATCAGATTATTTTCCATCTTGTCTGCCTCATCTTTAACTGGTTGGGAAAGGAGCTGTATCTTATTTCTAAATATATTTAATTCTCAAAACATATTCTTGATTGCACTCATTGCACAATCAGAGCTGAGAACAAAAAGATCTAGTGTGAGTTTGTGTAGGGCTTTTTTTTTGTCCCCTGTCTTTAAAGATAGAAGCTGTCTCCCATTTTTTTCTAATTAGCTAAGGACTTCCCAAAAGCGTATTGGGTCATAATTTCAAAAAGCCACATGTATGTTTTAAAATCTTACTTACAGAAGTATGTTTTGAGAAGAATCAACAAAAGGTTTTAACCTTTAAAAACAATCACCTAGTACAAGTATCTCAAACATGGTTTACCTGAAACAAATTTTTTTCTTTTAAAATTCTGATGGAAGCTATAAGGTTAGTTCCTTATAGACTCATATTTAAAAAAATAATTGCTAGTTACTCAAGCTCTTGTTAAAAAAAAAAAAAACACTTCTCTGTTAACATGGGCAGAATATGCTATGGAATAAATATCATTGTATTTTAGTCCATTATTTCCAATACCAAAAATCAGGGTATTAACAATATATTATTTTTTATAGGGACAAACAAAAGCTATTAAGGACAATATATCCTCATGACTTTGTGCCGTTTGAAGAGTCTGGAAAAATGTCTTTTTAGAAGTGCTTTTTCCATGATCCATATGTACAACTTCCCATGGAAGTTAGGTACATCTTTACATTTCAAATAAAACTCCCACAGTATCTTAGTGTTACACACTAGAAAAACACAAGAGAAAACAAAGTTTGTATTAGGAGAAAATAAATTTCACATGCATTGCCTGTCTGGATTTTGCTGTAATTTTTGCATAATACCTCTTATTTTTATAATTTAATGCATTAAGAGTGGGCTTTATTAACAAATATGCCTATATATAGACCTTGCAACAGTTTAACTGATATTCTGAGAAACAAAGAATTAGCACAGGTTAAAAAGAACCTGGTCACTCCTTTAAAAATAAAGAAATAAAAGAGCACCACATTGATTAGGCATCGAGTAAAAGTGGCCAGTGCTTTTCATATCATCAAAAAGGTCACATAATTTTGAAAGCTGCTGAAGACTGCTGTAAGAAATGAAGACAAAAAATGAGGGAAAAGAGCAGACAGGGAAGCACCAATTGACTGGCAGCAGTTCATGCACGAACATGAAATGCTATAGTGAAATACAGACTAAGACGTGAAGCTCTGTAGCATTCCAGATTGTGTTGTTAAATAATGCAATCAAGACTTGTCACTTGGATCGTCTCACATTGAGAACATCTCCTGCCTATTTAATTTTTCATGCCATTTTTTTCTTTACTCTGAGTAGCAAGGAGAGTTCATTTTTCAACACTGGAAGGGGCAGAGCAGAAGGGCCCACAAAAACTCCTGCTCCTCCTTTCAAAACCCACCAATGAGCAGAACAGCTGCAGTACTATGACCCTCCATGTTTAGAAATGAAAATCATCTTCTAGATACAAATTTAGTGCTCTTCACTGGACAGCTGGCTAGGCAAATCAACACCATCACCACCTCTCTTAGTGCAGGATGTAATCAGCCAACTACTGTATTTAATTTCCCTAAAATGTTCCAGGAAACTTAAACCAATGGTTGATACTGAATTTGTTGGGGTGGTGGGGGTTTTTTGTTTGCTTGTTTGCTTTGATTATTACAAACTTCTAAATATCAATCTCTTTTAAAACCAAGTAGGTACTGAGTTATTTCTTTTTGTATGTATTACATTTTCAGTCAACCTAGTCCTCTCCAATAAAAGAAACCTGTAAACTTGATTTGTCCCAACTCCTTTCCTCTGCCAAATCTAGAAGAAAGTTCAAATTTAAAAAGCAAATTTAAATTATTTCACAATCCCTTCACAAATCATTTAAGATGTTATTAGGATAGGGTTAAAAGGCATGACATAAAAAATCTTCAGGGCCTAAAGCTGGCTGACCCAGAGAAAAATTGGTTTATTTGCTTCCCAGTGCTGGTCAGGGCACTGCATTCTGAAAGCCCACCACAGGGAAGAAGGAAGGAGAGGTCCCCCTTCCTAAGCACTGTTACCATCTTGAATAGATGGAGGCAGCATTCCCATCTTATGGGAATAGCATCCCTCAGTATGTACCTGAGGACTCAAGCTACAGGACCTTCACTTGAGAATCACTAACTGTGGAACTCCTTTTCCCCAACGTGGAGTGCACAGAGCAGGAAAGGGAGTTGTACTTCTGGAGTTACTCTTGGCAGCTAAAAAACACAGCAGCCAGCAGTGCCAGGCATCCAAACAGGAGGCTGAAGGAGGTATACAATTTCATGGATTTCCCTTCTCCCCTGTCCATTTAACTTCCTGCTACAATGTTACAGCACAGCTATGTCTTTATCAGCAATGCTTTCCACAGAAAGAACAAACCCAGTAAGCACAGCACAGCTCACCAAGATGTTCTGAGGCTTGATATTGTGGCCACAGCAGCTGACCCCTGGTTATTCAGGGCAGCTTTACTATTTTTAATCCAATAGGAAGAAAAGGGAAGACAAAGGTTCTGCAAGTAAATGGGAAGTTCAACTTTAAAGTAATTTAAAATTTAATCAGAATGTTACTGCACTAGATGCAATGTACATTTAGAGTGCAGAATGCTCACACGGTAACGTATTAGAGACAAGACTTGAAACAATATACAAACGCTGTTATGTGAACTAAATACTACAAAAGTGAGACAACGTATTGCATGCGGGGAACACACACATTTAGTGACTATTAAACTAATATCTGGCTAGCCTACAGAACTAGTAGGGAGAGAAATTTGGGGTTAAAAGTTTACACTGCACAGCAAACTATTTAAACTGAGATTTTTCCCAGGGAAGAACACATCAAGTCATCTGAAACTGTCTGGGACAAAACTCACAAACAAGGGGAAAAAAATGCCAGACTGCTGGAGATGAAATAATTTATTCATCTCTGTTGGCATTACTATGGAGAATGCTGTCTCTGTGGCTCCTCTGAAACCTCGCCAAGCTCTCTGGAGATAATGCAGGATACTGTCAGCGCTAGCTTGAGATCACCATCTCAAAGTACACGACATTTTAGCTACTATTCAAATCAGTAAATTTGGAAAGGATTTGCAACTGTGATAGTAATGACACCAATGTAAAAGTTGAGCTGTAAGTTTCCCACATTTTAGGTGGCTGTTTTATGTAAACAATATTGACCTGTGCACTTTGGTCATGTTCTAAAGGCACTGCACAGAATTTAGAAGAACACTCAAGACAGCTACTTGTTTCAAATAGGTAAGGGTAATGACCAAAGAAAGCATAAGCTTAACCAGTGTGGAGGCAAGCAAAAGCCAGCAGTTCATCATATTTTTTGCATGGATTCTGATAGTCACACAAATCACTGGAATCTAGCACCAAGATAAACATCTGGGGGAAAAATAATGGTTAGAAGTCTAAAACTTTTCTAAATTTGAAGTTTCGAGCACTAGAAAGCTTTATGAACATCAGGTTTTAGCTCTTTATGGTACTATGCAATAAACATTGGAGCCTGTTCACTCCAAAGACATACATGGATTTAAGAACAAAAGACTTCAAACTGCCTATTATTGGGCCAGGCATAACACAGAATTGGCAAATTTGTTTTTAATACAGAGCTTACTTGTCCTTCCACACAAAACCACAACATTAAGTATCACAAGATTAAGTGCCAAGTCTTGAAGAAAGATCTTGGCTGTGTCAAAGCCAAGATCCTGTCAAGGCAAGCTATCTGAAACAGAGGAGAAAAAAGCATGGATACACAGTATAGCAGCAGAAACAAATGAAGAACAGGGTCCAAAATGAACAAAGAACAGTCTAACAATTCGGCCATAATATAAGTCACTTAATTTGACTGCTTATGTAAGCATTTCATGTCAGCAACCTGCTTACTCTCATGCCAAATCCTGTTCATGCTCAAAACATGCATTTTAAAACAAAACTGATAGCTAAAGAATCTGTATGTAAAAATAATAAAAAAAAAAACCAGCAGTTTTATTGCAATTTATTTTAGAACTATGCCTCTTCTATCCAGCTAACTTGAATTTCATTTACTCCAATTAAATTTTCAATATTTGCAGATTAAGCTGGAGCTTCACAACTCCAATGGTCTCACACGTGAGTTCTCCCACTTCACTAAATTTTACCTACTCTGACGATATGCGAGACTTGGTCTTAGACAAATTTTGCTTTCTGATTTTTGAACACAACCCTTGATAATCTTCTCTTTATGAATAATCTGTATAACTAGCTTCTTTCAATAACAATATATTCAGAAGAGACAAGCGTTAAAAATCAACAGTACAGGGTAAGGGTTTGGAGAAGTTTTAACTTTAAATGTCACTGAAGCAAAACCGTATTTCTTCAAGCATTTGCTTTCGTATTATAACTAATATAAACAACTGCTACTGTTTCATCAAACAACTGAAAAACAATTTGGGGAAAAAAAGATATAATGCACCTCAAATTATCCATATCATAATACTTCATCAATTTTTTTATTATGCTATTCCATTGTATTTTATTACATGGTCAAAATGTACTTGAACATTAATTTCCTTATTTTATGCTTGCTGATGTACAGCTGGGTAAAGAAACAGCACATCCCAAAAGAAAGTAATAAAACATGCATAGCAGAAGCCAGCAACACTTACCTGCCATTCTTAGGCTATACTGTATCATGCAACAAAAACTAAAAGCAGAGATACTGACATATGTGAACCTTCTAGAATACCTGGCATTGATCAGACAAGCTACATGTCTCTTCCTTTCAAAATCAATTTCATCTCTATACACATTGAGACCTCCTTTTAAGAAGGCATGAGGTTAAATTTCTGTGCCAGATCCAGTAAGGTTCACATACAGACCTTTAACGTGATGATGCTGGAGCTATGAATAGCTGCTGTGAGCCAATCTGTGTATGCAGCATTATTAAGTCACACTGAAAATTACAAGAATCAGGTTTCATTTTCAGTTCTTCCTTTAAGAAGCATGTATCCCCTTGGAATTTCAGTTAGCCTTCAAATAATTACAAGTATTTTTAACATTTTGATTAAAAATAGCCAGAATTGTGGTTTAAAAAACAAGAACCACATCAAGGTTTCAAGAGTCAAATATAATTTGAAAGTCCTTTCTGAAATAAAGGTTTTACATTTAAGGACCTGAGGATATTTTAGAACAGGTTATTGCTTTCTACCAAAGTTTGCTGAACAATTATTCATAGCTCAGAGATGCAAAGCAGTTAGAAGGATGGCAAAATGAAAACATACATTTAGTACATGACAAATGCAGTCTACTGCAGGCAAAGAGTAATAGATATATAAAATCATCTTCTCACTTTCAAAATCAAGGAAAAAATTTGGCCCCTGCTCAAGGTCTGTGCATGTCAAAACTTTTAGAAGGTTCCCCATGTTAAGGTACCTGCCAAGACAAGAATGAGAGAAAAGAAAATTTCCTTTTTATAAGAAAGAACAGCCCAAATGTAGTTGATTGAAGCAGTGGGAAAAGAAGACCAGAGAGTTCCATCAGGTACGAACCCATCCTTCAGGCTGGATGAAGGCAGATCCCCACCTCGAGGATGCACAGCTGGTGACTCCAGCCATGCAGCTCTCCTGTAAGAAGTGACCGTGTCACCAACATCCTCACAGCTGCCCCTTTGGGAAAGGGACAGAATCCAACCAAAGGCTTTGCTAGGGACTGTTCTGTCCCAGTACACCCTAGCACCAGTGTCCTGAGCAGGAGTACTGCCTTGAGGGCCAAGTACCAGGTTTGAAAGCATTAGCCATGCTAGATTTTAACCTGATGGGACAACAGAAGGAAAGAGCTTTAATTTTTTTGTGAGCCCTTTTAATTGTGTCAGAAGGCCATCATAGAAAACCACATCAAGATATACCATTTCAGTGTGCAGAAAATGCTAACAGAGATATGCCACAGATCTTTTACACAAGGTGCCTAAAACATCTGTGAAACTCAGATAGTTTCACTTTGGACTTGTGGATGTAAAAAACGCACATCAACTGCACGATGAATGACCAAAGCAGGATCAGGAATGATTTAGCACTCACTCTTGTGTATGAGAGGATTACAGTGAACAACTGCTCAGCACAGATTACTATGGCATACTGACAGAATTCCTCATTTCATGATTACTTGATTTGCAGGCAGATGGATGGACATCACTGACCACAGAGACCCAAAATGACTAAGCACATGGAAAGAAAATTTACACAGCAGCATGATGGTGGCTTGGCAACTACTGGAGGGGGGAGGAAATAAAAAAAATAGGAACAGAAAAAACACATGCAACTCTTTCAAATTCCAGCTTTACAACTGAGTCCCCTGGCCTTCACTGCAGCAGGTATAAGCAACCCTACTGTTACCATTTGAAATGCACCAGCTGTGAAGGGCTGAGAGACTTACTTTCAAAATCCAAGAAAAAATGTGCTGCATTGTGGTCTATGTCCCTGGTTAGCACCTTAATGAGATTACCCATGCCAGCAAACCTAAAAATAAAAATGGCAAAATAATTTAGTTCCAATAACCATTTCCTATTTTAAGTACACGCCTGGGTCTCACTGGAGCAGGACTCCCATTGAGTTTTACACTCTGGATTCATCAGTTTCTAGTGGGGAGCAGAACTCGTGCACTGTACAGTGCATTTCCATGCCCCCTTCTTCTTAGAGAGCAGTATTTGTTGAAAAATTGGAGAAGTTATAAGCTTTGATGAAAATAAAGATGTGAATTACTGCCTCTCATCTTTGTTTAATACATATAAAGAACATGGGACCTATGATGACTGAGCAATTGTTTTGCATAACTGCAGCACTCAGTGCCAAACAAACCCATTATTATTTAGGACAAAAGCAACCTCAAATGGAAATGGTGTCATCATAACACTTTTTTCACTACCTCTCTGTAATCCAAAACAGATTTTGGAAAGCCTCTCAGTAGTAGTCATCTGTGGCCAATGAACAGTTTTCCCATTAAATCACAGAGTTACAAGTAAAACACAAATTAGACTTTTCCCAAACCAGGAGAAAAATCAAGTTTCAACAGTTCTTCTAATGTTTGCTGTCACATCCCAGCTAAAAGAAATGAAAAGTAGAAGAAAAATTAAATAGTTGTTAGATTACTTGAGATCAGATAAATTATCAAAACAGTTTCAAATGTTACCATAAGTTTCAGAAATCAATACCTGCAGTAGGAGTATGAAAACTGCATTTCATAACAAAGCAGCCTTTTCATGAACCTTCCCATGTTTTACAGAGGCTGAAAATATACCTAGTAACCATTGCTCTGAAATGCCAAGAGCTCACTAGAGTGCTGCTGCAAGACAAGCAAGATACCACCCAAAGATCTCATCTCAAATTATTTAAGAATAAGCCATCAACAATCTGACATTTGGATTCAAGCACAAGATATAAACAAATCAATTTTCAAATCAGTCTAACTATACCAACCAACAAGTATATGCTCTATTTTTTCCTGATTTTTACTTTTACTGAAGACTTGTGTTTATCTGGAGGGAGGTAGCATGACACTAAGAATAATTACTTTATTAGGAATCAAGGAAACTGAAGCAATGTGAACTCAAATTGTCTGGCAAAACAAATTTTCAGAACCTGTGTTGACAGATTTCTTGATCAAACTAAGAACAGCACACAATTTATTTTTCAGGATCTGCAAGATTCAGCAATCAAACAAAGCTTGAGACAGAAGGGGCAGTTAATCCCAAATTGCTGAAAATAACCCAAGTCTTTGCTCCAACAGCTTCTACAGAATGACCAAATGACTGTTAAGAATCTAGATTTTTAGCACTGTGACTTCATGTGTAACCCAGCTGACCACAGGGGATTCTGCATACAGCACTTCATTAGGAGGTGTATGCTGTCTTTTTCACATGTTCAACCTTATCCTTGAAACTCAAGAAGATGCAAGACCTGCTTCCTAATAATTTGAATTTATTTCCTGGAAATTCAGAGCAGACGTCTCAGCCTGTGAGAAGCACCCATTAATTCAAGGAATTTTTAAATTAGGGTGTCCAGCTGAGAGACTCTTCTTAACAACTAATCCATTAAAACACGGTTCTTCAAAGAGGCAGCTTTTCCAGGATGTTCTATCCCACAGCTTAGCAAACTATTTTAAAGCTAAATGTGCACCAATGCTGTGCAAACACACAACAGCAGAAAGCAGAGAAATTACTTTTCCATATCTCTCAAGCGTGTTCTGTAACACAGGACTGAATAAGCCACTTTGTATTTCAGAGTTTTCCAGATTATGAATGTTCTTCTTGTTGGGAAGCAGACAGAGGCATCCTTAAACAAATATTTTCAACAGGGCCAATGAAAAAACAGAAGCTGCATAATGGTGATCCAGTCTACAGATTCAGAAACCAAAGCTCAATCTCAAAACAGCGTATTACATATTTCAATTCCAACATTAACAAACAAGCAGCAAACATGTGGCAGTGAATAGTGCTAATGGCCTTAAGAGAGCTCCTATCTATACCTGTAACTACTGCTGTGCTTCAGCTGCACCATCCCCTCCTCCACCAAAATATTTTCCATATCTCAAAAAAATGCCTCTGTGTAGGTTTTGCCTTTGTTTTGATATTAACCAGGCTCCTAAGAGTTTATGGGCTCATGCATGTGGTTTAAATATTGGATAACATTACTTGTGAAGGTCAGAGTAGGGGCATGCTTATAGGGTTGAAATACTTTGAAGCTAAGTTCACAGAAGAGCATGTAGGCACCGCAGAACAGATTGTTTCACTGAGCGCCTACCACCTCCTAATATGAGTAGGGAGTTGGGGACTTGGTTTTGCAATACAAATACCTTCGTCCCTCAGGAAAGTTTGCCAGGAAGAATATATGGTTTCTTTTCCAGGAGTTAAATCTAACGAATAGAGAAGCACAATAAAAGTTTCGGCACTACAATGGAACAGTCGATGTGATATTCAAGCAGAAGATGCAACTGACCTAAAGGTACCAGCTCAGTGAAGAGCCTCCCTGAGCAAAGGAGAGAAACTGATGATAATGGATTAGTTCAACTATGACAGCAGCAAGATGACAAGATGAGCTATAGGAATGTATTTCAATTTACATGACCACAAAGCTGCTTGAACACTCGTTCATAACAAAATTCCTAACAAACCTCTCCCCTCATGCATTCACTGTACTGAAAAAATCTTGATAAACTGTAGTCACACAAGACATGCAATCACACTTGCTTTCTTAGCAGCAAAACATTCACTGTATATTCAGTTTCTATGGAGTGCACGGAAATCTAGCCGAAACTGGACAAACCCAGTATTTTTGAAACTTGAATCAAGATGCACTGTAACATTTACTCAAGGATCTCAAGCATTCTTTAAAACTGAAGACCTGCTGTGTTTTAAGAACCATGAAAACAACAATTTCTCAAAACTGTAATCCAAGAAGACTTTAAGCTACTAAGAACTTGAAAACTCAATTTAGACATATATTGAGAAGATGTAATTTCTCTAGCCGTTTTTGGGAGGACACTTTCAGCTTAGCATTCAAGGTAATGAATGCAAGAGCCAAAAGGTCAGAATCTACTCTTCTGCCAAAGCTAACCGCTCCCTTCTTGAGCTCTGAAATGACCTTTTAGAAACAAGACCCATGGTGCCACCTGTGGAACTTCCCAGATTTGTGGAAGCAGCTGCAGGTCAATATGCCACAGCTAAGGTTAGACGGCCCTACACTTCTGTGCATTATTTTCCTTCAGCAGGTATGGCTGAGCAGCAGGCAGAGCTGACCTGCTGTACTCAGAGGGAACACTACAGAGGGGAAAATGAAATCTGATCTTTCTGAGAAGCTGCTGTGTCAGCAGAGTACCTGGACCAATCTAGAGCAAAGCAACCTAGCTCACAGATGCATCAGACCCCTGACAGATAAGAAAAAGATTTACTAGAGATTCGTGTTTTGTTCAAGATGGCCCATCATTTGCAATTTTCCTGGGCCCAAAACACACGAAAGAAGGACCACTACTGGCTCTAATACTAAAGATGATGACAAGTTGCCCATAGCATGAGAAGCAGACTACAAACCCAGCCATTACCTTTACCTTCAGTGACCTCTTCTGCTATTTGATGCCCTGTAAAAGCATCACCAGCATGAAGACTTACCTTGGTAATTAACCACATAGTGACATGCCCAGCCAGTATTAATTTACCAAGCACTCTTTCAATTTCCTTGCAAGTCCACAACTTCATCTGAAGTAAGTAAAATGACTGGTTTACAAAGTCAGATGTGGTTCCACTTGAGTAGCCCTGACACTGAGCTACCATTGCCTAGTCAAGAACATCTCCCAGCTCTTCTTGAGCACGCTGCCACATCAATCAGACCCAGTTCAAGAACGAGTTAAGCCTGTATGAAGACCAAAGCCATCAGCAAGCACTACTGTTGATTTTAATGTCCTGCATCTGGGCTTTGTCTTGGAGCTAAATACCTGATTCAGAGCACTGACTGGAGGTGACCTCTGTGGGTGCTAACCCACCTTTTCACCCACAGCTCTTCCAGCACAACTGGAACAAAATGCACAACTGAAGCTGTAATCCTCATCAAGAAGAATTCTGCATATTGCAATCTCTAACATCAAAATATTAATGCGTCCAGCCTGAAGTACACTTTAGGTCACTACCTATTTGTTTTTCCACAGCTTCAGAGCATCAACCTCTGTCCAATTTTATTTGGTATTCTCATTTAGAACACAGTACACTTCAAAAGCTGAAAACCAATTTCTCGCTCATGGGTATTACTGATTTTAAAATTTTATAGCTCAGTGTCCAGAGGCAACTCGTTAGGTAAACTAACAGCCTAAGACTCAGTAAAAGCACACATTTAAACCACTGAAGTTTTCTCCTGCCACAAGCCCGACATCACGAGATTACGGCAGAACAAAAACACTAATTTCTGTCCAAAAACTGACTGTCCCTGTGAGGCTGCTCAGAATCCCTGCTGGCATGCTCTGCACTCCAGCACAATACTCGAGCCACGTGGAGTAGGTTATGGGAAATCAGAGCGCAAGCCAGGAACATGGCTTAAACTTGACCTACTTGCAGAGGAAGACATACGGAATGCCACATTGGATTAGGGTGATTTGGCCCATTACAGCCTTATGGGGTTGCATGATGTTGCGTGTAGAGTCATGATCAGACAAGCGGAAAGCAAAGGCATATTTTCAAAACAAGTCTTGCACGCATGCCCTTCCTGTGGAAAACATCCCCGACACATTTCAGTGCCCCCCGCCCCCCCAGGCTAAGCCCGGGGGGATTGTAATAGAAATACACAATGCAAGTCAATTCATCTGAGCACCAAAGAAATTTACCCTCTCACATCTGAAAGAAAAACTGTGCATTAACAAGGATGTTGCTTGCAACCGGTGAGCAGCTGGAGAACTTACTCTCATTACAGGTAAAATACTACGAAGGTGTTCATAAGTCATATTTTCTATTAGTTTTTGTTCTATTGGGAGAATAGTATGCTTTCAAACTAGTTTAAAAAAACAGTTAAATAAATAGATTAAAAATATCTGGTTTTGATCCCTGAAGAAAATCTGCTTCAAGAAAACATCAGCTCACCTTTTGGAAACGTATATGCTATTCCCAATACTAAAATCCACAGTATGAAAACTCTACTCCCTGGAAATCTCATATATGTTGTTAAGCACAACACTATGGAAAGCACATCTAATGAAACAACAAACACTGTTTCTGGGATTTGAGTTTTAAATTTTCATTTGGTCATGTAAGTGTGGCATAAACCTCCAATTCAGAGATATTTTTGGCAAAATAGTAAGCAAAAAAACATTTATAGCATTAAAAGTCTAGCATCACAGTGAAATATTACTGTATTATAACACTCACAGTGTTACTAGATAAACAAAACACTCACTGAATGTCTCCCTATACTGTTTTTCTAGAAGGATAATCCTATCAGCCTGTCAATTGTTTCAAGGCTTACTGAACAGTATCTAGCCATGAACAGGGAGAAGAAAACAAAAAAAAAAAGAAAAAAGAAACGAGGCAGCAAAAAGGTGTCTGCCCACATCAGCTGAATCCAAGGCAGCCCTTAGCAACACATGGCATCACAGCCTGGCAGCCTATGGGATCCCATGTTGCCTTCTCTGCCAATGAAACAGCAAAGCTTCACAACCAGTGAGAACATTTCTGCCCTCAACCTTAAATGCTAGAGGCTGCTGCACAGATGGAAACAGGCTGGTAAAATGCACTGCAGGAATCACTCTTTTCTGAGTTGTAACATTCTCCCTGGATACAAACATGTTTTTCCTAGACTAATGCGCATTTGCTTCTCTTCTGAATAGTGCTACAGCAGCAGAGATGCCTTCTGACACATTCTAATTCCTACTATTGATGTTAGTGGTGTTTAAAGTAATAAAGATCTGCCATTATACAAAGTCCCAAAGTAATACCATACATGCCAGAAAATGAATAATTAGAGTGAATATTAAAAAAAAAACAATAGTGGCTATCACTCATTAGCACCTTCAGATTTAGGAAGGAGATCTTGGTGCCATTAGCTTGAAACAAATTATATTTTGGATAAGCTGGTTTCATTTTCAGGATTCATCATAGCTCTAACACCACTAATATTAAAGGTAACAGTTCAAACTGTGTCACCTGTGCAAATGTTCTGAATCAAACACATGAGTGAAGTGCCAGAGCCACCCCCAGTTCTGCACAAAATGACAGTTTCATTCACTGATGGACAGGTTGTTTGAGCAAGCACTAAGATTCCAGCAGTTTTTACGGACACTTTTGGGACACAGTTCCCAGTCCAAACCCATGCCCAGACCTGCACATGGCTCTGCACTGCTGACACCCAGTGGCCACGAACCAGGGACTGCAAACCAACCACAGGAAGAATAAAAGATATGCAGGCCAACCCACCCCTCACCCCCAAACCAGCCTGTATCACTGAATTATTTGGGCTTCAATCATTAGCATCTTATCTCAACAGTGGAAAAAAAAATTATACAATCAGATAGGAAACGTTTTTGTACAGGAAGGTAAGTATTCAGGCTACTGAAAAGCTGTTTGAAGCTGCCTCTGATGTCAGTTCATTTGGCTAAACTGACTTTGATACAATAACCTGTTTTAGTTGAAACTGAAGTTTTTTGTTTTGGCTTTTTTTTTGAGATCACACATCATCAATAATGTCTCCTTTAGAACAAAACTGAATTCAAAACTTGTCATATCAGGAGGATGGAGGTCTGCCAGGGAAAACAGACTAGTGAATAGACTCACATTCCTCAAAACCAGAATTGTAAAGTACGGCCAGGGCAGTGTTTATTCAGTCCATTTTTCCTCTTAGAGGAAATCAAGGGAAAGGCCCTGAAGAATCCACAGTTTCTTTAGAAGCAGTCTTACCAGCCTTGTTAGTTTGGGAACATTTTAGTGGCACAGCTGACACTGAATAACGCATTTGACAGGAGCTACAATAAAATAACTAAGCATGCTCACACAAGTCTGGAATGAACCCAGTTTGTCTGGAAGAATTAGGCTTGTTTTTAATACAGAACTTGTATTGAACAGGGTAGAGACTAGGCTCCAAAAATCTGCTCTGATTTACCCTTCAACAAGTAACTGCACAATTTTTCCAAGAGCGAATCTGGGGCTAAAAATTAATTAATTTCACTTTCCTCTTTCAAAATAACACAAGCCCAACACGCTTTAACTTAATTCTGAAAAATTCTCTTTTTAATTCCATTACGTTGCAGCCATCGGGAAAACCCACCTTTTTCAGTTCAGGAACTGGAATGCAATTTATACTCAGCTCTCTCCTCCGGCGCTGGGGATGCGCAGAGTCTCCTGCAGCGCTGAGATCGCCCAACAGAGGCCGCTGCCCTACCGCTGGATATCCCAGAGACAGGGAAGCTGGGACCAGTGTGTCCACCGGATCCCAGAGCCCAGCAGCTCGGAATCAGCCACGTCCCTCCCGTTCAAACACTGCGTTCAGTACTGTGGCATTATCCTGGAAACACTGGCTGAGCTCGAAGTCTGCCTTTTTTCAAAGTAAACTGGGAACGTTTTTATCAGGTACATAAAGATACAGAAAAAACATTTATTATGAGCTGTGGCAGACTTACATGGTTTTTTATTATTTTAGAGAAAAGCTGCTTACTCTACAAAAGATGGCATGCCTTTTCAAACTGTGCTATACTACCACTTATTTTTACTAAGAAAGTTTCATATTTCAAGGATGTCAGCCTATAATTTAAGAACCCTCAAGCTCTCGTCTCCAAAAAAAACCCAAACCCAACAGTAATTTGTATGGTAAGTCCTTCTCCTGCCAACTTTTCACCTCTGTATAAAGAAAAAAAGCCCAAAACCCCAACCAAAAATAAAAAGCCCAAAAACCCCAAAACCAAACCTGCAAGTTTTATCTAAATGCTAAAAGAAAGAAGTATTGTTTCACTTCATTACTTTAACTAGTCCAGTTGATGTGCCATTTTTCAGTTGGTATTTCACATGTGAAACAGCACTCCTCCTCCTGCCTAGTTTGATTTGGAAATGGTTATCTTTCAGAGCAGTTGAATTCCCATCTATCACTGCCACGCGTTTCAGTATCAGAGCTGGATGAAGCTGCACTGAGGATCCCACAGCCTTGGCAGTGCTGCCATCTAATGCACCAGGACAAGGAGTACAAGCACCCAAATTGCTCTGCAACACTCAGGTAAAATGTTTTCTTTGAGTTTAGTTCCAAAAATGTCGCACCCTTCAGTACCTTGGCTTGTAATCCTGCACTAATGACTGTATGACAAATTATCTCATCACCAAGCTGACAGATATAAATAGCCATTAACATATTCCATCCCAAGGGACTTCTACTGGAATGTCACAGTGCTAAACCACAAACCTTGTGTGTATGAACCTGACACTGACTGTCCATCTGAGAATTCAGTTCAGTGACACAGTAGCTCTGAAATATCAAGGAGGAACGGAAGGCCTATGGCCTTCCAGATCACAGAGCTGAAACAGAAGGTTTCCGTATTTCAGGACAGCTTTCTGATTACTCTGTGGATTTTCCTTTTTCTCAGACACCAGTCAGACACAATGTGTTTGCAGGATACAGAAGGCTAATGAAGCACATCAAGATGATGATGGTACAACAGAGGATGAGTAGCAGGATGATGCTCTTTCCCATTCCATCTGTTTTCAGACAAGCATTAGGCAGGGCAGAGGGATAAAATTGGTCTCCACATGATTTATTTATATGAAGTTTCAAAAGAGACTTACTGCAAGATAAGGACCTACAGCCATCTTTGTTACTTCTTCAGATCCCCTCGTAACACATAGCACCAACTACTTCTACTGAACCTGGATGGTTTTTCTTGTTAGAAAGCAAGTGTTAAAAAAAATCCACCTAAACAACAACAAAACCCCAAAAGCAAACAACCAAAAAATCAAACCAAACAACAATACCAACAACAAAAAAACAAGCCCCCCCAAAAAACCAACCAAAAAAAAAAAAAAAAAACACCTGACCACACTGGTCCAGATTCCTCCAGCTGCGCAAATATGATAATTTTTTATTCCATTTTCCATTTCTCCCACCATCTCAAATATTATTTTAACCTTAAAATCAAGGTGCCTAGTACAGCTAAGGTGTTACAAGACAATTAATTCTCAGCCACCTGCCGGAAATATGGGGAAACATTTGCTATTCTTCAGTGGTATCATACAACCTGCAATCCTTTAAGATCAGTAACAATATACAGAATCTCATGCAAAGTTATGATTTTCTGCACTGGTTCATCTGTGAACTCTACAGGTCCATCTCATCCTGTCTCACAAGAAGTCTGCAGCAGCTGTTGGGGAAAACCAGGTACATATGCAGAATGGAAACACATTAAGAATACAGAATACATTTAATAATCACATCTGGCTCTTAAAAATACTTGACCTGAAAATACTTACATGCTAAAAGAACCACAAATACATGGTATCTCTGTTCCCACTCTTCCCTAGGCACCTGCTCACACAACAGTTCGGGTTTTACTGGATATTAAGCTTTGTTTCAGTTTTTAACCTTATTTAACACCAACATCTAGTTCAGTTTGTCCCATTCTTTAAAGCTTAACCAAAATTTTCCATAATCTCCAGTTCTTTACTTTACATGTTGCTTGGGTAGGGTTTCTGTCAGTCCCTCCCAACCCTGAACACTGGTGATTCCCTGATGATTTATGATGCTGTCAAGCATCTGGCAGCTACTTTGTCTCAGCATAGCTGGAGAAGTTGAAAAAATCAGAAGTCTGACACCCCAGCTTCTACTGAAGTAGACACCATACCACCCTAACTTACAAACATTCTCCCTTCAATACCTGAAACACTGTTGGTTCATAGTTTCTTCAAAGAAAACAGAAGTTATTTGCCATGTGCTGTAGCTGTTTGCTGGACAGCATTCCTCTTCCTGCAGGCAGTACCATTCCCAGCAATGCTCCTTGAGTTTTCCTAGCTTTTCTGGATGACTCTCACCTTCCTGAGCAGAAGCAGCACTGCTCTAGTAGAGGAATAAGGGGTGTGAAAGGATGTGCAAAACCAAGTGCACACATGCAGAGGGAAGAAAGATGGTGATCCTGGAGCCTGGACTTGCCTAGATGGACCCATGGTCTGACTCAGTTTAGTGACTTTTATAACGTATCCTTTGCAAGTACACACAAGCCTGTAAATTAAAAATCTGCACTTTTAACTGCAGATTTAACAACATCCCCAGTGACTTTGTAAATAGAAGCTATTAAAGGAAAAAGGTACTACTGCTGCTAGCACTGGATGTTTTTCCATCAGTTCATTAAAGATTTGGAAAATACTGCTGTATGCTTGCCCAGTTCCTAGGCTCATTCCTTAACACAGAGACGCAAGTCAGTAAGCAAGAAGGACTGTGGGCCTGAACCAGCAACATCATAAACTCTCCTAAGAATGACAAAAATGTGACAGTTCATCAAAACCCACAATTCTGCAAAGAAAGTATTTTAAAACATGAATTCTGCACTGAAATAAAGACAATTACTTTAGTAACACATTTATATGCCATATATTCCTAATTCTGAATGGAGGATTCAAATAGTTTTGGACATAGCACTAGAAAACGTTTTCTACTCTTGTCAGCAAAACTGATGACAAGTTGTATTGGGTTTGCTTGGCAAGGCTGTGGTGGCAGGGGGGCTGGGGGGGAACTTCTGTGGGAAGCTGCCAATGCCAGCCAGCTCCAGGATGGACACATCGCTGGCCAAAGCCGAGCCTGTCACTGGCAGTGGTAGAGCCTCGGGGATAATGTATTTCAGAAGATAAAAAGAGTTACGGCAGAGAAGTAATTGTGGCCAGAGAAGAGAAAAGTGAGAACATGTAAGAGACACCAAGTATGGTGTAAACAACCCAGGCCAGTGAAGAAGAGGGAGGAGGTGATCCTGTCACTGCAGCAGAGATTTCCCTACAGCCCATGGTGAGGCAGCTGTGCCCTGCAGCCCATGGAGGTCCACGGGGGAGCAGGCAGATGCCCAAAGGAGGCTGTGACCCTGTGGGAAGCTCATGGAGCAGGCTCCTGGCAGGACCTGTGACCCTGTGGGGGAGCCACACTGGAGCAGCCTCTTCCTGCAGGACTGCACCCCATGGAAGGGACCAACACTGGAGCATTTGTGAAGAACTGTGGCCCTTGGGAAGAGCTCATCTCAGAGGAGTTTCTGGAGGACTGTGTCCTGTGGGAGGGACACCCCACACAGGAGCAGGGAAGGGCTTCCCCTGGAGGAAGCAGCAGCAGAAACAACCTGTGATGAACTGACTGTAGCCACCATTCCCCATCTCCCCATACTGAGCGGGGAAGGGTGAGGTAAAGAGCTGGGGATGAAGTTATGCCTAGTAAGGAAGGAGGGGTGGGGGGAAGGAACTGTGATTCTATTGGTAATAAACTCAACTAATTTTCCTGAGTCTGTTTTGCCTGTGACAGTAACTGGTGAATGATCTCTCCCTTATCTCAATCCATGAGCCTTTTCTTGTATTTTGCCTTCCTGGTCCAACTAAAAAGGGAGTGGCAGAGTGGCTTTGGTGGGCACTTGGCATCTAGCCTGGGTTAACCCACTACACAAATCCATTTAATCAGCTCCCCAGAATTCAAAGCCTTTTCGATGACTAATAAAAAACAGAAGAAAAATAAATCCTACCTTACGTTTGGTACCATTACCTTCCCAGTGTGACAGATGATTGATAGCTGTGCTGGCAAAGCACAATAAACATGAAATATAACACAGACACACTGTGCAGTAGCTTAGATGACAAGCAGCACGTTACAAAACTAAGAGCTAAAACCTTCACATGAGCATGTGCTACCTCTTCAGTCTCACAAGCTGGTTCAGAGTACTGGTTTTTGGCATAAGGCATCTGGTTCAGCTACACAGTAGCTTTACTAAAGAGACAGGGAGAAAAATCACCAGAACATTATCTCTTCATTCAAATTGTTCAGGAAGTTGCAGTCTTCTAGGATAAGTTCACACAAGTGGCCAAACCACTTTAACTCTGTGCATGATAAAATTGCCTTCTTTGAAGTAATGGGACTTCACATCACTCTGGTGAAGAGTTTTCAAAATCAGCCTCACTGGGCTGTGTGGTGAGGCCCTGTACAAGTGAAAACCAAACCCCTGTAACCTGGTTTAGCACCTTTAAACAGAGAGGCATAAATTCAGTCAGGGATCAGGACTCTCAGCAAACACTACAAATTTCAAGAGTTGTTGAAGGAAAAGAGGGAAAAGAAGTTCTTGAAGGGAAAATTACTCATATTCAAACAGTCCCACTTTCTCTCCTTTAACATACTACAATTTTGCTTATTTGTCAGCAGTTTTCAAGCAGGTTAAGTTTCAATTCTTACCTACAGCCAGTGCTGCACTCTGTTCTTGGCCTCCAGTCTGTTTCAAAAGAAAAAAGAGATTATGGAAATTAATTCTTTTGCACCAAAAGTCTTAAATGCAATGCAGTGTGACCTTGGAAAAGCAAGCACACATCTGATCCAGACATACTGTTTTTGTGTATGTACTTCATAAAAATAGTCCTGGATCCATACACCACTGGGACTTTTAAAAAATATGCTAAGAAAATATAATGCAGAACTGTGTTTTGTCTCTAGGCATACAAATAAATAGAGAATGCTATTATTTGGCAACAAATGTGCTTCCAGGGAAAAGGGCTGCCATGTTAGATAATCCATAAGCACATACATTCTAGAATAAATTTAATAACTATAGAGTCAGAGCTGCAATAAAATACCAGTGGCAAACTGTTCCGCTTACATTTCACTTTGCTTTAACAAGAGAATCACACAAGATTCTAATCCAACCACACAAATGTGCACTTCAAAAAATTCAAGGCTTGCATGCTGACGTCCAGAGAAGGCATTTTCAAGTCACCACTGAAAACCATTTGCTTAACAAAGAAAACTAGTGTTCTTGGACAGCCTCAGTGTGCTGTACACATCATTACCACTGTCTTAACATGGTGAAATAATTATGTTAATAGTACAGTTTAAAGGAGAAGATATGCAGTATTACAGTAACTCAAAGCTTCACAGGAAATAATAGTCTAACATCAGCTAGGGAAGGCTCTGAAGATCTATCTACAGCACCACAGGCAAGAAAGCAGAGTGGAGACCATAGTGAGAATGACTCTTCACAGTTCAGAGAACTAAACATAAGCAAAAAGATGACTATCAGACATGGTTATAACCATTTAGAAATTTAACTCTCCATTCTTTCCAGAGCATGCATCTCCCTCAAAGAAGCTTTGCCCTTGACCAGGCTTCTCTAGGTTTGGGTAGCAGCTGGTTTTGCCTTTGCCTGTTGACTTCAGCTTCCCCTTACTTTCTCAGAAATAAACAACAGCCAGTACTTCAGGACAAAAAGATGGTTAACAGCACTGTCTTTGTAGGAGCTGCTGCAATTTCTTAAAAATCACCCCATCTCATTAGGCATATTTTAAATATGGTTGGCTTTTTTCCCCTTCTCATGACTTCAGACTGCTCAATTTGTGCTTTGAGACAGCACAACGAAATTAAAACCCTGGAAATCGCTGGTACCCTGCAGGTCAGGGCTGAACACAACTGACATTGCAAACAGAAACTGAAACCAAAGTTAGACCCAACGCTACTGCAAAAAGCTAATTTCCTGAAAAAGAGTGAAAGAAAAATCAAATAGGACTGAGCTATAAACAAAAACAAGAAGTCTAAATTCATTAGAATGAGCAGTCTATAGAAATAAATTTGAAAATGAGAGAGAAAACCCCACAGTGGCAGCAAGCCAAGTGACTTTAAAAAAAAATAAAAGGTGCCCTAATGGTACTAGTTCATTACTACAGAAATACCCGTATTTCCAACTGATAGAATTATTAGAAAAAGAAGTGAGCATTGCTCAGCTCTTTCCATCTTTATGGACACAATGCTGCACACATAAAGACACAAGCACTTACCACCTGCAAGAACAATGTGCTGATCCTCAGGTGGCTTGTCCTGAAGGCTTCAATGAATGAGTGGAAGTTAATAATTAACAAAGCCTTATAGGACTCTTGTGGTAATGAAGGCAGGAGGAGAAAAGCAAAGCCATTAGGCAAAAGGGAAGCAGCCAGGAAAGCTGAGAATTATAGGTCAGTTGGACAATCATCAATAACAGGCAGAGAGATGTCAGCACAGGAATCCATTAACTGGTTTCCTATCTTTTAGTACCTGTGAGCAAGCCTTCAGGCAAAACAGCTCATACTGAGCACAGCCGATGCTGACACTTGGTTTATACTGGCAGGCTGATAGATATTTGATTTTTTTGCATAGTGTGACTTCACATCACACGGTATTTTAAATTTAGAGGTTAGCACTGAGCAACACAATAAAGCATTGCCTAAATGGATAAGAAATTGACTTAGTAGGGAGTAACAACAGCAAAGATGCATTAAAAATGGCCAGATATGAAACTAATGTTGCGATGGATTCTTTACAGAATTAATTTTTGCACTTCATATGCACCTTAATTCAGATGAAAAGAGTATCTAAATGAACAACGCTGTCAGGTTCAGAGTGCACTGGTTGGGTTTTCCTGCTGGGATAGAGGATCTGCAAAACTTCTGAGCATCTTTCTGACTTATTCTCAAGATCTGCAGATTAATATCGAAATACCACAAGCAGGCATAAAATGAGACATGTATACTATAGAAATAAGTAGGTAGTTGTAGTGGTTTGGTTCAAAATGCCCATTACTTACTTATTTTCCTTCTGTGAGATAAGAACCAGGAGAAAAGCAAAGCAGGCACAAAACTTAAACCTTAAAAGCATAAAGAAGTTTATTAACAGAACTAAAAAGCAGAAAAAAAAGTTAGACTAAACCTTCAGAACACTTCTCCTCCCCCCACCTTCTTCTCCTCCTCCCACCAACAACATGAAAAAACAACCCTCAAGGTTTTCCAGAGTCAGTTTACCATCTCTGTAAGAACTTTTCTCAGTCCACCTAGGAAGAGGAGTCCCTCTTGCTCATGCTATGGAGACATCTCCACACGAAAACAGTTAAACAGTTCTCTTGTGGCTCAGTGTCACAGCAAGGCCACCCGGAATGGTTTCTCCTTGCCTGTGAAAGTCCCTTCCCTCAACTTGCAGCTTTCCCCACAACTGCTTGAGGGTTTCATCTTTAGCTAATGGGGTACCATTTTAAGGATGAGCTGTTCAGAAACAAAAGTTCTCTTTACCCATCTGTGGGTGCATATTCATCTCTAGGAACAGAGGTCCTCCCTTTCTCCGGTAGTGAGAGGGTCCTCATCTCCTTCAAAACAAAAGTTCTTTTCACCTGTCTGTAGGTGCATCTTTATCTCTAGGCACAGAGGCCCCCTTCTTCTCTGGCAGCAAGAGGGTCCTCATCACCTTCAACTGAAAAGGCACAGAGGCCTTCCTCTGGGAGCGAGAGAGTCTACATCCCTTTCAACTCTCTCTGTTAAAACTTCTCAATAAATCACAGCTACTTCAGTAGTTGCTTAATGCAGCACAGGTACTTCTACCCATGGGTTGCGGTTTTGAACGCTCTGCCTCCCCCCACCATGCTTCATGAAATTACAACGGGAACACTGAGATATATTATAGTCCATCACCACAGCCTTACAAGAGAATTTCAGCTTCCAGGAGAAGCATCTCCTCTTTCTCCTCTCTCAGGGTTTCAGCTCCTCCTTCTTTGCTGACTTTGGTGTCTCTGTGCTGTTTATTTCACGTGCCATCATCTGTCCTTTTCCTCTGACTCAGGAGAGGATTGAATGTCTGGAAGCTTCATCTGTTCTGGAGAAATCTTACAGCACTAAAAGAGTTAATCTCACCCGGCCTTGCAGCTGGAATTCGCTTATCTCTCCTTGCCGGGCAGCAGCAGTGGGTGAGGGGGGGCATGGCCCGTCCGGAGCAGCTGAGGGGGCCTGGCCTGCCCGAAGCAGGGCTGGGGCCGGAGCAGGGCTGGGGGGGCCGGGCCGGGCCGCAGATGGAACAGGGCCGCTCCAGGGTGGGCTCCTGGCCGGCCCGGCCGGGCCGAGCAGGGCCCGGCCCCGCTGGGCCGTGCCCCGGGCCTCCCCCAGTTACCTGTCCGAAAGCCGGAAGTCAGAGAGAGCTTCGCGGGCTCTGTTCGTTCTTAAATGTGTATCACAGAGGCGTACCAAGCTTCTTAAGTGGCTTAAAGAAGTTGTCAATATTCCAACTAGCCAGTTGATTGGTTAGGTCAGGTCTAGAGGAAACTGTAAGCACCTCTGTGCAAAAAATCACTTCCGAGGCTGAAGGAGTCTTTCCTCAAAAACTCAAACTATGCTAACCCATGACAGTAGTGAAAATTGAATAATACAGATTCAGCATTTTTCAATTCCTTGTGACTCCGAGGTAAGTCAAATATTTAATGTTACATTACAGAGAAAAGCAGTTCTGAGCAGGAAAATTAACTTTACTCAATGGGTTACAGCTCCTGGAGTCAAACAGCAGAAAGATTAATGGATCCCATCCCAGGGATCTCATTTAGACACACAACCCCTTCCCTTGAATTGCAGCCTAACTTCACCACAGCAGAAATAGGCCAAAGCATATGCCAACATCTCAGGCCAACTACAACAGAAATTCAAAGAATTGTCACAACAGCTGGAGAACAAAAATGGAAAACTGTCTAGAGCCATCAGAGAGGGACAGTGAATCGTCTAAACTGCAGCATAACAGAAACGAAACCAAGCATCATTCAGTTTGTCAGAGGAAAAGTCTGTAGCTGACACAAGTCAAATGGTACCCAAATATAAAAGATGCAGTAAGTAAACTTGGCATCACTGTGAATAACAAAACTGGAGAAAAAAACCCCAAGGAAAACTGGGTACCCACTGAATAAGCCCTGTGCTTTGGGCATCCACCTCATATTGAACTGATGCTGCTTAACTCAGCAATACATGAAAACAGATTTCACATGAGAACAGCTGACCATTAACTTCCCTTATGAAACCACTGTCTTCTGCCCAGCTCTGGCTGAACTACTTAAGAAGCCTCTACACTCAAGCAAAGACTTGTCACTGACTGTCAGTCATGATTTACTACAAGAATGGTGGTTTTTCAGGCTTTCCAACACTCAGGTTCTTGTGCCTATTAAAAACTGAAAACACTGAGTGGTGAGAAATAATTAACAACAACTTGGCACCAAGAGTCTAAATTACTTTCTGTGTACTCAATTGGTATCTCAGCTCATCAGGGAACTTCAGAAAGTACTAACTTCACAAAGCTTGCAACACTTACTAGCAGAAGCTTTCACAGGATTCATGTACTCCATGTGAAATACTGGGTACCCAGACTAAAGTCATTTTCAAAACACCATCGGCTGCTGCTTTCACAGATCAAATGTTTAAATTCCTAGTTTGCAGTTCCAGCTTACACTAGGACTCCCCTTGGTAAGCATCACCAACTTGAAATCCATGTGAATCACCTGTGGACTATGGCACAGATGTTCTTAGTCCATTAATCTTAACTGCCCTTGGATACAGAACAGAACAGAATCTAGCTCAAAGACTACCTGCTCTGGCAATTTTTAGATGCTCCTGTTCCCTTGGTTCAGTTTCAGACTTGAAATTACATTTCAGGAAACAGCTCTAAAAAACTTGTCACCCTTAGAAGCACACACTAAAACATAAAACCCAAGCCCAGGCCAAAATAGAACTGCAAGTCAAATACATCCCACATCTTGTGGGCAATAAAAAGAGAAAACTAAGAAATGTTTAGTAATAAAACTTGATTTTTACTTTAGTAACAGATGGCTAAGCTATAAAAAATAATTCATTGCTAAGATCATGTTTCAAAGGAAGTTTCAGGGCATCTGCAGATGAACCCATGGTTCAATGCTAAATGGATGCAAACCCCAATGTTCAACATCAGTGATTGCAGACAGAGATTCTTCTATATCTGCATGGCAATTGTATATGAGAATAAGATTAGCAAAGGCAGTCTATCACTACTGCAAAGTGACCTCAGTTCTTCATAAAGAGCAAATGTATTGGTTGCTTGCTTTAAAACCACTTTTTGGACTTCTGCTTGTAAAGCTTCAGCTCAAATCTTTCTTCTCCATTTTTATTTGTCCTGATGAAGCTAAATTGCATCTTAAAAGTCCATGTGTTATACTAAATCTTTCCCTATCCTATATAATTTCTCAATGCTGTCACAGTACCTAGTATTACTTGCTACACTCAAATCCATGTTTTAAATTTGTAATTTAATGATGGAAATGGACTGTGAATGTATCAGATGGTTTAATGTTCCATTATAATTTTTCAAGCTTATTTCATTTTTCCTAATTATTATACTTTCATAGGACACATTATCTTTAAACTGATACTGTTGCACAGCAGCTTCACTTTATGTGACCTTTACTTCAAGATTTTTTTTTAGTACTTTTTGTACTTAACATATCACCGTATATTGTGGTGGGTTATCGGCTGGACTTATCTTACAGGTCTGTTCCAACCTAAAAGATTCCTTGAAAGCTTTCAAAAAAATTTAGATGCTGCATTATAGACCAACAGGAGGGACACAAGGTTTTATACATACACCCCTCTCAACAACTTAAAAGAAAAAAAAAAAAAAGGGAAAAGTATAAGATACTTGAGAAGCTTGCATGGCAGAAGAGGATATTCACAAAAAATTAGTATTCAGCATAAAAATTTATATTTCGTCCACTTACACATGTGTTCCACAACAAACCATTACTTTGGCTTAGTGCAAACAGTAAAATAAACTACCATAATATTCATTTTTACATCTCAAAGTTCTATACAGAAAAAAAACCCCTGCAAGTTGAACATCAAGTAAAAGGGATTTTTAACCAAATCAAAAAGTTAATTTAAATATTGTCAAATAAACTTTTTCACTTCTAAAAACAAGTTAAGAAAAATAAATGTTGGGTAACCAGAAGACAAATAAGGGATTTTAGTAAAACAGAGATGGGACTTCATCAGTTGTTTTATTTGGAGTTGGGTTTTTGTTTGTGGTTGGTTGATTTTTTTGGTAGTGGGGTAGGGGGTAGAGCTGTGGTACTTTAGTCCAAGCTACACAGCTTCTGTTTTTACTGCAAGAAAATGTTTAGAAAGCCTGCAAGAATTACTAAAGCTAGTCCTGTGTCTATTAGTAAATTACTCAAACAACTGAACTTTCTATTTTTGGTAGCATATTATCTCCTGTATTTCTTTTGAACCTTCATAAATCCACATCCTGAAATTATTTAGTACCAGGTATATAACGTGAGCAGAATTTTTAAGAACTATCTAGAATTCAGGCATTCATTCCTCAAAAAAGTACTGAAATATTCCTAAGCTAGGAAGAGATATGGGATATCATCCCTACACCTTTAAGTGATATTGGCATTTGCTCTCCGCTGCATGTTTAACTTCTCCATGACTAACTGGCATCACTATTTTTCCACAGTAGATGCTTCCTTTGTTGTTATGCTGTTAACACCCAGTTGTGAAGTGTTCCTGAGTACCACCCGAATGATTCAACAGCTTATTTATCTAAGATATACAGATGATATAATTTATTAGGAATAAGGCAGAGTTTAACACAGAGTTCTGGCTCAATATCATCCTAACAGAAATTAAACCATGCCCTGCCCCAGGAAGTTTGCAACAGCATTCATCCACTTGCACGATACGAACAGTGAGACAAGGAAAAGTCATCAGGGCTTTGTCATTCACATTGTTAGTGGTGTAGGAGCAGCTCTGAGCAACCCCAAGACCCACAGCTCTATTCCCCAATGCTTGAACAGAGGAGTCCTTATTTCTAATAGTCTACATTTCTATTCTCAGGGGAAAATAAACCACTTTTGTCAGGAGGGTACTAGGTCATATGAACAGCACGGAACTTCTAGCACCAAAAAAACCAACCACAGAAGAGTTACAGTAACTTACCACCTAAAAGGTCTTCTTACTGGTTTTAGTGAGTTCTAACCATCAACTGTTCATCAATGGTGTCGAAAATTGAGAGCTGAAGCCCTAGTTACCCCCTATGATAGGTGAACTTAGACCTAAGCTGATTATACTACAGCTATGGAAGTATCCCAGACAGCATCTCTGCTGCTCAGAGACAATGGATGTGTCTATTTCAGATTGCAAAGAACACAGTTTAGATTTTTAAAAGCCTGAAAAGCCCTTCCTATGGACACCAGCAGCAGTAAGTTTTGCCACAGGCTCAGGGCTGAGAAGTTTCCAGGGAATACTCAAGCAGTTCACTTTAACTCCTTCCCCCCGGGGTCCCCAGTGCTGCCCCACCACACAAATCTCAGCAGAGGCAGCTCCTTCCAGCTGTAAGTCATCCACAGAAGGAGGTAGGACACAGTCAAAGGGTGATTCCATGAGAGCCTTGGGACAAGCAGCAATTTCTGTCGAGAAGGATAGAGGAGCTCTGCTCCTGACAGAGGAACTGTCACAGAGCACTGAGACTCTTCAAAGTGCCGCCAGCTTGTCCAGGAGTTCTGAGAGCTCCACCTGCACAAAGCTTTGCAATAATTGTTGCAGCTACAATTAAAAGAAGAAGAGGGCGGAGTATGAAGAAGCTTTTCCAATCAGCTATATAATAACATTGCAGTAATACAGTTTTGAAATTACTCTAGTAAAAAACATGGGTGATTAGAACACTAAAAGCAATTGTATCAATCATTAGCTGTCCAGAAAGGAAGAATCTAACCATGCCATTTTAACCTGTGATCTCAAATGTTTATTGGGTAGCATGTGAGACGGAAAAACGTACAAAAATTACAGAATACAGCGTAACAAACATGAGAGAGAGAACATGGGAATGTCGAGACTCAGCTCCTAGGGACCACTGTGTATATTCAACAGCTTTGTCCAACAGGAGCTATACAACAAGGTCTTAATTGTAATTTAATGGCACTGAGTCTTAACAGCTGCACACTATTTGTGTTCAATAATTTCTCAAAATTATTCCATGGTCGCCTAAAAGGAGGCAAGCTGCATCAGGGGAAGTTCAGGTGAGACATTAAGGAAAGCTGCTTCACTGAGGGGGTGTCTGGTCTCTGGAACAGGCTCCCTAGGGAAGTGGTCATGGCACCAAGCCTGACAGAGTTCAAGGAGCATCTGGACAATGTTCTTAAGTCATATGATTTAGTGGTAGGGAGTCCTGCAAGCAACAGGGAGCTGAACTTGATGATCTGTGTGAGTTCTTTCCAACTTGAGACATTCTGTGATTCTAAATAATAAAACTGCAGTTACGTAGTCAAACAGTAAGCTGAACACCAAGATCTAAAGGACTGTATGTTTATAGTTCAAGTGCCTACAGAGTTAAAAAACCAACAACCCTCCCTCCACAAAACCTAGAATTATGCTTTAACAAGTATTTAAGAGTTCTTCTCTAAGTCAGGAAGTGAAATAAGCAACATCTGACATTAACCTAATAGAACAGACCACATAAAACTTAAAATGAACGTCCAGTCACCTGTCTCAACAAGCACAGCTTTTCGGGCCAAAGGTCTTTCTGATGAGAAAAGTTTACATATTTTACTTCCCTGTTTAAAAGTGACTTTTTGAAAAGTCAAAACAACCCTTAAATTAATGCCTTTGATTTGAAGGCTCATTGGACAAACAGAACTAAACAGTTCATGTTGTCCTGAACAACTATTTACAGGTAAAGAAAAATAGCAGCTTTACCTTCATAAACAAATCGGCATGGCTGAAGTCTCAAGCAGAGCACAGTTTACCAAATAAGTCTTTCAACCAAATTGAAAACTCACTTACTTTTAAACTTATTCTATTAACTGTTGAAGTAGGACTACTACTACATGTAAAGGAAGGATATTTTGGAAGAGCTTGACGCTTAATTCTGCTTGATTACAGTGAAAAAATCTTGTCACTGATCATTTGCAGATTACTACGATCCTCATTCAAGGTTTAACTTATTTTACATCTACTGTGGGAGAAAAGATACCACATTATGTTTCCTCAGCATAGGCACATTATTTACATTGATAATACACATTATTAAACTTTAAAAACCACAGCATTGCATAAAAGCTTCTAACACCTCAATCTATTCCTGTGCTATTGCAGCAGGGCACATTAAACAAGCCCCAGGACAAAATACAGCAAATAAAAACAAGACAGCTCAGTTCAGCCTAAAACAAGTCAGCTATTCCTCTTCTTTGCCTTAGACACCATCATTAATACAAAATAAACATATGCTGGTAGGATATCAGCACCATGATGATAATTTCTACCACACCATCCTGAGTGTCAAAATCACAAGTACTTCACCTCCATGTACTAAGAGCCATTTTCACAAACCCACTTTCACATGGATGAGAAATCAATTCAGGAGGCTCTGCTGAATTTACAGGCAAACCTACAACAATATATTTAGACCAACACTACCAAAGGAGATTGTTTTTAACTTGTGGTACAAATGGGAACTACAAGTGGTTTCAGTTGTCAAAAAGACAATTTTTCTTCATGTATTTACAGTCGATAACATCATTGTGGTAAATTATTCTTTTACCCGTAATGTTCCCACATTATTCTGCTGTTGGTATCTGGTGGGCTTTGTACTGAAAGCTTTCAGAAGCATTTGTAATGTCACCACTTTCTATGTTGGTTACACAAGTTTCCTCAAACAAACAAACCAACCCTTCTGAAAGCAGCCATTAAAAGCTGCACATTTATAAAACCTATTTCCTTGTTTAATAGAGGAAACATTTAGCACTGAGCAAATCAAAACAGAACCTAGCTTTGTATTTCTCGCAGCATACTTGACTTTATATAAACTTCCCCACCAGTCAAAACCAAACAGAATTCTGTAAACACATGTAATAGGGCCTTACTCAATACACTATCTCTTCTGCATGAGATCCTTCACTTCAAACCTTTTTTAGGCACACAGGTATGGGGACAACAAACTTCCCTGCTCTTTTTAAATTTAACAAATATTAAGGGATTTGCACGAAAAGACTCACATTGCTACTGAAGAAATTGTAAAGATTCTTCACAAGAGGAAACAAAACATTTAAAGATGTGTCAGCCAGACAAATGTTACTTTCATAAGAGCTATACAAGCCACAACAGAGTTCTCAAAATTAATAAGAAAATGACAGGTATGCATTTGCTTCCACTTTGCAAACATAATACTGAAGGTGTTTTCATATTTATTAAAATTAGCATAAATGCAAAACCTGTTAATCCACCAACAGTGCAGTATCGGTACTGGAACAGACTTCACAACATGGTAATCAGTTTGCTCAAAACATCTCCCCATCATCATTACAGGGGAACAATTCTAAGTTGCATGGAAAGATTTAAAAATCTTCAAGCATGCAGACAAGTTCAAGCTGCGTGTAAGAGATAACACCATAAAATGAGAGTGAATAATTATCAGAGATTATACGTGAAAGCAGAAGACAATTATCAAGATCTTTTCTGAACGACTGATACTCTGCAAAAATAATCCTATACAAGTTAAGTTAGTGTAATGAAAGAGAACAGCTAAAACAAGAAAAATAGGGCAAACACTGAAATGTTACATGTCCTTCAGTGTCTGTGGTAATAGACAGTTGAAGCATCATAACCAAAAGAAACACCACCTGCATAAAACAGGCATGCATGTCTTCTACAACCCTTTGGGCTAGTCTGCACCACATCAAGGACCAGCTGGGTTAAAATTTTTATCTTGGCACCAGTCATGCAAGACCCAGACACACTCTGCCCCAAGGGATGCAGCATCCATGTGTCACATTCTCTTTTCAGCACAGTCCCAGAGTTGGGGGCCTGAGCTGAGGACCTGGGTCAGATCTAAAATCCAGTAGAGCTCGGCAAGGTCTCAGCCCCTGTCTTCTCAAGTCGAAGTTAATGCTGGAAACAGTGAAACCAAGTTTGTGCAGCACTACCCCAAGCTAAAAAGGACTTAACTGATCCTAAAGGAAATACTGAATTAAGACAAATACTTTACCAGCTGCAGACAAAGAACTACTTCATAGAACTACCCAGTTTCACTCAGCATGACCATCCTGTTAAACTTCCCTCTCCGAGAGAGATGGGGAGATGATGGGCTGGAAAAGGAAGCCAAAGTAGGGAAAAAGACAGAAGACTTCAATTCTAGACTAATGAGCTTATCAGTCTTCCGTACAGGGCAAGCTATACACCCAAATTTAGTGACAGACACATTACTTATTCACATCATATACAATCAGAATTATTATCCTAAAAGTTACTATCAGATAATTATAACCTGGTTCAAAACTTATGTTGGCAGTACAGTGCTTTGGTACCTCAAATGGTGGCATGAGGTACATGTCAGAGGTTTTTTTCTCCTGTAAACTGAAGGTCATACACTTTCAAACCTGGTATTTAGGAATGAGTCTCATATGCATTTTAACTTTAGGAACTGCAATTTTACAGGCAACAAACAAATATTGAAATCACCGCTCAGAAACACCTGTACTATGCAAGACATCTTTGTATAAAAAAAAGACTAAAAAAAATAAGTCCAAAAAATAAGAAGTCCAGAAAAAAAAGTCAAACTTTTTTTTTACTATGTCATTCTGACAGATGCACATTAGTGACTACTATAAGCTTTCAGAACTTTCCTATCATTAATCTAGGTTTGGCAGAGTAACCAAACCAAGCATTTTAATATTCTCTGCAACAGCTACACCAAAGTACTTTATAAAGTTATCCTCAACTGCTTATAAAATTTAGGCAAATTAACTGGCAAGTGAAGATTAGTAAAGCATCTGTAAATGTTTAAGTCATGAAAGCTTAATGTTTTCTTATTGGCTAAGATGTGCTTCTTTCCATGTTCATCCCTGAACCCAGCCACATCACCCCACTGGGGCTAAGAACTCTCTCTTGACACCAGTTTAATGAGCCCAAGTGGCAGCAGTAAACAGAAAGGTAGGATCCAAGCTTTATAGAAGGTGTATAGTAAGGTTTAATTACAGAGGAAAACTGCTACTTCATCTACATTAAGTATTTCAGAAGAGAGCTGTAACTCTGGCACCCACCATCAATGTACATATGATTTACCTATGTAAAGACATTCAAATGTCCTAAAGTCTCAGGTTTCCTTTCAATTGCTGTGTAATACTGTAGCTCAACATCTTAACTTATGGGCTGGCAAACTGCTATTAAGTGGTCATAGCTCTTCACTGATGATACTTTTATCGTTCTGTACCTAACAGCAGCCTGCACATGACTTTATATGTCTGAGAATCACAAGATATCCTTCGTTTTATAATTATACATTATTCTCAGTGAAAATTAGGCCTCAACAAACATCCATTGAATAATTACAAGCACAATAATGGCATCTTCCAAAGCATATGGACTTTTGTTAAGGCTTCCGTTTTTCTCTCTCCAGACTCTGAAGCACTGTATTTGAAGTTTCACTGTTTGCACCATCACATTTCAAATAGTATTTATATAGGACACAGTACAGACAGATTGTATTTGTCTCAGCTAAAGAGGCAAACAGACTACGCCACTACAGGAAAAAAACCAGTCTTTTTTCTCCTACTGAGAAAGCAGGAATTTAATCAATTTGTATTCCAATTTAAATCCCCACATGTTATCCACTGCTACTGAGTCTTTTGTCTGGTAAGCTACAGACAGTTAGAAAGAAAAAAAATACTGCATGAACTACTTCTTGCTTTCAATAGATCAAAAGACTTTGTACTCCTTGGCCTAAAATATTATGGAAAACAAAGAAATATTCTACAAGCAAAGAAACCCAAGCAAGTGTTTACCAGTTAGTAGTATCTTCTTGCAGTCTTAGCAGAGAACTCCCTTCTTCAGATTATCGACGCAGCAGCTTGTCCTCAAAATCTGAAAAAACAGAAGAACTCCATTAAACATAAACAATACATAGTATTTCAATCACATAAACCAGTGCCAGGGGTAAATCAAAGTTAATCCTGCAGTGTCAAGGAACCCACATAATCCTTTAGGAATTCAAATAAAACGTGTCGATTTCAAAAACACTTGGTGATTTTATGGAAGTGACATTACAAGCAAACAGAGAAGCATCCTTACAAACTCTTCTGTGAGTCAGTACAGCTATTAGCTAGCCATGATCACAGGCATCAGAAATAGAGCATTGCATCTCAGCATCACCGAGTTAAGTTACATATAGTTACAGTACAAAAAATAGAGCATTACATCTCTGCATTACGGAGCCAAGTTACACATAATTGCAGCAGAAAAAAGTAGGTCTCAGTCCAAGCTTTATTTACAGTGTCACATATATTGCACACAGGGAAAAATACTTCATTGCTTCGGTTTTTATCAGTTAAAGAAAAATGCCACCAATGACAGAATTTACCTATCTGAACTTCTCTACGATCATCAGGATTTTCTGCTTCAAAAACGAAGTTTCTGTTTTGGAAAAATCAGTATTTGTATGGCCAGACAAGACAGCATTTCCTACGGAAATGCAGCACTGAGATTCCATTGCAAGCATTTGGAGGGCATTTCAGCTCATTTGGAGTAGATTTATACAGCAAACAGCCTACCTTTTTTGGTACAGTGACTGGATGGTGAACTGCCCAAAACTGGTACCTTTTCTGTTGTGGTGAAAGGTTCATAAGCCTTTTCCCTTTGGGGTTTTGTAGGCTGCTTCTCTTTCAGGGAATTCAGCTAATTTAAATACTTGAATGTTGTCACTTAACCTGTCTCCAGTAAAACCACTGCTGCTCCTGCTTCAGGTGTTCCTTGTACCAGAATCCTTCTTTTTAGTATCTCACATCTCAAAGTTTCTTTTAAAAAGTGATCTTCCCATTTTGCCCTCCAATTCTCTTTCTGCTTCTTAAAGCAAAGTCAAGCATATTCTGCAACACATCTGTTTTTAGCACAAACTCTGTTTAGAAATATAAAATCCCTGTCATGTCATTTCAAATCCAGCTGAAGAGGCATAAAATATTCAGCTTTAATTTGTATTTAATCAGCTATCAGCAGTTCCTCTTACATCAGGTAATCCTGATTAAGGAGCATTTAACAAAAATATGCTGCTTTGCAGTTAAATTTCTAATCACAAAGGCCGTAACATTACTGATTTGTCCCAGCTTGGGAAGGGTGGAGGGAAGAGGAAGAGCTATAAAGTATGGAGGCTGGGGAATGATTTTAGTCATAGTGAAAACTACCATCAAAAGATGCTACCCATTGCCTCCTGCCCTCTCTACAAAGGAAAAACTTGCAACCTGAAGAGCACAGCTAGGAGAAAAGGTAAGGATTCTGAGATACTATGCAAAATTTAAGGTCCAAATAAAACCAAGGGATCCTATTCAAAGCTACACTGAAGCAAATAGTTGCAACAGACAGTTGAAAAGCAAAACCAAAAACAGAATAATGTTAACTAATGATAACTTTTGCCAATTTGTGTCAAGGCAGTACTTAAGATAAGCAAGTGCCTGTCAAGTTAATGTGTTGGTGGGGTTTTTTTCTGCAAATGTTGTAAGAAGCACTATTTCTCTCTCTTGCAGAAAGGGAAATCTAAAAAAGACCCAAAACACATTCACTCCGTTAATACATAGGCTTTGTTTTAACAATTGTTCCACCGCCCTATTCAGCCCCTTCTCCTCTTGCCAGACAACTGCATAGGTTAACAATTCCCTTAAAAACTGAATGGAAGCCATAAGATCCTTTCACTCATGCTGCTTGGCAAGAGCTGCACAGAGCAGTTCTATCACTGCCTACAGCCCATAACAGGACTGAAACTCCTGCTGCCCGAGTGACCATTTAAGAAACTCAACATGTGCAAGTTCCTTCAATACACTCAATCAAAAACACTTCCTTAACCCCGCTACACTGCAGTATGAAAAGCTTCTTATTCAATACCAGAAATTGATTTTTTTCAAGCATGATTGATCATTTCATTAAACAGAAAAATTGTTTTATTTCCACTGTTCCACTGTCAGGACACATAGCGTCATGTTGCCAAATTCAAATGGTTAAATCTCCTTGTAACTTCTGAAGCCACAAGTACTGAAGCAGGATTTTGGTTTACTGAAAGGAATACCTAAGCCCACTGGAGACCCTTCTGTCCCCTCCAGTCCTGCACTGCTCCCACTCCTGGCTGCTCAGCATTTCCTGTGCTGTAGTTCCTCCTCCCTGACAACCCATTCTTGCAGGTTGGCTTCAGGTGAGAAAGGGAAGCAAGAGCCAGCAGCAACAGCTGTGGAGCAATTCTGGATGGGAGAATTCCTGCTGGCAGAACTACCATATGTAACAGTGGATTGAAGGGATGATGGAAACATCCAGAAAAACAGTGGAAATACATCATCTACCAGTGCTGGGCATAGAATTAAGCCTGGTGTGACAGGAGGAACTGGAGAGGAAGGAGGCTGCTGCATTCATCAGAATAGCATCAGTTACAGGAGCACTGGGCAGCACTTCACACAGAAAGGACAAGGGTGCTGAAGTGGGAACGCACACAGAAAAACCGGCAGAAAGCATGGCCCCTTTGGAAGATCTCTACAGCTTTCAAAGCAACAATTCCTTATGTATGATCTAGATAAAGCCAGTTCAGTCCATAAAAACTGTCAGGAGAGGTTTTTTTCTTTTTAAATAGCAGATCCCCAAACTGTAATCTATGGTATAAATAGCACAGCTGAGAAAAACCAAGTTAGCTGCCATCTTAGTTTACAGACAAGATTGATTCACAAACTAATTTTCTTTACTTCAATAGACCTTTGTGGAGTAAATTAACATAGTTTCTTTGACAGGCTAATGAGAATAGCAGGTGAACAACAAAAGAGTAAGCTCATTCCCAGGAGGTATCCTTGCCTGCCCTCCACACACTGTGTTGGCATAGCTTTGTAGGATGATGAATTCAAAAGAAGCAGACAATAAACCTACTTGTTCCTGCTAAATTAGGGAGACTTCACATCTTCATTTAAGCGACCATCCCTTACTTCATTAGTTTTGTCACTTAAGGGGAAGGTGGAATTAGTACAGCACCTGATTAAATCTTGTTCTCCATACAAAATTCATGCTCAAGAAAGCCATTATCCATGAAGATGCAAAGAGCCTTCTGCGAATCGCACAGTGTTTGCTTTTCCCTGGCACACATGTTTCAACAGGCAGAGCCACAGCCAATGCTTCCCAAGCACTCATTTGAGCTACAAGGAAGAAAACTTCTGAGAAATTTATTAAGGGCTACGTCCTCAGGAGAAAAGGGTAAAGCCACTGACACAGGGTTTAAAAGGTTTTACTGAGGGGGGTCAGGGTACTCCATTCAAGACAGCTTGCTGAAATACTGAGGCAAAACAGTCAGTTATTATCAGATACAGCAGTGTCTACACAGGGGCTCCAAGTTAAATAATTTTGCAGTCTTTGCCACCATTAAAGCAAGACTGACACTCACAGCCCAGGTAAGCCCTGTGTCAGAGCTGGCTACATGCCTTCACAAGCAGGCAACAGGGATGACTCAGGGCTAAGATGCAGAGGGAAACAGATGCAGAGGTCAGCTCATCCTGAAATTCTGCCCAAACCCTCAGCTGCTGACCCAATAACCCACACTCCAGTTCTCCACCTGGCTTCAGTCAGACAATTGCATCCCAAGGACACTGCTAAAGTGACCACCTGGGGCACCCCGAGATGCCATTTCATTTCCCCTTTAATTGTTAACCTACACAGCATCTTCAAAAGCCCAGATAAATGTAGATTTCACAAGTTAACATGCAGGTTATTTCAACTCAAAAGCTTTGTCTGAATTCCATTTAGGAGTAACTCCACCTAGCCTGTATACTTAACACTGTTGTATAGATATGAACCACATTTAAAAATCACATTACACACATCATCTTTGCCCGTGCTTGATTTTGCTTAGTCCAAAACATAGAAAGCACGGGAGACAGTAATGTGGATTTAAGGTGATATATCCTCCCTAACACAGATCACAACAGACTGCTAGACACAATAGCCCATCATCAGACATATCTGAAATGCAGAGTATACAAAATGAGTTGAAGAAAAAATGAGCCATAAAGATCCATAAAGATAACTAAGTGTCAAAAGGCTTATGGTAGCTTACAAACAATTCTGGTGTTAGACATAAGACAGCACACACATTGAGCAGTCAAAATAATCCCTGCAGAGCTTCTGGCAGGCTACTCTTCATAGTAAGGCAGCTATGGAAAAAGAGGCAGAAAGCAACACAACCAGTGTCCTACCAAAACAGGAAAACATACAAATACTAGAATTCAGTAATAGCTCCATGGCAAGCAAAACTTGAGAATTATATATCTCACTAAAATGATATGGACTATTTTTTCCCCTTATGAACATATATTGCCAAAACTTTAATTTTCAGTTAAAAGAGGAAATTCTCCTGTGACTTGAGGAATTGTTAGTCTGAGAACTATTAAAAAATCCCCAGTTATTCGCTTCTGCACAGCTGAGAAAGTAAGTTCTCCTTCCTTTATTTCCCGGACAGAAATGAAACCAAGTGTTTAAGATCAAATAATTACACTGAAACTCAATAGTTCGAGCTTCAACTGTACATCCTGCAGTTAATAACACTGATGCTAAGACACATTCCAAAGTTAAAACTATTTACCTCCAGAAGACTGCAGCTCTGCTTCCATGTAACATCGGAGCACTCTACCAACACCCTGACCATTTTCAACATCAAAGTATTTCTTTTGTTCATTCATCAGAATAGCATCAATTACAGGACTTAAGAATGCCAGTCCTTACAGGTTTGAGCTGCAAAACCACTAAATATGGTTAAAAATGTACCTCTAGTATTTATTCATGTACTAGAAGCTAATTTTGTGAGTAAATTAAAATCATCCAGTTAACTAAGAGTGGCAAAGACAGACATGGAGAAGACTCGCACATAACCTTCCCCTGTCCCACAGCAAATATTTGGCACAGGTTTAAAATACTATCAGCCCAACACAATGCATTCACTGAAGTGTAATTTACCAAACAGAACACTGACCAGCTTTTCCTCTGATAATTACTCCAAAGTCATAGAAAGGATTCCCAGTTGTGAACACTTTCTCCTGTCAGCGTCGTATCGCAGCTTTCAAACACTGGACTTGGTATTTCAAGCTCAGTACCGTGGCACCGTTTAGCAACTTCCCTTAAAAATACAGGTTTTCAAATTAACTGTAAGTATTAAAGAAGGGCTGAATTTTAGTAGATGATTATCCTTATAAGCTTTTTTTAAATTATTTATTAATAACAATTGGGAATAGTGTGTGCCCCGATTCCATAGACTTTGGTCACACTGCAGAAATTCTGACTCCCACCAGACCATTACTGACCTTCAAGCCCTCATTCACCCAGCTTCTTTGAGCTCAGGAACCTATGTCTGCATTTTCTGTAAATGCAGCAGTAAGAAGAAAGTACCTTTGTGTACAAAAAAAAAAGTAAAATGAGACTGCTAAATACTTACTCCATTTAGCCATACAATAAGCATATTCCTGTTTCAAAGACAAATGTAGAAGCAGTAAATATGCCAATCATTTGAATACTCTTACATTAGACAGGCTTAAAGTTTAACTATGAGCAGAGAAGAATATATTTGATGCTGGACTTGAAGTAACATGATGAGTATCTTCCCCAGTTCCCTTTTCAAACGGAGCTACTCCTTTAAGAGTGACTCAAGTCCTTAGAGTGACTCAACTCAGAGACGAAGAGGCAGGACACAGATGACATGTTCTCCAGATCAGTTATGGAGCAGGTTTCCACAGCAGGGTGAAAAGGGCATGTACCTACAGTTAGACACAGACTGAGACAGGACTAATCTTTTCCTACTTCTAACAAGAGGATGTTCTTGATCCAATATGAAAGAGGAGAACAATTAAGTTCAGATCATGTAACTTACAGAAACTTGGTCAGAAGCGCACAGTCCTTGCAGAAAGTTCGATAATTCTCGTAATGGATGTCAGGAGCAAGTTCTTTTTGACTTATAACCTTTTTGCCATACAGAGAAGAAACAGGCACAAAGCACAACCTGGAATTATTTCTTCACTCTCAAGTACAGATGCCAAGTATCTTTTGACCTTAGATAGCCTATGTTTTCTCCTTGGAACAACACCTGAGCAAGGCACTGAATTACATTAAAGAAACCAGAAATTAACCCTTGGAATGATCACTGAATCAATCCTGTTTCTTCTACTGTCTACAGAGGCACATTAAAAGAAGATTCTCATGTGACCAGAACCAGTGGACCAGTTCTGCTTTCTAAGAGTTCTAACTGTTAAAGTTATGAGCAAGCTACACAAACTCTTCAAGAAGTTAAAGCTTGTAACTATAGGACAGAAGCTGTATATCCTAAGTGCAAGGACAGTTTAAGTTCTCCCTTGGACAGAGATCTATACTAAGCAAAGACTAAACGCAAAAGACTTTCCCATTCCATGAAAATTCTTTCTCACCAGGCTCAGCTGTGCTTAGTCTTTCCTGGATACACACCTTAAGTGCCTATTCATAACATGTCCCAGCTTCAGTGTCCTTCATATTTTTACTTTAAAAGTGTCTCAGCTTCAGTTGGGAGGGAGGCATGAGCCTGGCTCTCAGATAGATGATCAATTCAAGGCTCCTTAAGTAGAGGGTAGATTCCGGTGTCCCTTATGCTACCCAGCATCATGCCAACAAGTCTGTAATTTAAAAATTCTAAAGGGGGAAGCCAGACTAGGAAAGATGGTACAAAGCCCTTGCTCTGGGTAGTTGGCCAATATATCCTTTTTTCCCCCCCATTTTATAATCAGCTGGATTTAGACAAGCTTGTTATCTAGTCCACAGAGAGGCAGGCATTAGTTCCAGCTCTTAGTGATGTTTACAGTACCTAACTTTATCTGATGTGTACACAGTTTAAGCTCTTAGCTTAAGCAGTCTGAATGATCTTTTTAGGATCCAATATTTGTTAAAAGAAAAGAAAAAATACTGCAAAGATGTTTGAGACCTTGAGTAGAAAGTCTCACCCTCAGAAGGTTGTCTGCCGACTCTCTCAGCTTTTACATCCGCTTCTCACTACCTGAGACATTCAAGGCAACTGGACTCCTATTTCTGCACAGGAAATCTGATGAATTTTAAGCCATTCGTGCACTCCCACATCCTCTCATTTAAGTCTGTACTGAGAAAGCACAAGATCTTTGTTCAAAGGGTACTTGTAGATGCCATCATCTCCAGAGGCATTTTTCCTACATTTCATGTGCAAGTTACAACCTCAGTCAAAACAGAAGCACAACAATTTTTCTGTATTACCCTGTATTTGGAGTAACAAAGGAAGCATTTAAGAACAAGTCTTACATTTTTCTGCTTAAGCAAAATAACAAACACCAGTGTTCAAATATTCATACATATGTTCTAGAGACTGCAGCAAGGCAGTTAGTTCATGCTTTTGAAATCAAACTACCCTAGAACAGAAGTCAAATTGTAAAACAAAAAATACCCAAAAAACTTTTGCTTTAGAAACATGTCACACTACAAAGGTGCTTTGCTATTCTAAGGCTAGAAAAATTTACTTCAGACTAACAGATTCTGAAGAACCACTTTTCATGAAGAAATGCAACCAGAAAACTCAAGTTAAATACACACATGAAGAAAAGGAACTGTACTACACAAAGTTGTGGAATCATGGCCAGCATAATTCTGGTAGACATGAACTTGCTGTACTTAAGTAAAACTCCAACAACAGACAAGCAATTCCCTTCATCCAACTACCACTAATTTGCTGGTGGATGCCAGCGGATTCAACAAGAGTATCATCAGTACAATCACTTCAAGCATCCTGAAAATGTCCTAGGACCACCAATTTCAAGAGGATCATCGAAAAACAGGGATAAATTGTACTAGTATGTGTAACGAGACTTGAAATTAAGGTGCCTGGCTTCTGCAATCTCCAAATTTAGATCAGGGACTCCATCAAACCATGTCACGAGGGAGCTGCTCTGCAGGAAGAGCGTGCTTTAGGCTGTTCCTCCATGAGAAACACACAGGACCCTTTACCACACCGTGTAACCAGAGCATGGGCAGTGCCACATATGAGGTTAATGTTCAACCAAATGAAAGGCAGAGGCTCCCAAGCTCCTCAGAAAGACGGTAACTGGAAAAGTGTGACAGGAGCTGTGTAAGAGAGGCCCTGCAGCAAGCTCCAGCTCGGCGAGAGGTACAAACGAAAGCGCGTGCACACGCACCATCGACGCGTAACTTCTCGGAAGGAGCTGGATCCATCACGTGGTGCTGTAGTACTCATCTGTTCAAGGACTATGATTCAGTGCCCACAGGGTGTGCTGGATTCAGTACAGATGCACAGAATAATTGCACACTGTATACGTGTCTGGGCTGCTGACAGAAGAAGGCTACACACACAGAATTAAGAGAACTCAGACAAGTTAAATCACCTGCTCTAACAGGACTGACTCAAGCCTTGTTGGCCTCGCTCAGTGCAACTACACAAAGCTTCCATATCTCTCTCGGAAGGAGTCTCAAATTGAAGCTAGTTAACTTTCACAAGGTTTAGTTTGAGGGTCACCATGCCCAGCATGGGCTAGAACAAAC
Source organism: Dicrurus megarhynchus (assembly GCA_013399195.1). NCBI lineage: Eukaryota > Metazoa > Chordata > Aves > Passeriformes > Dicruridae > Dicrurus > Dicrurus megarhynchus. The sequence continues at coordinate 394,190 of VXAD01000580.1, forward strand.
ATTACCTACTATGGAATTATTTGTATTGCCACTCATGAACTTACACAATTTATCAGGGACATCTCATGTGGCAAAGACACTGCCAAAGAACTGGATGATTTATGGGTGTTCTTATAGCAGAAATCTCCTATAGCAGGAACTTTCCAACAACAGACATTTGCCAGCAATCTCTGAATACTGGAAAGTGACAAAAACAAGACAGAGGAAGTAAGAAGACTTACATAACGATAAATCTTGTTAATAAAGATATGCTTGTCACTGTGGCTGAACTAGAGAATTTCTTTTGCCTTACAGTATTGTCATAAGTACCACAGAAAGCTCACTAACAAAGGGAGGGCTAACTTCATAAAGAGCAATGCAAAACCCCTTTAGCTGATCAAGAGGCTTCCAGTAGCTTTTCTGTCTTTCCATAAAAATTAATCTGGCTTTCAAAGATTAGTAAAAAGACAAATATAAACTTAGTTATTTTCTTATCACTCAAATCTAGAAATGGATATTGGCATTCTGGGCCTCCATCTCATATTTTTGTGCAAATTGTTATTTTCTTAAAAATACAAGTATCAGCAAAAATAGTATTAAAAAGAAAGCCCCCAGCAATGACTAAGATCTTCCAGATCCGAAAATATGAAAAGGTTTCACTTGGCTGTACTTTCAGTTAATATATCACTGCAGAGAAACTAAAGGAGTCCCATATTCTATTACTAACCTTGCTTCTAATGTTATAAACCTGTTTTATTAGGAGTCATTCAACTACTGAAACTCAGTCCAGTGCTGTAGTAACTAGAGAAACATGCATTTGATCCCTGTTTTTACTACAACTTCCTATTTGCTTCCAGGTAATTAACACTGCCATACCTCGGTTCCTTATCTTATCTTTCTTAGTGATGAGGCCAAACAACCAACACTAAGAAGAGAAGGACTTTAGCCAGGTGTGTTGTCTTTGAATTCTGCTACAGCAAGAGTTGGTAAGGGCAGCAATGGATAAAGGCATAAGCATAGAAGAGGCTGTTTAGTGACTCTCCAGGCAGTGAGAATACTCTGGGTGAAGCACATATGCAGAACACCTCCAAAATCTCTGCACTATACCACATTACAGACAGAAGTTGCTGAAGCAGTACAGACTCCAAAAATCAGATACTGCATTCCTATCCAGCAAAGATATTCATGTCAAACTCTCATCCATCAGGCTGAAAAATAATGGAAGTTACTGTTTTACTGCTGAAAACTTGAGCTTCTTAAGCCTTTAAGTTAAGGCCCTACAGACAGTAAGAAGTTAACTAATCATTTGAGACAGTCTAGTCTAATCCTGGAAATAAACAGTAACTTCACTTCAATATGCATGTTATAGTTAAAAAAAATCTTTTATTAAGACTATTTTGAATTATAAAATCATTCAAGTGTTCCAAACTGCCGATCAAATTATCCTTTCACAGAGATAACAAATAAAAGTAATTAAAAAAAAAAGAAAAGATGCATATGTCAAACAATGTGCTTGAGGGGAAAAAATAAAGTGTCATCCAGATCAACCAACTTCAACACTGACTACTGCTGATTATTAGAGAGGAGTGTCATAAATTGTCCTGTAGTTAGAACACATTTACTTAAAAACAATGCTGAACCTATACTGGGACAATTTTCTAAGATGAAAAATGAGTGTAAAAGTACAATTTGCATTTTAGTAGGTGTATGTAGGTCAAATTTATAGAAAAAGCTGCTCCCATGGAAGAAGCCTTAGAGCAAAAGAAAATAGTGCTCAGACCATTAACAGGATCCACAAATTCTATGCTCTCTCATACAACAGGAGTCTGTAACAAGTCTATATAACTAGGGAAGAATAAACCACACCTGGAAAAGTAAAACCAACTTTTTGTTTTGCTGGTCAGCCAGAGTATCCTCCATGATCATGAACACCATGCTTATGACACAATAGAGAAGTCCTTCAGCAGTTCATGAGACCATGAAAAAAGTTCTCAAGAACCAGGCAAGGAAACAGGGGTAGTTCAGAAAGGTGGCATCTCTAACTCTGGTTCTGTGTCACATTCCTAAAAGATGGCAGAGGGCATGAGCAGCTGCACTTCCTTTGCCTACTTTGAAACCTGCAAAAAAAACATAGCACAAAAGTGGATTCAAAACCTGTAACTTCAGGCACACAGACCTTGCCCTAAAAGGTATCACATCTTGTTAATACCATAATACAACAATAACAAGAACTAATTCACTGAGAAACCCCATATTTGAGGCAGTTCCTGGAGCCCCATGTGCTGCCTTTGTGCACATACACGGCACCACAAGAGCAACAACACACGGTAGGAAATTAAACTCTGAGGAAATAATGTCTTCCTTACCTTAAACTCCTGTACACACTACCAAACTTTTGACTATCATAAGGAATTATCAAACAGTATTTTACAGACTTTTAATTTCTTCCACTGAGCACTCTCTGCCTGGAATGCGAAAGAGTGCTTCAGCACTCACTTATGTCAAGGATCACTTTCCAAAAAGGTATATTGGGGTAGTGCCAAGCCACTGAAGCAATTTATTTCAGAAAACAGAGCTATAACTTTTCTACTAGACAATAAAAGCTACTGCTTAAAGGCAGTGATTCTCAACCTCCTTCCAACTGCAGCCCTTCCTAGTTTTTGTCATAATAAGCCCATAGGCAGAACACTTATTTTACTTCCTCTGAGACATCCGTCTGCAAGAGCAGGGGAATGGCAAACGGGATCATTCCCCAGCACAAAAACTCAAGTAGAATTAAGTCACACACAGAGTAACATGGAAGTTCAAAAGACAGACAAGGTGAAAAGAAGTATACTTAAGATCAGATAGGGACAAAAAAGGGGTGGGAGGCAGGGGCAGAAAAAGAGACACAGACGGAAGCCAGCCCACTGATGGCTGTACCTGATCCATTCTACTCTTCTGAATGCTTCTGTTGATAGGAGGCTTTTCACTATAGTCACTGTAATCTGGGCTCCCACAAAGCTGCTGTCTCGCACTCTCAAAAGGACAGCTCTAGAATTTCTGGTTTAAATCAAATTAATATTTCATGCTATCAGTTTTATGACTGTCAAAGTTCCATTGTGTGTCCTAGTGAGTAAATAAATCGCTTAAATATGGACTACACATTTCACATCTTACACCACTTTAGATATTTACCATGGAAAAAAAAAGTGAGGCAAAGAATCCTAAACATCATGTGCTCTTTACACAAAAACTGCTCTAAATTATGCTCAGCCACATCAGCACCCTTCACAAGTTAGCACTTAGAAAGATGCTCTGCAGAGAACAACATAACAGTTTAGTGTTTTCACCTGAATTTATTGCTACATTTCATCAGAATTCAGAGCTCCACAAAAGTTTTCTTAACTATGAAATCTTTTGAAAACTTGATTTTTTAATATGTTATATTATCTGTGCCAATGTTCATGACTTTGAATCTGCCATCAAGCTGCATGCCCCCTCACCCTCAACAGGCTTTTCTGGTGTGCAAACATTGTTATCAGGGATATTAAAATCAGTAAAGCACTCAAGTGTTGCAACACAGTTTAAAGTCAACACCATAAACACCATTCCCAACACGCAAATTCATAGCTTTCAGCTCTCTCCTTCATGTGCAGCTCTGTGCTGAAGAATAAGAAGCTTACTTTTGGCCTGCTTACTCTTTAAAAATGCCTAGCTGGATATTTTAATAGAAAATGAGCACTTCTGAAATGACTGACCCTCAAGACTGTTTCCGGTTTCAAAAATTCTAACCAAGTCTACTTTCCCCTATTTATAGCATAGATACTCAGAGGCTAAAATAGACACTCTTTTAAGTTAGAAAAACCAAAACCTGTCCACGTGCATATTGTTCTTCCCCATTTCTGAAGGCAAAGAACAAGCAATTCCAGATCCACAGCTTAGTTAAGTAAGACAAAAAAATGTCCTACAATTATTTGAGAAGAGATCAGGCCAAATAGTACAAGTCTGGGAGAAATCTCCGTATATGGAAGCAAGTCCCTGGGCAAATTATTTAAACATGAATAAACTTTGCACTTACCTGAGGGGAAAATGAAGAACTATCTGCAGCTACCAGCCTTGTTCTTATAAACCTCCTAACTCAGAACTACTCCAAACATTAATTTTTACAGCTGTACTGTATCACAGTTAAGACCAGGCAGGCTTTCAGCCTACCATGGTTACTTGACTAAAAGGGGAAGTCAAGCAAGTTCCCAGTATCTGTTCAGTCAGTCTAGACTAATGTACTTCGAGTTTTAAAAAATTCTTTAATTTACACTGTCTCTAGACAACTATAATCACAAAGAAATGCAGAAGAATATTCTTAATTGGCAGAGAAGTCTTGGCAGTTTGCTCCTTTCCATGGCAGAGAGGAGATAAAAATCAAGGAATGCCATTCCTGGATGCTTTCAGTGAGGAGATAACACACAAACTGAGAAGGAAATTTTGTTGTACATATATGAACAGGTAAAGAAAATGGGTGAATTTTATACCTCCTTGTAGGTGAAGGGAGCCTCCCATTATATTCTAACATACATACAAAACTAATATTAAACCAGCACAACTGTAGAGAATTCAAAGGCAGGCATCGGGGCAATCAGTCTCATGTTACTACTGAATCGCATTGACAGTGAAGATTGCTTGTGACAAAGATCACAGGATTAAATTTATCTGTAAACTTATTTAAAGCATTTGCCTTCACAACTTTGATGGGAGGATCTCCTATAAAAGGTATCGCAAGACAGTAAGTGGCTCCTACCTTAAAGATCTGTTCCGTCATCAGACCTGAAAAGGTTAGTTTCTCTTCCCAAGAAAAATAAGATTAACTGGCCTGAATTACCAGCTTTTTCTCTCCTTGAAAAACATCGAAAAGCAAGAAGGATGCTGGAATTTCCTAGGACAGTTACAGACATAACCCATTCAGGTCCCCACAAGTAACTTGTCAGTGACAACTGTTTATTGAAATCGGATTAGTAAGAATTATTGCTGCTTCTTTACAAGCCTGATACCATCAGAAGAAAAGCCTTGAGATAGAAGGTTTTGAGACTTAAAACTCCTGAAATTGAAAATGAACATAATGGACTATAAACTCTGAACAGAACTACTACAAATTTATTTAAGCTTAGAAGGAGCTACTGGACAGAGGTAGTGGTAGGAGGCAATATTAACCACTTTATCACCTGCTCCCATTATCTCCCAGGGGAGACAGGAAGACACATCTTTTATTGCTGTACAGCACAGAAAGGTTAGCTCTGAGAAAGCAGGAAATTAAAGAAACCCCAGCATTATAAAAATCAGGAGGGGGGAAGGCTGTCATGCCAGGAACACAGTTAAAGCCATGCTGTAAATGATGTTACTGGTTCCAAGAAAGCAGCTGTAGTTATGGGTTATGTACCAGCCTGTCTTTTCACCAAAGTCAAAATTCCATCAATGTCTGTGTTACAACAGAGTTTTCTGCCTGTCACGTAATTGCAGGATTTAATATCTGTATATACTTACACCTTTCCACCATCTAACCATTAAAAACAATCTCAACTTTCTTGCTTACAGATTAGAGTTAAAACTGCAACTTTCATCAACCACCTTTCCAGAGGTATTCCATTAGCTGAACTCCAATCCCAAGCACAATCCTTGACACAAAAAAGCATGACAGTCAGTCAACATGTTACTGTTACACCTTCAAACAGATTTCAGTTTTACTTTTCATGTTTATTCAACACAATTCCTCCCAACTCCTAAGAATAAATCAAGATTTCTCTCCCATTGGCTTTACCCTTTAAAGACTGCAACACCACAGAGATTGTCAAGTACTCAGAAGTTCCCCAGAATACTCAGTTGTGCCACCATGAACACTTACGTAGTAAGATTGTCTTATCTTCTGAATCTACACACCAGAGATTTATTATCAGTTGAGTTTTGGTTTGGTTTCTTTTTTCTAACCTTCCACCCTATCTTTCACAGAGCTGAGTCTAGTCCTTCTACTTAATGTCACTTCAAGCTGTATCATGGGAAAAAAAATACTGTCCATTCTCGTGAGATAATTTTACATGTAGCTGTCTAAAGTCAGGTCCAACCAAATGGTGCTTAATGAATACTGAGATTAAAAAAAAAAGTACTTTGTCCTTGTACAACACAGATAACAGCAAAAAGAATTTGCTGGTATGTGATTTTTTTTTTTTTTCATTTCCCCAGACACCTTTTAAAGGACTGTGCCAGTTACTTTAACAGCAGCCAGCAAAATGTGTTGTTGTGCAGTTGGGACAGCCATCATTTCCTGCTTATCTTTACACACCTGCACAAAAAGCTGCTACTCAGCAATCAAAATCCTTGTAAGTTGAAAAAAAAGTCACTTACAAATACTGCCAAATTACTGTTTCAGTTACATGCACAATTTATGTCAGTTTCATACTAAGATACAGTTTAGAGCTTGTGTTTCTTGTGAATACGACACAACTACAAAGACTGTGATTCCCAATTTTATTTAAACAGAACAGTCTGTCAGCACTATCTAGGAGACCAATACTTAATTCAAATTTGCTTTGAGACAACGGGTTAGTAAACCAAGGTCTTAAATAATGGCTACAGTGCAGAGACATGTCCTATTTGGAACAGATTTCTGAAAGGATCAGAAGTACAGCATTGGTTTGAAAGAAATCTGATCCTGGAAGGATGTCCTGCTTAACTTCTTGGTAGGACCTACGTTTAACATGAAATGCAAATCAACAAAATCTTGGATCTTTAGGATATTTCACTAACTGCCAACATTACATATGCCTACAGTTTCCCAGGCTACTTTCCCTAGCAGCACAGAGAATACATAAAACATAATCAGCATGAGTTAAACACGCTTTCCTTGACAACATGTTGTTGACTGCCTCTGATGGACTTCACATTAGGCCAAACTGTTCATCATTTTTAGCTGTAAAGTTAAGTTCATTTCAATTCTCCTGGTTTAGAAGATTCAACTACGTGTTTGTGCAACTGCTGCTTCTTTCCTAATAGTAAAGGAGGGCAAAAACTACACAACAGATCAAAACATTCACCATTCCAAAAAATCAACTTGCTTTAATTTATTTTTCTGCTTCTTAACTACTCAACAGAACAAGATGGAAACAAGCAACTCAGACCATGAATGCATAATGCAAAGTCAACACAAATCAGCAGATCAGAGAAACATCTCAAAACAGATTTTCCCAATGCATCATTTCCTGCCTAGAAGCACAGAATCAGAATGGTTTGGATTAGAATAGACTTCTAAAGGTCATCTAGTTCAACACCCTTCCATGGGCAGGGACATCTTCAACTCAATCAGCTTGCTCAGACCTGGCTCTGAATGCTTCCAGGGATGGAGCATTTACCACTTCTCTGGGCAACCTGTGCTGGTGTTTCATTATTCTCATTGCAAAACATTTCTTCTTTATATCGAGTCTAAATCTGGCCTCTTTTAATTTAAAACCATTGCCTCTTGTGGTAGTGCAACAGGCTGATATCAAAAGTCTGGCCCCATTTGCCTTACAAGTTCTCTTTGGGTACTGGAAGGTGCTCTAAGGTCTCCCCAGAGCCTTCTCTTCTTCAGGCTGGACCACCCCAGCTCTTTCCACCTGCCTTTATAGGAAAAGTGCTTCATCCCTCTGATTGTTTGTGTGGGCCTCTTCTGGACTCGCTCCAACAGTTCCATGTCTCTCCTGTGCTGAGGACTCCTGAGCTGGACATGGTATTCCAGATGAGGTCTCACGAGAGCAGAGTGAAAGGGCAGAACCACCTCCTCTGACCTGCTGGCCCTGCTGTTGGGGATGCAGCCCTCAGGTCTTTCTCCTCAGGACTGCTCTGAACCCCTTCATCCCCCAACCTGCATTGATACCAGTGCTTGCCTGGACCCAGGTTACAGACCTTGCACTTGTCATTGTTGAACCTCATGCTGCTCTGGGCAGCAACATCCTCGGATACTGTGCTGCCCACCACATCCATGCTATTGGGAACCCAGCAGGAGACCTTCCACTGCCCAGTGAGATGTACTGGATTGCTTCTTGGTCAGCCAGGATGGTCCAAAAAACATCCCCACGGGACTGGCACTGGCAGAGGCATCTCCCACTACAGCACTGGCTTGCTCTCACTGCCCAGAGCTGCTTACTGCTGACTACAGCATTCCTGAGACCTCCAACACTGACCTGAGTCTCAAGCAATTCAATACCATCAGGACAGGACCCCAGGAGCTGTGCTGGGATGCAGAGACAGCCTTGTCACTGACCCAGCGTGGCAGGCTGGAGAAGTGGGGGCGAAGCATAGAATACCTCTCCAAACCCACCCAGGAAGTGCAGGGCTCTCTCAGTCAGCACTAGGGTGGGGGAATTAAACCCACAGCAGTGATAAGGTGGAGCTTGAGGGGCTGGGGGTGGGTAGGAAGCTGTGGTATAGTGGGAAGTTGGTTGTGTTATATAAGTTCTTGCTACACCTTTACTCTTCATTTTTTCACATAGCATGCTAAACTACACATAGACTATCAACTTCTGAAAAAAAGCAAAGCCACCAAAATAGCTACAAAAAGTCAGTTTACACAATATTTTAAATACAAACAGGAATCACTTTAACTAAAAACCCTGAACTACATCTGCTAGCAGAAAAGTCCCACTTTCAAGCAGCAAAATCCATCAAGTTCCGTTTCGTGCAGACCAGTATCAACAATTCAGTTTCTATAGTATCCTCATAAAATGAAGAAAACACTACTGGCTAAGTTCAGTAACCACACAATAAATACAGCACCACCTTTATCCAGAGTTGTACAATTCCATACTAAACAAGACTGTCTAACAGGGTAAGTGCAGCTCTGTTTGAAAATTACAGTAGCTGTTAATCAACAAGTATTTTCTTCCTGCCCTTCTCTCCCCCCACTTTTAGCACTGTTAGCTTCACAAAAACAAAAGAGGGAGAACTTGTTTCTTTTCCATTGAGCAGATTAACCTGTTTCTCCTGCTGTACACAGTAGCAAAAAAGACTCCAACTGAAGCTTAACCTAGTCACAGAATTTGGTTTTGCAGAGCAGAAATGCAAACAAGTTGATTGATGCCAGTATGCAGGTGATGGGGGGTTTGAATAGAGCCCCACATCAGCAGCTTTAGAAAATTGCCTTCCACCCCGAATAGTGATACGTGAATAATCATTCAGCATCTTTTATAAAGAAAACTGCCACAGGAATGACACGAGATCCTGACTTAGGACTACTTCAGAAACAGCTCTCGAGCTACAGGATTTTGTATCTAGAGGCCTTTAATAAAAAAGGTGATTGGCTTCTCACTCTATTCTTCGGTGTCAAAAAATCTCACAATCAGTATCACAACCAGCACTACCACTAACTTTAAATACATTGATTTTCAGCACTAATACAAGAACAAGTACAGACATGCTTCTATTTTTACAGGAGTTATAAACTCAAGCATTACTTAAAGTTGAACATCCTCATTGTAACAGCCTTTTTTTCATGGAATCTCCTTTCTTTTGTCTCTATACTAGCTAAAATCCAAAGACAAAGAAAAGCCCTGAATTTTCTCTTTAAACATTAAAGGACCTTGACACTGAACATAGACTATTACCCATTACACTCACATATATTAAATGCAAATGGATGTTTTTTGCAATGTGTAAACAGCCAAAATGATGCACACCAAGTGTTTACCTAGTTCAACAGCAGGCATTTAAGGAAATAGCCTCGGGACCACTTCAGACGTAATGCAGAGATTGCCTGAACTACAAGTTACCTCTGCACATTTGATATGAGCATCTTCAGCCTCTCCAACCAATAGTGGCAGCAAGTGCCACAACTCAATTAAGTTCTGTGTGAGGTGAGGGAGAAGAAAGAGCCTCATTTATTTTACAGATATTGCCTGATAACTTCTGGTGCTGTGAAGAAAAGTTCCTCAGCCATTCTGTCAGCCTGTGCTATATAATTTATTTAATATACCTTTATCACATTGCCTTTCAATTTCCTTAAAATCAAGGCCTAAGGTATTTAGTCTAGTAAACGAAATTTACATTATAAGATATCCTTACACATTACACATCACCTTACACATTAGCTTGGTCTATGACCAGCTTTTACAGAAAGCAGACATGTATATTAGTTTGCTAGCCAAGAAACTAGGTCAACCATTTACTGAAATCCATGCAGACTCAATCTCTGCAAACAAGCAGAAAAAGGCAGTGATGGTGTGGTGGGGTTTTGTTTGGTTCATTTGGACTCTTCAACCTTTCTTAGAACAAGGCTATCTGCAGAAGCTTCATGGAGTTTCTTTACTCTGTTCCTAAAGCCCTGGATGACTGTACTCTTTTAGGTGGCACTGAACAGATCATTAATCCAACACTAGGCCCACAAGGCTGCAGCTTTAACAAAGTCCATCTTCTGCCACCAGTTCTCCTTCCATCTCTACTTTCCTGAAGATCTCCCATCTTTCACTCACCCTATAGCTCAAATTGGAGCACAACAGACCAAGAGCGAGGATATAGTGCAGAAGCCCTGGATCAGCGATCAACCAGGTCTCAGTTGCATCCCAAACTTTTGTTCCTACTATCAAAGTACTGGGAATTGCCACTCGCCTCAGCTGCCACAAGAAACTGCTTGTATGGCTGTGCAAGTCTCTTCCCTGGCTCAAAGGCAACACCAGTTGTGATCTGTGTTAGTTTTTTGGAGTTTGTTTGGGTTTCTTCTTGGTTTTTTACTTATAAAACTGCACTTCAGTACACTGTCCATGCCCCAGCCAGGGGAAAACAAAACCAGTTACAGTAATGCCATGAAGAAGATATCTATCCTGGGACTATGGACTATCTTATAAAAAGTGTAATAAAGACATCTTCTGTTCCTTAGCTAGCACACTATTTTTAGACAAAGAAGACTACCATAAACCAAGAAGTTTAATATTTATGATTACCACTTTGGCTTCTAAATTTGTATTGAATACAAATTTATTTTGGAACAACAGATGACAGGAAGAATCATATTCAGACCTCTTAAGTTACAAAATGATTCAAGTATCTACAAAAATGGAGAACCAGCAGTATTATCATTGTCCTATCCACACTTCTCCTGTTTGCACACCAATGCCAGCAAACCTGAATCCACCACCTCAAATTTCCCTCTCACACCAACAAGGATACAGAGCATTTTGTCCACACAAACTAAAAACATGGGACAGGAAGAATAGGATTTGATACTCTTTTGGACTGAAACTACTTAAATGAGGGTGTAGGTTACTTTTGTTTTACTGACATGCAAGATGTCATTAAATGCAGTGTCTTTTCCATAAAGCCAGAACACTCACAGTGCTGTGCTTTCCCTGTCATGCAGAGTACAGCAGTTCTACGCTTAGTTAGCAACAATACAGAGTCCTCTGCAAAGGTCTGCTCTAAGTTCAGAACAGGAGAGCAGCCTACATTTCATGTTTCCTTCCTTCTGCAAGGTTGAGTCACATCCTTCGGTTGCCTTTTAGAATGCTTAAAAACCATGGTAGAAGGGGAAAAAAAAAAAAAAAAGACCCTTTAACAGAAAAATCTTGCATTCAGGGGAAGATACAGAATGCCAAAGGCCACAGTTCAATTCTTTGGATCATCTTCTGCTGTGTCAGACAAGAGAACTGCACACCTTTTTTCTTGTTAGAAGCAAAACCTGATGCTCCTCACAGCCAGACAACTTCGTCAAAGGATTTCCAAGATAAATGAAAGGCGTTAACATTTATGAGTGAATAATGCAGACAAATTCCTCATTTGGAATACAAATTACCCTATTTACTGCACTTAAAAAAGATACCCAAACCCAACCACCCTCGCATGGCAGAAAACAGAAAGTTCAGCTAGCTATAAAGACAAAGCCTTTCTACACAGCAAGTTCAAAAGTATAAAATTAAGATCTGTATTCATTTCCTTTGGTCTCTCTAGCACTTTAAATAAAATATTTTAAGCCATGACTGCCAGAGATGAAACAGTTCTTGCCTTACTTCCTCTGTTCTAGCAACAGTAACACCACTGGGCTAACATGGGTAAGTTCACTGGTTAAAACTACTACAAGCGCACAAGTTGTTTGTTTGAAGTCTGGACCAGTTTCACAAGCCTGTTTTGTGTGGCCCAACCAGTACACAGGCTGGGGCAAGCAGAACTGTTAACTCAAGTAAGTCCAAGCTTTAGATGACTACTTCTTTTTATGCAATATACAACTACAGTTCACTTCATCACACTGGAACAGATGGACCTTTTCAAATCACCTACCCTGCACACCTGTACAACCAGAACAATTAAGCAACTGGGATTAGAGCATCTTACTCAACAAAAAAAAATGAAATAATAGATCAGCTGGTACAGCTGTTTCTGCTGCATAGCCCATCTATTGAATTCTGAAATAATTATTTGCATAGCCCAGAGTATTTCATATCGTGTGTTTAATATCAACATTAATATCAACATATTTTACATTGATGTATTATAAATAGTATGTTTACAAGTATTACGCAATAGAACATGCATTTCTATCCAAACCTTCCAGTGAGTCAGAAGCTGGGCCATGAGACAAATGCAAAAACAATCATTTTCTTATAAATATGATAAGCAGATAGAACTGATCCCCTATTAGCAGCAAATAGATTAGATAACACACTTCCATCCTTTCTACTCATGGTAAGTCAAAGGTACTGATATTACTGCTTCAACCTTTATATGTGCTGCAGTTTTCTATAAACACCGGTTTAGACAAAATACACGTAAGTCAATAGTAAGAGGTACAAGTTTCATTAAGATAGGACAGTTCTGGGGCTGTACCTTTCACAAGTGTTTTCCAAAATAATTTCTTTGAAGTCTAGCTAGCTATTGAAGCAACACTGCAGCATGTTTAAAAACCATGACCATACTATTTGTATTTTAAGGTTAAATCAGTCCCATTTCGTAAGGTACAGAGAGTCAACTACTTGGCACTATAGGCAAGGTGCTGTAGGCAAAGAAGGAACTAATCACTAAGTTTCCGGGCTGAGGACACAGCTACTGTGTCAGAGACAAACTTCCCCTAAAGGCTTCTTTTCATAAGCAACTTAAAAAATTTGGAGGGGGGAGGATATTGACCCCAACCTGTCTAAGAAAAGAATATTACCTTTTTCAAACTTGTCCAAGAAAAACTATAAAAGCCAAGCCAGATTTTCAGAATTACTCTCATATAACTAAGAAATGCATAAATGTATTCCATTGTAAAATCTCAGGCAGTAGATGCTGAATTTAGTTCTTCTCAAATGATACTAGAAAAGTTTGAAGTACTGACATTGAAGATCCATTTCACTGCAAAAGAAAGATTTTTTTTTTTTTTTTTTCCTGGAGGCACTGTTTTGGAAAAGAGTGTCTCATGACTCCACACAAAGAAGAAAAGTTTGCTTCTGCACTGTAAACTTTACTCAGACCCAAAAGGAGTATTTGTCAGATACGCAAACCAGACTACTACAGTCTGCCCCAATTACAAGTACTGAGAAACCCTGAGAACCAGCATAAAGGAAGAGAGAAAAAAAAGAAAGAAAGGAAGCCATGTCCTATTCAACAAGCCTTTCCCAATTCCAAAGCACAGTTCAAAGAAAACCTCTCTAGACTCCTGGCCTGACTGGCCCTGCATTCAGAACTGATAAACAGGCTACAAGGAGCACGCTTCCAGAACCCCTGAACCTCCTCCATCAGGAGCAGGGGGCCTGGCATTAGGTGATCTCTAAGGTCCCTTCCAACCCAAATCATTCTATGATTCTATGAAAAAAAAGGAAAGTTCAAAGACAAAATTCAAACAACTTCCTTTTCGGGCAGTCCTAGCCTCAACTTTGCAGAGATGATTACAAATATTAATGATGCTAAATGAAAGAAGCAGTAAGATAACAACCAGACCTACTGCACTACTCAAACTCTACCAGTAGCTCGTTTTAGTTACTCTAAACTTTCTGGTTTAGGAGCATTCAGGGGGAAGCATGAAGCAGAGAAAAGTATGGCTAGTAAGAGCAAAAGAAAACACAAAGAATGGTATCTATGTCAGATATTTCCTGAAGTACAAGCAAGAAGAGCTTTTTACATAAGTGCTAAATAAAAGATGATAAGGAAGGACAGAGCAGTGAGAGTGAAACTATCTGAGCAGATGTAAAACAAGAGCATGAACCCCACCTTCCAGTTACTTCTGTTACAGCACTGCAGGCAGGACACAGCCTCCACATTTCCGCTACAGGCCACTCCTGTAACAGCAGCCTCAGCAATTTACGAAGCAGAGCACAGCTGACAGCAGTAGGGGAGAGATGATGTTACACAAAATAATCGCCTGATAAGAGAGAAAATACTTTTACGAGGTGCCCTTCTTCAGTGAAGGGCAGCAGATGAAGTGTAGAAATTCATACTCTGGGACTGGCTAAGGCAAGAGAAAAAAGAATACCTTAAATAAACCAGCTTTAAATCAAGCAAAAAACTACATAAGCACAAGCACTTCAAAGAATTAGGGTATTTATAAAGTACTATGATGATTGCTCAGACATATCTAACACAGCTTTCACTCACTGTCTTTAATTTTCTTCTGTCTCTGGACTTCGAAAAAGTTGTAGCATAAGAACACTGTCCTTGAAAACAGATACACTGAAGTACTAACATAAAATAGCTTATCTTCTTTATGATTAAGTTATTAGGAAATATCTTGAACTGTGAAATGAAATTTTTGCTTGCTTACAACACATGAGAAAAACAAAACACCAATCCTTTTGCAGAGAACAACATTTTACCAAATAAATACATTTAGTTGGTTTTTTTGTTGGGCTTTTTTTCTTTTTTTTTCCTCAAACACTGATTCAGAACCAGGAAATGGACCAATTCTAAGCACAACAATTGTGCTTTTCATTTTAAAGAAAGAGTCTGACTTTCAACTTTTTTTTTTAACCTGCCAAAATACTAAGACCAAACATGACATGTTCTCTTAGGAAGTAAGAGCTATGTAACTGTGGAAGCTAAACACAAATTACTGGAACTCAGTAAGTGATTTTTAGTTCCTTTACTGAAGCTATTGCATATACATCAAAAACACAAAATTATGCAGTACTGCGTAATTCTGGCAGTGTTGTAAATCCAGCAGTTGTAAGAAATTGAACTTTATTGTACACAGCATCTTTTATTTCCTGACAACTGTCAGCAACACACAGTGCCCTGATGAGGGAGTGTGTGCATGCTTGTCCCCTGGCAGGGAGGACCTGCCCCCAACAGATGGAACATGAGCATAAGCAAAGCCTCTATCACTCGTATACCAAAATAGGGGCTTAAAAATCACTGAGGTATTTTGGCCAACAATTAAAATATTCGTTTCCTGAAAGTACACGTGGGTTCTACATCAGCTCAAATTTGCTTTGGATACAAACTGCCCTGCTTGAGTAGTGTCTTGAGACACAATCCAGCTGACTACCTGCACAGTGTACAGGCACACCAAGCACATGGGTGTACATGTGGTGTCACAGATTTATACACACACAGAGTAACCAAGATACAAACTACAGCAGTTTATTACATCCCATCCTCTGAAGACAGATGGCTTTTGATTTGCTTTTTTTTATCTTTTTGTTGGGTTGGTTGCTTTTTTCCCCTTTTAAAATAAAGTTTTATCATGACTGTACTTCCTTTTCTTTTTAGTGCTGCTACTCCAGCTCTCTCCTGACTCACCCACACGTAGCTGTGTTTCAGCATGTTGCAGTTCGTGTTCTTTTATAAAGTGTCACTACAATTCTTACTTGAACAGAAGAGACTCAAATTTAATAAATCCACCCACAGAGGTAAAGGTGGGCAGAGCTGACAGATCACATAACTAAACACACAAAAAGCCTACGTAAGGCCAGATACAGCACCTGAGGTTCTAATTGTTTAAAATTTTTGTTTATGTGTCCTTTTCCACATGAAAGTACCTCATGTTTGAACACCAATGTTTGTCACATTCCCAGTATCACATCAGAAGCCAGCTGTGCTTCTGAGAAACTCAGACTGACTCTTGAGATCAAAAGCACTCCCGTGATCATTTCCTTCTCTGACACGGAAGAAAGATCTCTGCCTTAAGACTGAAGAGAGATTTGCTACCAATGAATGCCACAGTTTCAAGAGAAAGCAAGTTTCCACCAAATTTATTCTATAGCAGAAGTGTTTCTAGTCCCCCACGCTGCAAAGCTGATCAGCCAAACATTAACTGAACATAAGCCAATATAGTAGGTCTGGTAAGAAAAGGCAAAACACCACAGCTCCACCCATAGAGGCTACTGGTCTTTTCTTTACTTTCATAGTATTTCTCTTAAAAAGGAAGCTTCCAAGAAAAACTAAGTGATGAGCATGATTCAAAATAAAAATGAAAAAAAAAATTAAAAACACATACACACAAACCATCAAAAAACCCAAGAGGGTAGCAAAAGGTTTTTTACCATTCCTTCTACTGACAGAAGAAACAGCAGCTTTATACTTCTTACGTTGGCTGATACAATTTCATTTCAACAGAGAAACTCAAGAAGCCACGAGGGTCTACAAAACAGAAAGAGCTTAGGGTCCAGTGGTGACAGCAGGACAGAACTGTCAGATTGAACAGATAAGCAGAGCAGTGTGGATGATTGTGAGACTTCCATGTGAAAAATAAAAACCAGCCCATTCCTCCTTCCTTCACCATAAAGCAGAGAAAGGAATTCACTGCCCACAGTTCTGTTAATAAGGCTGCAGCACCACTTCAACTCCTCCATAATATTTAAACACCAGGTAGGTGTCTTTTCACAACATGTGCCAGTTTGGCCCTAAAGCTGTGTGAATACAGTACAGAGAAGGAATGCATCAACACCAAATGTTTAAAGGAGCTACTAACACCAGAGTACAAGTTCTCCAGAGTCACACAATGCCGGAATTAACACTTCCTCATTTTTCTGAGCAAGCTATATAGTTACAAAAGAAGAAACTAGAAACAACTTTGCCTTTTTGAATGGCCATGTGCTGCTGCTGCAACAACCAGCAGGACCTGGAGTACTGCCTCCTTCCCCGATTCGATTGGGGCAGCTACATGCCCAAAGAGACTACAAACACAAGAAACAAGTGTGAAGTAAGAATTCATTTTTAAATGATAAATGGAATCATAGCAAGAGAAAAGTAGTAAGTTCTGTGGGGATGTGGCTACAATATGTAAACCAGTCTAAAAAGAGTCAGGCTACAGTCATCTCTAACCATGCAAAACTAACTGAACTTCTCTTCTCCGTGCCTTTGCTTCTCGTGTAAAATAGGAAGCAAACTACTTCCTCATCTCACTAGACCATTCTGATAATAAATAACTTTACAGAAAGCAGTACCAGACTATCCATGAGGAAATTACCTGCATCTCTGGAGCAATCTAGCAAGAGCATGGTACTAAAGTCTAAAGCAATGAAGGCACAGTGTTGAGCACTATGTTGACTAAACTAGCACCAGACACTTGGAGGGGGGTGAGGCAAGGCACTAATGGAAGAAATGGCCTCCAATTATGTATTCATGGCTGCTTGCTTTCTGCAATTTCTGGACTTTTGAGCACTGCTTTGTAGCCTAGCAGTATAAACTCTTAACCAGGAAATGAGCCCAGACAACTCATCCTCTTGGTTACATAGCACACGACCAGAATCAGAACCATTTGCTCACAACATCAATTTTTACCACTCAGAGATATATATTAAGCTAAAGTGGAGAAGACATGTTGGCTACTAATGGCAATGGACAAAACTGTTTTATTTTACTTTAGTCCCTTCCTTACAGATTTTCTACCTCTGCTGTTACCATCACAAGTTCCTTGTCCAACAGACTTATCTGCCTTCTTTACAAAATCCTAGCTTCTGCTCTTACTCCTCCTGTCCACCTTTCCCTGCCCATCAGCTCTCTTTCACGTATTTTCTCTGTCCAGCAAGTCCTCATTTTCCATGATGTCCCCAAGATGCTGGGTGAGAGGCAGCATCACTCCTACACACTTCCCCAGTACTGACCAATACTTTCCACACAGCCAAAGAGCTCACAACCCAACCCCTCTGCTAGTTGATCAACAACCTGGGCCTAACTCAGTCCCAGATTCTAATTAATATTCTTCCCTGCTTTCAACTCAAAGCGAGCTGCTCCTCCTCCTAACTAATTGCCATCTCTCCTCACCTCAGCTGTCCTCTCCATCCAAACCCATTTCTTCTTCCATGCTGCCTGCCTGGATACATGTTTATTAGAGCATGAGTTTTCATAGGACTGTAACAGGGTCAAACTGAGGCCCATTCTGGACTAGGGACAGGGAGAAAAACAAAGTGAGAGGCATCAACCCTGCAAAAACACTCTGCTCTAAAGCAGAGACACACTACAGTTATTTGAAGAGCTGTCAAGTTAAGACTCCCATTACAACATCTGTTCCCAAGCATCACTTTTGGCAGTTACTGAAGTCATTTGACTGAAATTCCTTTGAAAACCTGACACAATATTAACATCAATATTATGTCACACTCAAAATATTAGATCTTAATCAATAGTCTCTTACACTGCCGTTTACAAGACTCTACTGCCAGTCACATCTACAGCGAGTTTCCCACCAGGACACAATTCTACCCCATGTTTATTAAGAAGACAGAGTTACAGAATAATGGAGAGTTTCCCCATAACAGCTTCGAACACTGCTAAAACCGGAAACTTCAGAAGAGATAAGAAAACAACTTGGGCTTTGTTAGGCTAGTTGAAAGTTCTTGCAGGATTGCCCTCCAAACTTCAAGGCTGGAGATATCAAATAGATTATGCTATTCTGTTACTCCTGCTAAGAAACTAATTCAGCTCTGAACTCCGAGATACAAAGGTAAGAATAGGTAAAGCATTGACTATTTTAGTGCTTAAGAGAACATGACTTTAGTCAGTTATACATGGGAACAAGCAAAGTGGCCATAGCAAAAAATTCAAAACCATCATTACAATTCAATTGCCTGTTCAGCTGACAAATTCACATCTCCCCACACAGAGCTTCTACACAGAAGCAGGAAATCTAAACTCCGAATCAATTAACTGCTTCCATAAGCAATCCTTACACAATGCTCTCTCTTGTCTGTATGATCTTCATTTATATAAAAGGTCAGCAATTTTATCTTTGAGATGAAGCTTCATGAAGTCTAGTGGTTACATATTTCACTTCCACCTTTGAAGGGAACAGTTTCAAGTAACCGTATGTCTCAGCACATAAAAGGTGCAAATACAACAAGAAATGACCTGGCTTTTCATGCCCAGAATGCACTTTGCCTGAGAATTTTCACTTTCAAGGACACTAAACAGGAAGTTTTTGTTTAAAAAAAACAACAAAACAACAACAACAAAAAAACCCTGCTATGAATGTATTTCTTATTAATTCTTACAGCTTTTTTTTTTTTCCCAGAATGACAGTGCTAGAATTCAGAAAACTGTCTGGGTTTTCGGGTATTTTTTGGTTTGGTTGGTTTTTTCTGGTTTTGGGGGTTTTTTTTGGTGGTCTGTTTTTTGTTTTTTTTTATTTTTTAAATTCAGTAGCGGGTCAAACTGATTTGTACATCAGAGACTGTAACAAACACCTTTGTTGTGCAACACAAAAAGGCAAGAAGTCCATTTCCATGAGGATGTTATCCTCAAGACTGCTATAACAAAAAGGAGAGCAAGCCATCATCCAGCGCCACACCTGACTGCAAGAATACACAATTAGATCTAACTTTTGATGTTATTCAACTGCTATAGCCACTAGACACAGAAACGGGGCTTTCCAGCCACCTAATTTACAACTAGGGCTCCTAGGAACTCATCTATTACCTTGTGTAGTACACCAGAAAAAGTTACTCATGCTAACACTCCATTTAATTTAATCATCTAGTACTCAAGGAGAACCAGAATTGCCTCATGGCTGAATTTAAGAGTCTTTTGAACTACGCCAGTTAAACAGAATTTGTTCACAGAACAGCCTCCCGCTACCGGGGAACATTTAAGCCCTGTAGTCTGAAGTAAAAAGTGCTTTCAAAAATGTATCTAGGACAGCGTTCTGCTGCACTTTCTTATATAGAAAGTGATTGCCAATATAAGATTTTTTTTTTTTTT